>OX243811.1:7078276-7193276 GCA_945859605.1 Lumbricus rubellus | reverse complement strand
GACAATCTCAGCATCCATCCCAGTTCCTTAAAGACCTTGGAGAACGACCGACGGACGGCTCCTGTCTTTCTCAACCATTAACCTTCCGCACTGTCTTCCCCTCTCTCCTCTCCCCTCTCCCCTCTCCCTTCCCTCCACCCAGTTCCACCTTCATAATGGTATCCGCAACCACAGGGAAATCCCTGGCTTCTGCCGGAGGGTTGCTAATCAGATCTCGCCGTGGTGACAAATAGCTTCCATGGACGATGTTCAATTTGTCAGATTCAGGAATGCAGAGGTTCGGGATATAATATAAATTATAAAAATTATCAAGCCGCAATTAGTTTTTTTTATCGCAAATTGCTCATCGTGTAGCTGCAGACCATCCTTATAAGCGCTCGTATATAAGTTGGTGCTTTGCGATTGGTGTTAGAGTGACGCTATTGAAATTTGGAGATTACGATTACGAAAACGATTACGAGTGAATAAATTTATTGGAGTTTGGAAAACGAATGTTCTGATTATAATATTATTTTACTCAAAACACCACAACGACAGAAAATAATAGGCTACTATCAAGTTTCTTAATGGTTCTAGTGAAGATAGTGAACTTCCATGATTTAGATTATAACTCAGAATTCTGCAATGATTATTTTTATTTAAAGAATGGCAAGTGAAGAACGAAACGATAGCAATGAAGAATGAACCATCGACAAAATGTCATCGACACAGAAAGCATTTCCTTTTAAAAAACTCACTCAACCGCGTACCGGTAACGTAAATGCATGTTACCCATTACAATTAAAGTCACCGGAACTGCTTTCGCGAGAGTCTCAATCCGACGCTACCGTGGATGTACGTTGAAGATGGTATCTATCACCGGACAGACGGAGCGCGTCGCCACTGATGACCAGAGGACAGGTCACCGCCGTCCGTGTTGCTGTAGACGGCGGTCATGGGACCTTAGGCGGCGAGGAAGAATTTCGGTAGAGGGCGCCCCTTAATGACGACCGACTGATGGAAAACGGTGGGATGGTATTTAGAACCCTTTCCTCAAATGACATTGATCCGATGTACAGTGTACATGTATGTGGAGAGTCGAATCTACATTATTTTATGGCGTTGTTCCGCTAACTTCGTTTTGTGTTCAGCTGACAGTATAGTGAACGAAGTAGGCATTGTATGCTTTTCTAAGTGCTGTCTGTGTCTGTGTCTGTCTGTCTGTGTTTGTGTCTGTATGTGTGTCTGTATGCTTGTTTGAACAGCTAACCTACCAGGTATACAGCCAGAATGCCAGCCAATCTTTCAGCAAGTCCAACATAAACAGTTGAACACATAATGCTAAAATTTTATATACACATGCAATTGTCCATGCCTGATAGATAGATAGATAGATAGATAGATAGATAGATAGATAGATAGATAGATAGATAGATAGATAGATAGATAGATAGATGGATGGATGGATGGATGGGTGGATGGATGGATGGATGGATGGATGGATGGATGGATGGATGGATCGATGGATCGATGGATAGATGGATAGATGGATAGATGAATAGATGGATAGATAGTTAGATAGTTAGATAGTTAGTTAGATAGTTAGATAGTTAGATAGTTAGATAGATAGATAGATAGATAGATAGATAGATAGATAGATAGATAGATAGATAGATAGATAGATAGATAGATAGATAGATAGATAGATAGATAGATAGATAGATAGATAGATAGATAGATAGATAGATAGATAGATAGATAGATAGATAGATAGATAGACAGACAGACAGACAGACAGACAGACAGACAGACAGACAGACAGATAGACATATAGACAGATAGACAGACCGACAGACAGACAGAGAGATAGATATTTTCATTTTAATCTTTTATATCGACTGCTCCATGGATAGTGCCGCCCGTGAACGAAGGCCTCGTTCTTTCCATGCAGCAGCTAGTTCTGGCTTAAGGAATGTTAGGACCCACTTGGGACTTTGCTTGTATTATTCCCCTCCTTTAGAGCTTACCAACAACAGCACATATGGCTTGATCTATGTTGTCTTTCGGTCTATTTATGGACGAAGTGGGATCTTTATGAAATGGAATGCATTATTATATGCACACTGTAAACATATTCTCCCTAATGTATAGCATGGCGTAAATATTATCTCTGCCGCACTCACGTATGCTTATACGCAGACGTACATATAATGCATGCGTTTGGGACTTTGACAGAAGACGAAGAGACGGAGTCTTAGGACTTTGGTGTTGTTGATCTATGGCTTTCGAATCCTTTATGATCCTCTGGCTGCGCGGGTCTCATTTCAGATAGACAGGTAGACAGATTGACAGACAGACAGACAGACAGATAGGCGTATAGAGACAAACTGGGTGGGAGTGAGACAGATAAACGGACAGAAAGACAGACGCGACATGGATCAGGCTATCCGAGGCAGTCATTGGGCTGGAAACAGGAAGAAACGAACATACGAAATGGGACAGATACATTTATTGAGGATACAGACAGGCAGGCAGACAGACGGAGACATAGAGATACATGTAGATTAGGGTGGCAGTGAAATTTTTTTTTTTTTAAAGTGACACCCCCTCCATTTGTTCTGTGGCATCTAAAACTGAACCTGAAAAAGTTTTAACACAGCTGTTAAATATTTACTGGTTGCACCAGAGGATCAAAGTTTTTAATTATAGGCATAGGCATTACGCCGCATTAGGCAATGGGAAAATTGGAAATGGGCAATTGGCATAGTGTTATTTATGTAAGAAATTATGCTGCTTACAGCCTTACACTAGTCTTACACTTACACTTTACAAGTTTACAGTCATTAGACTTGTCCTCGAACAATCGTTGCCTTGTTGCTGTCTGGATAATCCTTTCGGTGCTTCTCAACCAATTGCAGAAGATATTGTTTTTGATCCTCTTGGTCGTAAGAACAGCATTAAACGATTGAATCAACGCGACGCCGCGTTCGGCAGCGTCGTTGACCACTTTAAGCTGTTGTAACTTACGTTTGCCAGCCAGGAATCCTTCATCTTCCTCCCACGTACTTGGATGAAGCAGCAGGAAGTCCATTGGGATTTGAAGAGCTTCGAAAAGCTTCTTCGTGTTATGCGTCACAAAATCATACAACTGCATTCCTGAGATGTGCTTTTCATCAATTTTGATTCGACGTTGAGGGTCGTCGCCACTGCTCCGGTCCATGGCCTTCACCATTGTCACTCTAACTTCATCAGACACTCGTGAATCAAAGAATGCAAAACCTATCAAGGTTTCACTCAAGTACCACAGATGGTTGGTAAAACTTTTCATCGCTGCCTTGGCAACATTCTGATTTGTCTCGTAAGCTGCGAATTGCTTCAACAACTCTAGGTCATTCAATGGAGCCAAGACAGGACACTGACAGCGGTACCATGCCTTCAGGTAGATCTGAACAACGAAAATGTTAAAATCACGAAGACCCGCTAGTTCGCGAGGTGCTAGATGAAACTGAGAGCGGAAAAGATAAATTTTCAGGCTGTAAATTAACTTCGCCATCCACCTAGCTCTGTGGAATGCCCCTGGCGCTAGGATGTTTCGTGGATGATCATCTGGTGCACCCGCGAGGTGCTAGATGAAACTGAGAGCGGAAAATATAAATTTTCAGGCTGTAAATTAACTTCGCCATCCACCTATAGCTCTGTGGAATGCCCCTGGCGCTAGGATGTTTCGTGGATGATCATCTGGTGCACCTATAGGCACAAAAGAGCTAGGTGCAGTAATTCCTTATAGTCATCGCGTGGCTGAACTTCTAGCAGATGATCAAGACAGAACCTAATCATATCCTCTCTCCATGGTTCCAACAAAGCAGCAACTGACACATCCGTCATCGCACTCTCAGAACTCTCTCTGTCAATGGAGCTCCAAGCTTTTTGAAAATCGCTCAAACAGTTTAATGTTTGGCCCACTGGATGTTTCCATTAATACACTGAAGACCTTTCCAACGATCAGCTCATGTATGTGGTGCCGGCATGCTAAACTGAGAAGCTTTCGCTTCAGTTTATTTTCCAGCAAGACACAGGCACCAGAGACGAGTCCGGTGTTGCTAGCCGTGGTATCAAATGACATACATTGCAGACGGTTGGTGAGGTTCCATTCTTCAACAAGTTTGAATACTGCTGCCGCCTGTGCTTCCCCGGTTCCATTCTGCATCGCTGCATGGTACCCCAAGAAGTTTCATGGTACCTTCGCCAGACACCAATACCGCTAATCAATCAATTGTCTCCTTTGACGTAAGTGTAGGCAGCAACTTTTCGTCCCAATGAACTGTCAGTGGAACATCTGGTGAGAAAGATGCTTGTATCTCTCGTGCGATTTTCTCACGATTTCGTCGTCGAGCCTGTCTGATAGATTCTCGGTTTATTGCCATGTCAGCTGGATTATGCCCCAACGATTGAGCAGCAGCTGCCAACACATACGTCGCGTTTCTGTTGCTTGTCCTCGTTCTGTCTAGTGCAGCTGCAACTTCAGGTGTCACCATGCTTGAGGGTCTGCCACGGCATGATTTCTTGACTGACGGGCCCAGTAACAGGCATGCATCATCAGCATCATCGTCACTACTGCTTTCTTCACTGCTCGTGAGCTGGGCAGTTGCGTTCTCTGTCATCAATCTATCAGCCTCCAATGTTTCCAGATTGATTTTCCGCAACTCCTTCTGATGCCGTCGTTTTTCTAGCTTTGCTAGTTTTGTGTCCACTGGACCCATACTTCCACGCCGTCCTGGTTCTCTCTGTGCAGTTAGGAATTCCCTATCTTCTGGGATTTCTATAGCTCACGAATGATTCGTTACTTTTCACTTAACGTTTTTATATTGCTTCAGCTCTGCAGTGTGCACAACACAACAACCACATAAAGCACACATATTATGCAAAGCAGCATACTGCAAAAAAGAATTATTCTGGTGCAACTTCTAAATAGCTTCAGATTGAAGTCAAATTTGTTCCTGTAATTCTTGGCCCAATGGAGAACAACTTGAGATGGTGTCGTTTCAGAAATGTTGAATTTCTTTTCTTACATTGATGTTGGCTGCCACCCTAATGTAGATGGAGATGGAGAGGCAATGAAGGAGTTCAGATGAACATAGAAGCAAACTGTCTCAAAGGAAGAAAAAGCAGAGACACAGAAATAAAGAACACAACGTAATAGACAATAGCAAAGACAAAGAAAGATAGAGACAGTAAAGACACAGACTAATGGATATACAGATACAGAGGCAATCGCGTTTGAGATATGCAGACACACACAGAGACAGGCAGACAGTCATAGGCAGAAACAGAGACGTGCAAATATCGCGGGACCGGCAGGCAGAACAACGTGGTGAGATATATACTCTGTCAATAAGGACTAAGGAGATAGCAGATATTCTAAGAGTCAAGGACACGCACACACACACACACACACACACACACACACACACACACACACACACACACACACACACACACACTGCCAGACAAAGACATCGAGACATAGACATACAGACAGATACATACAGACACAGAGAGCGACAGAGAAACTGTCGGTCAAACAGACATCAAGACAACGTGTCAGAGTCAGCAGACATGGAAATATTTCATATCGGATGGAAAATATATTTTATGTCACAATATTATGCTCCAATGTTTATATGGCGCTATATAAAGTGATAGAATCTCGTCGATGACAGCAACCTTCTTGCCGAGGCATCGATGTCTGTGGCATCATCACCAGCAGCATCACCAGCAGCATCACCAGCAGCATCAGCAGCTTTGGCCGCAGCAGCACCAACATCATCGATAACAGCTGCTGCTGTAACCCTCGACACACGCTGACCCATCACGTTCCACGTTCCACGTTCACGAGCCACAAAAACGCCCACAACAATGCGATTGTGGCGAAAGCAGACAATGAAACGCAGTACAAAAGGTTGCGATACGAAGGGAAACAGTATGATGAATGAGAAAGTGGGCTGCTACATGTACATTAGAATGGGTTTACAATTAGAATGAGATATAACACAATGCATTAGAATGCAATCGTTGTGATGCAATTCCACACATACTGCACTGCACAATACAATCACTAAGGTGACTAAGCGATTGCATACAATACATTCAGAATGTGGCTCAACATAAAGGAATAGAATAGAATTCAGTACAGCGCATTGTAGTGTAAAACAATGCACCACATCACAATAAAAAACAATAGAATAAGAAAACATTGCGATAGTTATCTCTGCTTGACAATAAAACGTTAAAACTAGCCTACAATACAAAATAAATTAAATAATACAATGCACCTATGAAAAACAATGCATTGCTATAAATCCAGCATAACACAGTAAGTGTCTGCCATAATTATAATGAATGGATTGTGACAAGGACAATACATTGTGCTGTAGAGCTATGCATAGAATGCTGTACTACACAATAACAAAGTCGACCGATGCACCTTTTAGGAAATTTAGGACGTCATTACAAATATTGACGAAAATTTTGGTATTAGTCGTCTGCCCGGACAATGGCTGACATACAAAACGGAAATTATCCCCCCGGACTCTAGCCCCCGACATTATCCTCCTGCACTTTACTTCCCACATAACCTTCGGAGTTGGACATTATCCCCAGGTTATGATTATATAGTCACCTAAATTGATTCGAAAACACCTATTATAAGAGTAGACTAAATCGGGGGATTTTGTTCTCAGAAGAGTTTTGTACGGAGCGGTGGCGGGGACGGGGTGGGGATAAATTCTGGAGGATAATGTCCAGGGCAATAATGTACTAAAACCCAAGATGAGCCATGTTATTGAGAATCCCAGACATAGGCTTCACGCAGTCTATCATCTGAACCACTAGACCCTCAGCATCACTAAAGACATGTTTATTTTTTATGGTAAATGATGATGAACGATTGAATTACCAATTTAAACTTGAACTCTATCCAACGAAGAAGACGAGGGCTAATCCGATAACTGAGGCCAGTCTTTATTTTATTGATTTCTCCTTCAGTGTGTGACTGCCAACTAAAAACGATGTATACTTGGATGTGAAACCCAAACGCTGTGGCAAAATTCCAATAAATTCCTACCGATTGACCATGCATGCGGCTCTACTTGTTACTTACCATCTCGGTATGCAATGGTATGGTAGGGAAAATAGCTACAGTATGTTGGATAGGGTACAGAACAGTATGGTACGTTCTGTTAATACGGAGAATAGAGAGGAATGCAAGACAAGATAGAGTAGGCAAAGACATAGAATGGAGGGAAGAAATAAGGCAGGCTAATAATAGGCATCCATAGCAGACTATAATATTATAGTAGAGGCACGAGAGCACAATTATTAGCTCTGTAAATAAGGTAGGGTCCTAATCAACATCTTTCCACCCTACCCCAATCAGTCAACGAACTACCCAGTGCAAAGCTATAGCGGTACAACCTGTTGGTGTTTAAACCTAGGGTATTAGTCGACTGTGGCCGTGCGCTTATCTCGAGAGACCAGAGTCTCGGCGTCAATTGTTGCTCGCGAGTTTCGTCGTCAAAACCGAATCGAATCCCCATCGTACACGATGGACGACTACGACCAGCTTAAGACCAACGACCTCATATATATTACTAGACAGAAACCACGTGATCCCACCGGCCTACTTAAGATCTTCAATACGACGTGTCTTCGGCTCTCTTCGGACATCATCGGGTATATTCGGATTGTACAGCGAGGGCGGCGGCGGACATTGCGTACATGTTTTGGCCACCTGGCGGTCACCTCTGCTTCTGCTACTACTGCTGCTGCTGACACGCTATCATCATTCTGAGAGGCGGAAAGCGAATGAAAAGATGCATGGTCTTGAAGAGGGTAGGGGTGGGGGATAGATCTGGAGGGATTCGTTGATGAGGTAATTATAACCAGGTTTGAAGATGAACTTCGTGATGAGGCTTTTATGGCAGGCGATTTAATTACGAAGTCCTACATTACTTATAAAATAATAACATAGCCTACAATATTATACTCATTCATTTATTCCGGTAATTTATATAGCGCCTCTTCAAGAGATCCTCTCAGAGGCATGCCCAGCCCAGTCACTGGCAACATATTAGGCAATAAGTACGAGAGACGGTCTTTGTCAAGATCCTCACATAGAAACCGCATTATAGATGATACATGATACATGTCCGCTCCACTTAAATCTAAACTGTCGCAAAATCAATCAACGAATCTCTTTCGTGCGCATCATAAATTGCATCGATATAGAACGACGTCGTGTAGCGTATCCGTTCCATTTATATAGCGCTCACTTAAGCAGAAAAAGCGCTTACTCGTCCTTCACCGCTTTGCCTTAAAACCGATCCAAATAATATTCAGTCGGCAGTCACGCCACAGTTCACCGTTCACAGATGCATCAAAGCGGACAATGGACAATTCGTCTTTTTCGAAGTCCAACTGACACGTTAATATTTACTCGAAGATTCATCGTCGTCAGAGATTATGCTGCTGCGCCTGGTGGTTGCAGAGGCTGGCAAGGAATCGACGGTGCCTGTCAGAGGATGGACGTGATGCGGGATGCGGCGCATTATTTCGTGCCAGCATCAGTGATTAGATTGTCTGCGACGCTGTGAATATATTGGCACCAGACAATAATGACTTCGTCGCCTCAAACATGTATGCGCACACTCATACATACACATACGATCATACATGTATACTGTATAGTTGTATACAACACAATCACATATGCATATACAATTATACATGGATACATACATACTTACATGCTTACAAAAATACTAACATGCATACGTACAACTACATATATACATGTATGTATATGCATTCATGCGTACATACATACATGCATATAATGGTCATATACATATTTGCATATACACTTGCATACACACGTAAATACATACGTGCATACATGCATACATACATGTAATATATGCATAAAGTCTACATGTACACATACGTGTATGCATGCAATATGCATGCGAATATTTCTGAAACGCTTACTGCGGTGCCTGTATGTAGATGAGGATGTAAATAAAGGGATGGCCAATTTGGAGCAGTCACTTCACGGAACGGCAGGTTTTTTGCTGCTGCTCTATTGATACATGCTACACGGTGTTCGTAAAAAGGCAGCGACGACAACTTCAACCAATCAAATCATTGATCAACAATGATTAGTGTCACCAATCAAATCATTGATCAACAATGATTAGTGTCGCTCAGTGAAACTATTCTCAGGCATCCCGAAGGCCAGATTTGAGACCAAATTTGAGGCAGCAGGTTGCAAAAATGGTGCCACCAGCTGTTACGATAATCATGTTTTAATCCGATTTTATTTTATAACGTCTAATTGTAATTTGGGTTTGCGAAACTATTAAATGATTAAGTTACTTTGAGGTTATTTTTACCGAAGTTCAGTAGGCCTACTCAAAGTTGTTGTGATTTGAGTGTGCGAAATATATTTTATTGGTAGGCCTAAGGTTATTTTAAAAGAACCTTATTATCATTATTATTATCAACTGCGAAGCGATTGGCCTACTTGTTGATAGAAATAAATAAGGCATATTTTTTAGTATTGACTCCTTAAAATTGATTACTAGGTTTGTAAGACTTTTGGCCAGCATTTTGTTTTTTGTGCAGTCGGTACAAGAGAGGCGACGGGCAATCAGAATGTAGGCGAAATGGTCCTGGATACGAATTTCTCCGGAGCGCTGTTACTATACCATAAAGTTTTACATTAGGAACTGGACATAGCGAACTAGCCAACGGTAAACCGGCAAAACAATACAAGACATATTTCTGCACAAATGACAGAAACAGTGGTCCCCTTACGGCTCAAAATTTCTCAAGTCAGCTCTATAGTGTTTTGTAGGCTATAGGCCTATAATAGAATGTCAATCTGAGCTTGGACTTGGAGAAGTTCTAACAGAAAAAAACTGTTAGAATTACTACTGAAGAAGAGACACTCCAGCAGTAGCCTATCCCCTGACATTACTTCGCACCAGCAAATGTAAAAAAGAACGCGGTCCATAAACAATAGCAGAAAGAATCGATAAGGACACGACTCTCAGCAGACAATACTTTTTATCGACACTTTCAACAGATTTAAATGCCAATAAGTAACCATGGAGACAGAGGACAGCGCGATCTGTTCTTGATAACAGCGTGGAAAATCTCTTGCAAGGAGTGGTATTGCTTGAAGATAATTATCCTAATATCATTCCTTGTGGGTGATCTAAATCAGCCATAGTGCCAACGTACTTTTCCTACCGGAATAACGTTCGCGTAGCCTACCGTATATATAGGCTACACTTTGATTTTTGTTATATCTACATGTAAGAGCAGATTTGTAAAATAAAATTAAACCTTCTTCAATAGCGTGTCTGTTCAGGCATAGGTCTATAAAGCAGTACATGTAAATAAAATATTATGAAGTGAAGAGCTCACAGGTCTAAAAGTTTGGAAAAGACTGCCTTAAACGGTTATGGCAATGGTGTAGACTAGATCGGTCAAAGCATAGACCGAGCTGTTCTACTCTTTAGCGCTATGGCAAAGATATATAATAGGTCGGTCAAAGCAACGTATGTATGTACATGTATGTAAGTATGTATGTATGTGTGTGTATATGATTATAAAATTCATCTAGCCTAATACATTGAGTGCATTGTAAAAAGCTGCAATAACGCGTTGAGACATCTAACATTTCCAAAGTGTGTGAGGACATGTAATAATCTCAATGCAACTCGCTCTGATACAAAAGAGAGCCTGATATTTTCTCGCAAATATGTTTCAATATAAAAGCATTTCTGAATTCATTTGCCGAATTTAATGGAAATCCTTGCTTCAGACCCAACGATGAATGGTGGACGCGTTTTTATGCCCTCTTTCGAAGAAAACATTTCGAAAATTCGGAGAAACTGTTGTCTGTTTTACGAAGCAGAAGCACGGCGATGTACGCGGCACAATATGAAGATATGTTGCGTAGTTATGCACTGTATGCATCCCATTTAGTAAGCATTCATTGTTGAAGCAAGACCAAGGTTTGTTTCGCCTTGGCCTTCTAGAATTACCATATAATAGACCATGTACCACGTTCACCAAATCGTTTATTTATGCGTTCACTCAAAACATTTATATAGCGCCCTTAAATGACCACTCAGGGACGCGACCAGCGGGAAGGAACGGCTTTTTAAGCTTAATAGAAAGCACATTCAGAAATTTCTAACGTTTTAAGCAATACAGGCCTGCAATATAATGGAGGTCATACAGTTTACAGTACATGGCATACAGTATGCAATGCAAATCATGCAAGAGTCATTAAACAATATTATTAGCGCCGGTGAATAAGTTGGTCTCCTGACGTGGCTTTTGTGGGCGCTGAGAAATTCTCGAAGATTTATAATCGACACTATGTCACTTGACGGCATAGAACTTTCAATGTACATATATTTACAGCGAATGAATTACATTAAAAATGCCAATCCATGCAAAAAATATTATAGCAATGCAATTCTAGCCTACATCGTTGATCACAAATAATTCATTGGTGTACAGTGTGGTTGGGGAATGGAGTGATGGTTGGATGCTCTTTTCAGCCACAGCAACGCGGGGCCGGGTACGCTAGTACTGTAATAAATATTTGACCACTCCAGGTGTCGATGATGTAGGCTACTAAGAGAATGTTACATGGAGGATTATAATAGTCATGCTAAAGAACTACTGATCTTACAGGGACTTCAACCTCACCAACGTTCTTCTGCTCTCTGCGTTACCTTACCAATAAAGGCACAGTTATTATTACCTAGACGCAACCATGATGCGCAAAACATTCATTGTAATGGTGTTAATTCAGTCATTCAAGAATTTATTTAGCGCACAAGTAATAGGTATGAAAGGAAAACGTCGGCGAATTTAGCGCCCTTCAGGAATCCACTCAGATCGAGGCACCCTCAGTCCAACCACGATGATGAAAAGGGAAAGGGTTAAGGAGCCGATAAAACACTGATGAGTCAACCCAATAATAATATTATGTGTGTGTGTTATTATTTCGTTTATTGGATCCTTGTAAGCAAAAGTGTGAACAGTGATTGCTTAATAAAGAACTTACTTACTTACTTGAATTGGCAATACACTTAAAAGAGCGCAATAAGACATAGTCCTTAGAAGGTGACAATGGACGATAATATTCGCCAGTCGTGTCGTAATTCAGGCAATCAAGACGTTCTGAGCGTTGTTTTGTTGCCCAGTTCGTTGCTTCGGTTTTTTCATTAAGTTCTCGCAATCTAGTGTTTATGGTTTCAGCTGTAAACTTGAAATGCTCCGATTCCGACATAAAATGTCGCAATTTACGAGAGTCGATCGAGCGACTGTGTGGCGCTGGGGTTAAACGAGTTTTACGGATGAGTTTCTTGTTTTCGGCTATGCCTTCTTGTTGCCCCGTTTTTCTCTTACTCTGTGACCTTTGTTTCTATAGTTTCTTTGTTTCTTTCTCATTGTTCTGTGCTTCTCGTAGTCGTATCTTATGTTTCTTCTTTTCTTGCTGTCTGTTGACTATTGTTTTTGGTTAACTTAATTTTTCGCTTCTTAACCTTGATTTCTCGTGCTCTGGGTTTGTTTTTCTTTTCCATTTCTAATTTGTTCTTAGGGTCTATTCGTGTTCTGTGCTTCTCGTATTCATTCTTATTCTTCGTGTCTTTATCTTCGTCGCTTGTTCTTCGTGACTATACATGTATACATCTATTTCCTCTGACATTCATTTCGATTTCTCCTATTGTCAATTTTAGTTTCGTCAGTTTTGCTGAGTTTCATTGTCTCATTGTTTTTCGGTGTCTATTCTTTTCGATGTTCCTTCTCCGTCTTGCTATTGTATTGCTCTTGTTCTTCTGGTTGATCATTCTCCTAGAAAGATTTATTCACTTACAAGACACACTACACTGTAGCGTTAGACAGACCAAATCTGCAAAACCGGCGAAAGTCGGCCTCAAAGTACCCCTATGCGACTGCATGGAGACTCATGAAATGCTTCATAGTGTAGGCTACCGTGCAATGATTTTCCCGACTAAACCGTAGTCCAGTAAGCCGACGACACTTCGGAGTGTAGTTAAGGCGTTTAAGCTAAAAGCCGACTGGAATCTCACCTATGCTATTATAAGTGTGCTGGTAAGCAAAGCTAATTGTGGCTCCAGTTACTCTCGTGACCATGAAAGCCGTGAGTTTTACCTGGATTCAACAAAGCCATGGATTTGTCTGCTACCAAACTGTAAGAACTCATAATTATGTGATCATCTTGTGAAATGCACCACCGTTTATTCATAATTATTATATTATACATAATTATTATATTTTACATAATGCCTATAATATATTATTATGATAGACATCATTTATCGTTCTATTCCATCCGTCTCTTGTGCGTGGTAGGCTATAGCCTAGGCCTACCACTAGATCATTATTATAAGCTGCAACAGCCTGAGAGTAGGCATTATTATAATTATTATAATCTATGCTATCACACTTATGTTGATCCACCACTAGTAGGCTAGCTAGGCTATATCTACTTAGCTTTTCCTTTATACTAGAAATATTTATGAAAGTATTTACTGATTGTGTACGGTAGATGTGTGAAAGTCAAAAACGCATGCGCGTTCATCAATCCCGCGTCTCATGAGTCATGATAATAATTATCAACTGCAATAATTATTATTATTGACGAATAATACTTTGACTACAGTTAGCCTACTGTAGTGGTTAGTTATGTATACATGTGTATGGCTGACTACATAGTAGTACATACATCAAGCGACTGTAGATTAGGCCCTATTTTTAAACCTAGTAGCCGAAGCTCCCTTTACTGGCTAGAGAAGTGAAGAGCATTCTTTTAACGGAGCCCCGTAAAACCCTTGCGATTCCATTTAGGCCTACTTAGCCTCAGCAAATGAGGTCTGGTTGCAAGTCCTCAACCTCGCCTTCTCATCCTCAAGTCGTCAGTTCATACCCGTTACGACTGAGTTGACAAGGTGATGCAAACATCCAAAAAATTACTTCCCTATCGGGATTTGAAAGCCCCTCCTCCGACCAATCCAGCACGTCGACAACCAGACAATCGTGCACCCGTTTACAATCCATCAAACGAGCATCCCCGACACACCACTAGTGTCTGCCGTCACGCGTTGTTCCGTTAACACGCCAACGCTAACACGCAACTCTGACGAGGCCGCGCGCAAGGCGCCGGCCTTTTAGCGACACTGAAATATGCATTAGCAGTCGCCATAAACGCCGGTAAAACACACACACACACGAATATCGCTGGACTCCACAAAAACCGACATGTTTCACCGGTGAGGAGGAAGACTTCTCTCTTCTTTTCCCATCACCACAACCACCACCGACGACATCGTGAAAATAGATGGAGCTTTCGCGGCGCGCGCAACGAAAACATACGCCGAAGTGGCGTGCCGCGCGGCGAGTAATTACTCGACGAAGATTGGAAAGGAGAAAGGCGAATCTATTACCACCATGCAGTCCTCGGAAGAAAGACTCGGTCGTTGGCTTCGGCTTGGACGAGGACGTTTTTCCGGCAGATATATATTGGACGGGAACTGACGACTGTGTACTTTTATTGCTCTTGAACAAGTCTCTCTTTGCTGGAGATTATGATGAATTAATTTGTGAACTTGGCCGCTTAGTAAAGGAACCGCTTGGAGATTGTCCGTCACGAGGAAATTAATAGCCTATAAATTGACAAATGATCTGCAATGTAAGAAATCGTTATGAGTTAAGATATAGCCTAAGGTTTGCGCAATAGCGGATCGTATTTTGATTGATGCAATGAAGGGCTTTTTAACGTGCAGTTGTACACAAAATGTGCAGTTCTAAATCGATTTATGCAGTTGACAAAGCACTTTTGTACAGTTAAAACTACCAAAAAATGGTCACTGTCCTTCGATTGGAAGTAATTTATCATGGAGGATGGGAAGGAAAAGGAGCTGTGCAGTTCTAAAAATTTCTTAAAACAGCCCTGATGCATTGGGTAGAGTCATAATAGCAGCACCATGAGAGTCCTTTCTATAGTATACGTTGCTAAAATAACCAGCGTTAAGAACGGCATTCCCACGGCTATTAATAGCGCGTAACATTAGTCTTTGTATACATGTGATCAATATTCCCCAATTTTTTTACCTTCTACCGATAACCGTATTGTGCAGTGCAACAATTTTACACAGTACCCAAATTAACTGAGAGCTCGCCTTTCGAAACGAAAAACACGCGCGCGAGTCCTAATCGCAATCTCCAGATTTCTAGAGTGCTATACTCAAAAGCCAAGCGCAGGGAACCAGCTTATTCACGAGCGCTGTGTTGAGTCAGAAAAAGAGTAATCGAAAGAAGGTTGTAGTCCGGTTACCAAAGAATTAAAGGCGACCGATTAGCTGTCTCTTCCGGACCGGTTACTGCAGTGTAGGGACTTGAACAAGATCTTCATTCATAATTGCCGAGTGCCATCGACTGATACTTGGTCCTTAGATAGTGGCGCTTTTTAATTGCGCTATACAAATTAATTAAGAGTGTGATGAACTGCCTTTAGCTACGAATTCAAAATGCATGGCTGAAAGCTGCATGGAGTGTATTACATGTATGTGCGTGCAACTAATCTAATAATTAGCCTATAATAAGATTAAGCTTAGTAAAGAAATCGATGTATGGCCAGTGGCCACGCTGTAGGCTATTTATGTAGCTTCCTTATAAGGCATTTGTAGTTAGTCTCCGCCACTGATAGCATTTTGGAAGTGCTAGTCCCAGGTATAAATAAAGGAGGAGGGCGACGCTAATTATCTTTGTTATCTCACAGCGTCGTTAAACTGATACTAATACCGTTACAAGTATTAAATCTCTATTTCAGCTGTATCTCTACCCCCTTCTCTGTCTAAAGACTGTCAGTCTATATCTCTGTATCTGTATCGCTCTATCTGTATTTATGTAATTGCACACTGGTTTATGTCTGGACTCGACCCTGCTCATTTTTCAATGAATTGATTCGGTTCGATCCTTATTCACCGTCGTAGACTGTTTGAATGAATGCCATACAACATTTTTAAGAACCAGACGTGCTAGTACGAAATTGGAATCTCTGAAATAAACACAATCTGAAGACGAATGGGGATTGGCACGTGGAGAGGCGTTCGTACCCTCGTACTGATGTACCGTAGCTTCAGATCAGTCATGTGCGTATAATTCTATTGAGAATAGAATACTCTATAAACGAAGTTGCATCAAACGTTTTCATATCTTAGGCCTACACAATAATTTATAAGTTACATATTAGTTTATTCAATAATAATTGTTCCATTACTGCTCGTATTGCATTTGTGAGATCACTAAACCTAACAACTAAAAGACGCGGTAAAGGGCACTCGGTACTCCAGTCTCTTGAGCAATTTTAATTTAAATACAGAGCGATCATCCAGGATATATGCGAGACTTTTCACCCATTTGAATTGCGCTTTTGACGCCAGCACTTGTAGCGCTATCGGCAGAACTATTATAATTTGATTTGACGTGTGCGCGATTATTCAATAAGCAACCTTAATCAAATCAATCAGTTGATCTCAAACAGGACTGACACACGGAGTTCGGTCATAAGGTTCGCACTCGCAGTCGGTGGATTGCAAACGAAGGGGCGCTACCGAATAGACCCGTCAACTGAGCGGTGCAGTTAAGCGTGCTGCACATCATCATTGTCGTCGTCGTCCTCTACATGTACATCATCATCGTCGAAGTCGTCGTCGACGTTTTCATCATCGTCAGTATTCGTCATCAAGATCACCGTCAAGATTAAGATAATCATCATCATCAAGATCATCATCAACATCATCAACATCATCATCACGTAGTCGTTGTCGTCATCATCATCATCGTCATCATCATCATCAACATAATCGTCATCCTCATCATCATCGTCGTCGTCATCATCATCATCATCATCATCATCATCCGTTCCTGATGCCAGCCATTTTGCGGCGATGTATAAAAATATATGATCCCCATTGTCTTCAGTTATTAATTTGTCAAGTTCATTCCAAGTGATGCTACCTCCTCATTTTTAAATCCCTCCCAATGTTGTCTACAGTCTACCCTCTGCAGCCTCTCTCTGCCGTTGCATATTTTCGGCCTTCGAATTCTGCGTGTAGGACCTGTAGGTACTCTACGTGACGTACATGTACTGCACAACCTTTGATAAATTAGGGCTTTGCATGGACGATTACTGCAGCCGAGGGAGGAGCAACAGCCAGAGACAGGACGACGACGACGATGAGGCAAACGTGGTCGAGATTCGAGCTGAGATAAACTGAACGGGAGATCAGCGATGCATCAAATGCGAATCTTGTCTGGCGGCATGTAGACTATATATATATATATATATATAATATATATATATATATACATATTATACATACATATACATATGCACATACATCTACATATAAATATATAGGCCTACAGTAAATTGGTCGGTGCGTTGGTTGTTGCATCGATTCGTCTAAACTAAAGACTTGTGTGGACCCAGAAATTAGACACGTGAGGGATATCATAGACTGTGCATTGAACAATGAACATGCATGGAGACATCTTCAACAACAGCTGCCCTGCCTTCTATTTCTGTGTCTCTGTCTCTGTCTGTCTCCGTCTCCGTCTCTCTGTCTCCTTCTGTCTCCGCCATTGTCTCTGTCTGTCTCTATTTCTCTGTTGTCTCTGGAGTCCGGACCCGGACCTCAACTGGACATGCATATTTGAAAAAACCCTTGATACAGTGCAGCGCTCGTGAATATGCTAGTGCCCTGACACTTTAGTTTTAGAGTAGCGTCTTTGACGTCTGGGGCTTAAGATTGAGTAGATTTAGTTTTAAAAAATGAAGACGAACTATTGTATATCCGAGAAAAGTATGGTTTACCTTTTGTGTATAAGCTTAATAATATTATTGTGGCTAATGTTATCTTCTGTATACTATAGGTAGCCTATTTCAAATTACGAGCGATTAACAAAATCATCCAACTATATAGGCCTAGTAGGCTACGTCTACATTACACAATGAAAAATAATATTGAAGCTAAGAGATCATCCACCAAAAATTTTGATTCGTTTATTGTGTTGTTCAATCAACATGGACGATCATAATAGGCCCTACATAAAACTTTGCATGCATAATAGCCCACTGCACTGGGTTGTTCGCGGATAGCACGGATAATGGTAATTTCAAATAGAAGGCCCTGTTTTCTAGGCTAATCGAAAGTAAGCAATATATAAATTATAGATACAATACGATACAATGTAATGCACTGAAGTATAGTCACTGCATGCGAATTCAAAATTGCAATCAGAAATCTATATCCGCCAACACTCTATAAGAGGGTGTGTGGGCTACATACATAACGGAGTAAACAACGATAGGCCTACATAATGTACCCCGGGTGTACATTACAATGCAGCCTATACGCGAGCTTCGTTAATCGAATTGTGAACATAACCAAAGAGCAACATAAATTTCTGACAGCGTACTTCCACCAAGACCAATGCGCCGTGACTTGACTCCGCGCATGAGTCGGCGATGGATGTGATTCGCTGCTCGTGAAGCACCCCTGCGCCGCCACCGCCGCCACCTCCGCCGCCGCCGCCGTAAAGTTCGGCGCACGTATTAAGTGCAACGATCGTGACTGATTGATATGCAAGCACTGTGGCGATGTCTTTATGCTGGGACTCACGTACGTTGAATATGACGAGGCTAAGGTCGCGGGTTCGAACTGTACTGGCTGTATCTGTTGGAGATGTATACGAGGGTGGTCGATAGGGAAGGGGTAAGGCTATCGATGGCGAGGTCGAGGGTTTCAGTATCCCGCCAGGGATGAAATTTTTATGGGATTTCTGCGCCCCTAGTAAACTCGGGGAGAATGAGTACATTGACCGGGAGGAAGATGAGACGGTGAGGGAGAGGACTGGCCCAGCCTCCCGGTCTCGTATGACGTGGGTAATTAAATAAAGTCGTTAAAGCTTCATACCCATGACTGCCTGAGGACTATATTATATCTGACGATGGAGGGACTGCTCTTCTGCTGACGTCTTTCCTCCCATAATTTATGACTATTTGTGTGCAATGGAAGTTTCAAGTATAAAATGACATCCAATGGCTGGTGAGAACGTTGACAGCGCCCTCACCTTTTATCCAGGCGTTTGACTGGCACTACTAGAGTACGGGCAGAGGCGGAGTTCTTTGTGGCGTGATTTCACAGGGAGTGGCTGAGGGACAAATGCAAAATAGCCGAGGGACTAATTATGGCATTGTTAGCTGTGGTGTGATCCACAATATTATTAGCCTACTACATAATTTAATCATGGCTTGAACAATAGAGCATCAAGTACGTTGGAAAACAATACATTTGGCTACCGTAGAAATAACTCAGCCTCTGTTCCTATTCTGACAGCGCCAGTCCAAAGCCTGGGTGAAAGAGGAGGGCGACGCTAATGCCTTAGTTCAATCAATCTGAAGAATACTGGACATAGGTAGGAGAGACAAAATCCGAAATCAGGTAACCTGTGAGGAACTGGGACAAAGGGAGACAGCGAGATGGACATGATCAGGAAAGAAAGCTCACATTGTTCGGGCACGTGATGAGAATCATGGGCGTCAAAGTGTTTCCACCTGAAACCATTTCGAGAGAACAAAGAGCAGAGCAAGGCAAGCAAAACCTTAATGGATAATATAAAAAAGGATATCAGGTTGCAGATCATAGGATTACATAGTATGAGGGAAGCGTGCGGTTGATAGAATCAGAGATTTGGAGATGCAATGGTAAGGTCTCATCGTTGTCGAATGCCTGACGGGATAGAGAGAGAAGGTTGGTATTGCATGGTAAGAAAAGATAAGATAAGACAAGATAAAATAGACTAAGCTTAAGATAGAATATTATAGGATATGATATGATAAGATTAGATCAGATAAAAATAAAATAGGTTAGGATATGATAAATTATGATATGATATGCTAGGATATGATAGGATAAGATCAGATCAGATCAGATAAAATAGGTTAGGATAGGATATGATAGGATAAGATAAGATAAAATACATGTAAGAAAAAATATGTTAGGGTAGGATATTATATGATAGGCTAGGATAGGATAAGATCAGCTCAGATAAAAAATAGGTTAGGATAGGATAGGATAGGATAAGATAAGATAACGCAGGCACTCTCCTACTTCTAATGAATTCAATCTTTCCCTTTCACTGCGGGTTGTGCTATTACGGACCAGTGACCACTGATACTGTAGTCTACAACTCTACATCTCCAATTATGACCAGCGTACGTCTACGTGTATGTGAGTGGGTGCGTGGTTGGGTGCAGGCGCTGCAGGCACTGATAATTAATGGCTCTTTGGAAAGTAACAACGTTTCCCCGAAACACAAAATCCGTTCACTTGGAAAATTATTTCCATCGCGGACAGGAGAGAGAGAGAGAGGGGTGGAGGATCACCCTTGGGGTGAGGGTATGCGACAGTCCTCTGGCCTGTATCTCTATCTTACCCCTCCTCCCTTCTCCCTCTTCCCTCCTCCCTCTTCCCTGCTTTCCATCGCCTTCGTTATACCCCTCGGGTGGTGACGAGGAAGACGTGGGGCTCGTTAATATATAATGAAGGTGGCATCGATTATGAATTTCGAGATAGATTGATGAGAGAGAGAGAGATGGAGTAGGCCTATGCTTATGGCTTATAGTGAGCATGACGCCACCGTGTCGTGTGATGGGAGTGCGGGCGGTCGCGGTAAACCTCAGGCTCAGATTGGTGGCAGGGCGATTGTCGCATGACGGATGGCAGGTTTCAAGGATGCGCATATTATGCATAGGACACATGATATTATGAGCATCCGTGGTGTTCGTGTGCGTGTTGTTTTGTGTATATTATGCATTATGCATGTGTGTCAGGGAACCTGGGTTGCGAGGTTCATAAAGCAGGATGACAGATTTTGAAGACATACACTATTTTAATTATTTAGGCCTACTATAACTTGTGTCTGGGTGCGTTAGGTTCTTGTGATAGGACGAATAGAGAGGTTTCAAAATAATTATTATATTTAAACTTAGTCTACAAGCAAATTTATACGAGCTTCTATGCGTGAGCGCATGTGTGTAGGTGTGTTCCGGTGTGTATGTATATATATACATGTATATACATGTGTGTGCGTGTGTATGTGAGTGTGTGTGTGTTTATTAGATTGCTAAGTTCTTGACTGATTCTGAAGGGATACAGGCATATTGCCTTTATGACATACTAGCTTGTGTGTGGCCGTGCTAGGTTTCTGTCGAATGACGAATACGGTAGCAGGTTTGAAATAATTTATAGTCACACGTAAATTTGTACTGGCATGTGTGTGTGTGAGTGTGTGTGCGTGCGTGTGGTGTATACATACTATAAAAAATATGCTCATCATTGTAACATGTTTTGTAGAGCACAAAAAACCAGAGACTGATCGAGAAAAGGATTGTCCTAATGTGATGCAAAAATCTGGTTCAATGCCCCTCTGTGCATGGGAAGTGAATTGTTGTGTAGCAAGACATTAATATTTCATCGGATGTCCGTCACGTGTGTCAGTCCAACAGGTGCAGTGCGTCTCAAGAATCGTAGAATCTTCGTTTGGATTCGCCCCGTAACAGGAAGCCAGCGCAGATTTCTCACATGTAATCTTAAACAGGACTTTGAACGTAAGGGTTGCATGCATTGAGAGCAGTTTGGTACTTTCGCAATCGGATTTTGTGGCAGGTCGCCGCTGGTGGGGGATGCCCATTGCCCAGGGGCCCAGCGACTTTTAGAAGATCGGGCAAGTAGCCTATAGTTAAAATAATTAGGCCTATTATAGAAAAGTTTACGATCTAAGCCTTTTTAGATGTAATATTGCAGAGAAAATAAACTACAATCAGTTTACACTTCAAGCTAGCAACTGAATAAAACAAAAACAACAATAAAATCATATTTTATATATAAATATAAAATTGTCGGTGCATTTCTAGTGGTCGGCGACGCGTCGAACAAATCATGAATATTTTTTTTAAATTGAGACTTAGCACATTTTGTATCATTTTGATATTTTTCTATTCCTGCTTCTCGTAATACGACAAATTGAACCATTTTTATTATAAAAAAACTGAGTCGACGGTCGATGTATTAGACGGGTCTTGGGTTGTAGCAAAAAACCTAAGGGATCGAACGTTGAATTATGTGGACTTGAGTTATGCAATGAGTACTTTTCTTTGCCTTTCTAAGAAAGACTAGAGGTCGAACCCCCACAACCCCCCGGCTATTCACACCCTGACTTGGGTCGAGGACAGGAGTTTTAAGCGGTTGATTAAGCAGCTTATGCTTCGCGTGTCAGGCAATTGGGATAATTACATTAAGTCGAAAACTTGGTCACGGGCCATGTTCGACGGAGAAAAGTCTTCGGACGTTCCGTGTTTTTTCTTCTTCTTGTGGCCGATGTGTACGCCTGCAGGCAGTGTAATGGACAGAGAATTTATGTGAGTCGTGCAAAGATGCTTATCTGGTTCAGTGCTTATTGATTCAGCACACGGACTTCAAAGCCAATTATTCTGCTGTACGGAGCTCTCCCCATGGAAAGGTCTTGCAGTTTTTCATCCTGATTGGCCGGAAAAAATTGCCGGACAATGCGCAAGAAACACCAGCGGACCTTTTAGCCAGCAGCAGCAGCAGCGCAAGAAAAGCAAAGCAACGTAACGGCACGTAATACGGAGGCTTAGACGTAATGTAACGTCAAGCAATGCACCGCAGTCCTTGGCGTAACTTTAAGTCTCCCACTCCTGAAGACATATGCATGTATAGGCTTACTCCATCGAAGCTTATTCACATCTCATCAGGCCATAAGCATAGTAATCCCCTCCTTATTGGATTCTGCCCCGACATGGTGTGGTTAGGCCTAGTTTAGTAGGTATCGGGTACCGGTAAGGCGAGACCAGGATAGGGCCGCATTAAGTCTCTCGGATCTCACCCCATCTTACCAGGGCTGTTTTAAAGGAATTTTTAGAACTGCACAACTCCTTCTTTTCTCTCCCATCCTCCATGGTAAATTACTTCCAATCGGAAAACAACGACCTTTTTTGCTAGTTTTAACTGTACAGAAGTGCTTCTACAACTGCACAAATCCATTTAGAACTGCACATTTTTGTGTACAACTGCACGTTAAAAAACCCTGCATCTTAGGCCTACCTCACCTTACATAACAGTCATAATTTTTTCTTATACGTGTATGCGAGAGCTGACGCTGCCGACCGACAGATGGAGCTGCCAGTCAAAACGGATCCGCTGAGGAGGGGTTTGAGATGCTGAGCGATGTGATGACGAGGCTGGCGTAGCAGCGTTGTCATGGCTACGCTAATAGCTGTTCGCGCGTGCGTAGGATGCTAGAAGCATCTTAACGCTGATTCGCTGATGTAATTGATATTCGATTAGGGAAATTCATACATCGATGACAAATATTATGTGGAAGAGATCTCGCGGAAACTGGATAGGAGGAAAGGAAACGACAAAGAAAATTTAAAAAAATGGAAGGAAGGAAAAAAGGAATGAGGGAAGGAAGGAAGGAAGAAAGAAAGAAAGAAAGAAGGAAAGAAGGAAGGAAGGACGGAAGGAACGAAGGAACGAACGAAGGAAGGAAGAAAGGAAAGAAAAGGAAAGGATGTACGAGTCACTTCAAGCACTAAATTACTGTTGCTCTTATTCCACACTTTAGTTAAACTACGGCACTGTACATCGAGTAGGTGGATGGCGTATACGATGCGGGTTAAATCCATTTTCTTCTACCCAAGACAGCTGTAGGCTAACCTTGTAAGAATTATCTCTGGAATTCACCATTTTACTGATAGCTAGTTAGAGTATAAATAAGACCTTTGAGCTATTATCAATTTACGATATATCTACAAGCTGCAACTGACTCTCCCAATGTTTTAGCTTCATGGATAATTTTATTATTTCCTTAATTTGGATTTTTCTTTACTAAAAATGCAACATTGTACCATGATTACTGTAACACCATTCGCTTCAAACACAAGTTAGTGTTGTTCTGAGGTCTGTAGAACGATGACAGACATCTCTGACTTAGGATCAAAGGTTTGCGTTTATATAAGTCAGTTTTCAGTCTGTCAGACAACCAGTTGTGAGCCTGTCTGTCAGTCAATTAGTCAGTCAGCCCCTTAATCAATAATCAATCAATCGATCAATCAATTCAATCATTAACTGTTGAACGAACAAATGACCGATTAAACGTCAGCCTGCTTACCGATTCGTATGACTTCCGGTAGGGCGTTGGTCGGCTGCGTTTTCCTAGCGACCATCATCAGAAGACAGGTCAGCAAGAAACAGTTGGAAGGATTCGACATGAGCACAAAAACTAATCCATACTGAACAGAACAGCACGATGAAGGGATCTTCAATCCAAGATCTAATCCAGTCTCCATATTATTGGTCAAATGATTAGTCAAGGTTTTTATGGTTTGCAGAATTGATTAATTAATTAAATGAATGGCTATTTCGTATTTATAAGCGATATTTAGAAAGTAGTTTGTCTGAGACTTTTATCGACGGCGGCTTGAGTGTTGCTCACTTGTTTCCCCGTTGTTCGGTAATAGTAGGCCTATCATTGTTATGTTGTACAATCAATCAAGAATTATTGTCCATCCAGTATCGTGTCGTGCGTCTTTTGTCTAGTTGTTTCTCTGTTGTCCAATTGTCTACACGTTCTCCTGTACAGGAGATAATTCGATAATTGATAATTCGCTGGTCAATTGTCCATCCGTTGCAACCGTTGTTTATTTGTTCATCTGTTGTTCAGTTAGTTGCTTAATCGTCCACTCCCGTTGTCACGTTGAGCATCTTCCTTTTCAGTTGTCCACTCGATTCACTTTTTCCGGTCGTTTTGACATCAAGCATAGGTTTGTTGTCGGGTATGTTATGGTGAGTGGCGCGAAAAGACTCGTCTTCTTTCTGTCGTCTGCCGCTGCAGGTACCCACGCGCATGCGTCGCCGATGTCCCGGCTTCCGGTTAAGCAGTGACGTTGAATGCGTCGGGCGATCGACTCGCTCAAGCATGCGGCTGTGACGTGTAGTGGTCGACGGGACGAATGAACAACTAGACAACGGATGGATAATTATTGAACAACGGATGGACAACTGGACAACGGATGGCAACAGAGCAATGGATGAAACAACCGAGCAACTGATTTAAAAAATAAGCAAGAAGATGGACAACGAAACAACGCATGGGCAACATAACAACAGATCTGATGACAAAATTAAAAGATACGCAATATATGAGTGGTCATTTATCCAGCGGATGAACATTGAACAAGTAGGCTATTATAGCCTCCAGCAGATAATTATGGATACCAGATATACGTATAGGCTAAGGCAAAAGCGACTGAAAAGCTGACCAAGCAAAACCGCCAAAACGGCTAAAAAAGCAAACTGGAAACTGTGCAAGACAAAACAAGACAAAATGGTTGTGTGATTGTTATGAGCAATGAATCGGCATCAGATTTCTGTCAGCTTTCACCCTATATTTAGGCTAATTATTAATAGTCACGTTGCAGAGGTAGGCTATGTAGGCCTAAGCCTATGTGGGTCCCAGATGAGCCCTACATGTATTTGGGTTCCGTACGTAGAGGCCTATAAGCTACATGTACAACTATTATGAATCTTGACTTTCATAAAGCGCACTATAATATTATTATGAAACCTAAAAGGCGATAAAAAGGATAGCTGCCCGAGAAGTCTTGGGGCCAGGATCTCTGTCGGTCAAGACCGATACTCATGGGACTCACGTAGATCCATAGACAACATAGAAACTAACGGACAACTAGCTATGCAACAAAATATGAGCAACAACAATTGAAACGCTGCGTTGTGTTGTAGGCCTACACTCATTGTAGACATAGATACAGTGGTCAGTCCATTAATTGTGTCCAAATCATTATGTTATTTGCTCCTCTGTTAACTTTTTTGTTGTCTCACAGTTACTATTTAGGCCTATAAATATATTATAGGGTCCATCTACCTGTTCGCTTAATTAGGCTATTGAGTAATTATTTATTAATTAATCTGTCAGTCGTCTGCCACTGCAGATACCCACGCGCATGCGTCGCCGATGTCCCGACTTCCGGTTAAGCAGGAGCAGCTGCTAGAGAGCAAGATGTTGGCTAAGATCCTTGAGGAGTTGGAGCGATACAAAATCCTCAACATAAGGTCAATCTACCTGTACGCTTAATTAGGCTATTAAGTAGGCCTAATTATCTATTTATTAATCTAGCGGTCTAGTGCTTTGTTTGTTTATTAGTCCTGTTGGACCTCTGACTAAAAATTAGGATGTCATCATTTCGGCAGCTAGAGAATTCACTTATCAGCGTAGCCTACATCTTAGTGTGAATTAAGCTACCGGTATATCCTCGTTTTCACGAACAGCCAAGGAAAGACAATAGGCCATAATTTTATGAGCCCTACCAGCATACGCTTGAAGATTTTACTGACGGTTCCCAACTAGGCTATAGCCCATTTTGGAGTCATTGGAGCCCTTCTGGACAGGATTAGCTTAAAATCAACAAACGTCTGCTTTTCTGACGTAGGATAAATAGACTTTCAATGTGGATTATGTGATTTCTCTAATGGATTATGTTTGCAGGGCTGTTTTAAAGGAATTTTTTAGAACCGCACAACTCCTTCTTTCCTTTCCCATCATCCATGGTAGGCCTACGGTAGCCTATATTACTTCCAATCGGAGGACAATGACCTTTTTGCTATAGCTAGTTTTAACCCTATGACGCACACCTTCCGCGCCAACGCATTTAGCACACCTGGGGTCCAATGGACCCCACCGATAACATGGGTTGAAATTATATCAATTAGATAGAACTTGGGAATGAACGACTTAAATGTATGTTGTACATAGCACATGCACTCATGGAACATGTTTGGGTCAATATGTAGGCCGAAAATTAACCCTCTAGGGCTGCCGAGGGGGGCCGGTGGTATCCCCTCGTTAAGTTTTCTCACCATCGAACATTTCTCGTATGGAATAAAATTTTGACATTTTAAGTACTTGCAGGGGGTTCATTTACACACATTTTGAGGTAAGATTTGTGATGATACCCCATACCGTTCAAAAGTTATACCCGATATACCCTAGGTACCAAGAGGGGGGCTGGAAATCACCAACTTAGGTTAACGACTGTAATATTTTATCCGTCATTTATTATGAAGAAGAAACAGTCTGCCCCTTCATAGAGGGAATGTAGGGCTACATTGTCATGCTAAATAATTTGTCTTTTCATAACCGGAAGTGCTCAAAATAAATTAAAATTTGTGAAAAATGGTGATTTTCATAAAAAATTTCCTAGCGAGAATTTCTAGCTTGCTCAATAATTTTGACCAGTGGCGCAGCCAAAAAACATTAGGAGTTGCCATTTGTATGTATGTATGTACATGTATGTATGAATGTATGCATGTATGTATGTACGTATGCATGTATGTATCTATGTGTGCATGTATGTATGCGTGTATGTAGGTATGTATGTATGCATTACGCATGCATATGTATCTGTGTATGTATGCATTTATGTATGCATGTATGTATGTATGTACGTGCGTACGTACATAATTTATGCATGATTGTGTGTATGTATGTATGTATGAATGTATACATACTGTATGTTTGTAAGTATGTAGGTACGTGTTTTTGTTTGTATTTATTTATGCGTGTATATAATTATGTGTGTACGAACGTAATCTATTCAGGCACTATTGTATGCATATGACTATGTAGGTAAGCCTATGTATGCTTGTATATACAAATGTGCAGTGTATGTGCATGTATGTATGTGTGTATGTATGTAAGTATGCATGGATCTATGTATGTATGTGTGTATGTTCGTAAACATACATGCATGCACACATACATACGTACATGCATACATAAATAAGTACATACATACATACATACATACTCATGCAAGCATACATACATACATATATTCATATAGATATAAAACATACATGCATGCATGAATGCATGCACACATATATACAATACATACAATAATTAATATATACATTCATACATACACATACACACATATATACATACATACATACTACACTGTATCTAAGTATAAACCCAGGGACGGGGGGTAATGGCGGGGCGGGGGTAATGTCCCACTGTGGGTAATGTCGAGGGGCAATGGGGGGAGTAATGGCATGGGTTATGGGCCGGGGGTATGTCCTGTTCCCATTATGCTATAGTCGACGCAGCATGGATCTATCAATGCTGAAGCCTGGGGTCCGTTGGACCCCAGGTGTGCTAAATATGCCCTAGGTGTCTTTCTCAATTTTTTTCAAATCAACCAGGGGTGCTACAGTCTCCCAACTTTTTTGAACATGTAGGGGGATGAATTTTTGAGGAATTTGAATTATTTCAGATTTTTACTATTCATATCAAAAAAGATATTCAAGATATCGCACCTCTGGGGTCCGATGGACCCCAGGTGTGCGTTATAGGGTTAACCGAGCAGAAGTGCTTTTACAACTGCACATTAATTTTTGTGTACAACTGCACGTTAAAAAAAGCCCTGCATGTTTAGACTAATCCACTTTATTGAACCTACCATGGATGGAAGCACTATTTTTAGCTCTGTTTTTTTTATAATGGCGCTACGTAGGCCTACTGAATTCCTTAGATTAGATGAGGGTGCGATATGGGGAAACAGAAACAGTGGGACTGAAATAGATCTATGTAGAGTTTTTGTAGACCCATGAATGATAAAATGTAGGCTACTATAGAATATAGATATAAGCCGCAATTAATTTTGTTATCCGCGATCTTTTCCACGCGTTGCAGACCATGCGCCCGCATTGGTATAGGCTACAATATAATTAGGCCCACTGGGCCACCAGAGTGTGCAAAAAATGAATGCCCTGATTCGCACCAGAGAAAAATCACACATAGGCCTACTCACATATACATGTAGGCCTATAGGCCCCTAATTACGTATTTCCTTGGAAACTAGGAATTTTATTATAATTATTTCACTCTGTAAAAATAATAAGCCTAGACAGTTAAGAAAATTAATTATGGCTAGAAAGGAAGGGTAAAAAACCCTTAACGGACCATAATGCTATCTTCCCTCTGACATGTAGAGCAGCTCATGATATAGGCCTGTGTAGCCTAGGCCTAGGCCTACTTGAAAACGCAACAACCGGTCACGCAAAAATAATTTTCCAAATTTGATTAGCTTAACTATAGTTAACTAAATCTTTAAAGGGCCTTATAGGCCCTATAGGCCCTATAATTTTTTAAAATTCATTTTTTATTTCTCACATTTTCTATAGCACCCCTTCAAGTTCACTACTCAGAGGCGCTCCCGACTACGCCAAAACGCACGAGCAACTGCAAGTAAAGGACTTTCCCTACGCGGCAGCTTGAGGTGGATTCGAACCTGGTACCCTCGGCTTCAAGGCCCCGAACCCAACACAACACCTAGCCTATAATAATTGGCCTATCACTGTTAGTTAATATAATTTATGAAATTATAGATCTAGCCCAGGGGTGCGCAACCTTTTCGCCAGTGTCGGCCGCATCAAAAGTTTACATTCTTACCACGGCCGCCACTGTTTAATCTATTCCCCTACTGGGGGCAGGGAATCAACGTTTCTGAGTAGGGACCAATTGAGGAGCGTCCGGAAGACGATCTCCGTTGCGCGTTACACCAAGAGGGGTTTGAATTTTTTAATTTCTGCATTGCAATGGTGGCATTTTAAGCCGTCATCTATACAAAATTCATGTAAATTTTCAGTGCTGATAAGATTCACTGTGGTTTAAGACTTAAATAAATATACTGAGGCCTACAATAATAATTTTTGGCGAAAATATACTGTTTGCGTTGTCCGCTTTTAGGATTTTTATTAGGCCTACTTCACTGCAGATGAGTCATTTCATCGATTGCTTGCTATAGCTGTCTCCACTACGAAAAATCAGTTTCCCATTTCTCATAATTTGAAGGTCTTTTTCCTCTTCCAATGTTCACTTTCTCTTCAGAGACATCGTAATCAACAGCTGGCAATTTGTGATTTACACTAAGTTTACACTTTACAGATAGAATACATAAAAGTCTAATATTGCTTCTCTTCTAGTCGCAGTGAGTGGGTGACCTATTCATAAAGTCAGACAAACGCATGATCAAGGTCTGAGCCCCATGCAGCTTTCTACGCCACCTGTTTTCCATTCTGCCCTACACAGATAGCCTACAGTTGTACATTGTAACCTAATATACTTGAAAATTATCTGTGGTGTAAGTTTCATTGGTCACACTCTCTCCCGCCAGCAGCGGCCAGCTGACGGTCAGCCCTGCTCGTACAAGATCAAGATCTTTCCACTCATTAGTGGAGTAATCTTGGTCCATAATTTGTATACAATGATTGACTGTCCGGAGCTGGGCAGGCTATGGGATATTAGTACTCTGACGGCCCTGGCTCTTTGATCTACATCTGGAGGATAGGCTACATGCGCAGCTGATACCTCTAAGATGCATGCACATGCGACGGACAATGGGTGCTTCAAGTGAGGGTATTATACTTATAGGCTAATATCTACATACACTAAAAAACGCAAATGCAACTCATTGCTTCAAATAACCTTAAGCTTAGTTTTAAAACAATTGAATAAAATATTTATCAATTTATCTACAAACGGCCGCCAGTATGTTATAGTTGGATTTGGGTCCACGGCCGCCAATAATTCCTTTCACGGCCGCATGCGGCCGTACGGCCGCAGGTTGCGCACCGCTGATCTAGCCTATACAAAATAATTAGTCTAGGCCTACTATAGGCTACATTGAGATAGAGCCACATGTACGAGCTCAATCGAGTTGCAAGTCGTAGAATCTGCCCTCGACATGCTGACCATACACGCGTGCACGGTGACACGGAAAGAGTTAATCTGGGTTTTCGATGGTATACGAACAGTCGATTGAACACAAAAATCGCCCTTGCTGCAGCTCGATTGAACATCTGCCCCGATTTATGGGCCGAGCCTGCCCCGATAATAATAATAGATGCGTTCGATGGATCAACGTTGGACCAACCCTGGCAACCCGCAACTGCAGGTCAATATACGAGGGCCCAGCAGAAGGGCGGAGGATTGTTTGGCCGGAGAAAGGATGGAGGGCTTGGAGGATTGAAATCGTAACCTTCGAACTTCTAAAGCGCCACTGGAAACCAAGCACAGGGCAATAGTTTATTCACGGGCTCTGACAGCGTTGTGTCAGATGGGTTTTGCAAAGGCCAGAACCGTAGGCTAAGTCTACGTCAGATCAATAGACGATAATGTAGGCCTATAGGCCTATAGGCTAGGGCCTCTAGGCTACACGTAGGCTATAGGCCTTGGACCAGTAGCCGAAGCTGTTCCAATCCAGTAAACCTAATACATTATCAATGGTTCTGATGCTGAAAATATAACATCTTTGATTAATTACATTGATATGTATTATATAGCTACTGGATAGGAACTGGCCTATGAAAGTACGGATTATCGCTCACTCATGGATATCCCATGATTCTTTGAGGCAAAGCCAATAGCAACTCCCAGGATTCTCTGGGGCAAGTCCCAGTGTTCTCTGGGGCAAGTCCCAGAATTCCTAGAGGCAAACCATAGTAAAGGATAGGCGGAACACTCTTCGGCTTAAAACGCAAATTTTATGATGCAGAATTGTTTAAAACCAGCCGAGGGTTTTTGAGTTGAATGACATACAAAACATTCAACCTAATTGTATTTAGCGGCCACTGACCAGATTTCTTGAAAATAGCCTTTAAAGTTGACGAATTTAACATGGGTTTACATAGGACCAAGCACGCGTCCCCCTTACCGGAAGTCACGTGCTATTCGCCGTCGGCCATGGACCACTATACGAAGCTGTTCCAATCCAGCCAATATAATATATATCAATGGTTAATTATAATCAGCCTCTTATTCGATATGTAGTCTTTGGAAAGCGGAGGGAATCATGATTTTCAATGTGTGAGTGCAATGTTGACGATTTGATGTGAAATTAGCAGAAATAATTCCAGACGTATTTTATTCTTTTACACTCTCATTTGATAATCAATTCCTCACGGTGCAGAAATCCCGTGTGGCATCGTCTGGAGCTAACGCTATAACTACCAATTAAAGTAGCCTATGAGATGTTTATGTTGCGCCATTCTCCAGACTCCGCTTTGAATATTGGCATGACATGAAAACAATAGATTAGCTTCGTATTAACTTTCCTATTATTAATGTGCTGCATGTCGTTGCTTGTGCATAGTATGCGACTTATGCATTTTATGAACTGTCGAATGAATCGTAAACACTAAGCTTCTCAACGCTCAAGTTTATTCACAAGCGCCTTGTCGTATCTGTAGGGTTGACCAGAGATAAGTACATAAAATTGTGTATGGGGTTTAGTTGTACGACTGTTAAAACTAGAACTTTCAAAAGTGCATGTAAAACCTTCCTTTAATGAAATTATTGAGTTTCAATTATGCGAGACTGCGTAATAAAAATACGTGTATGATGTTTTGACGCAAAACCACTAAGGCAGCTCTTCTAACTCCTCTTTTTGGTTTCTTCAAAAACTGGATATGTTCCTGACTTGGTTCATATCTTTCGATAACTCTTCTGACTTGACATGTAGCACTAATGCTCGTTAAAGGTTTTTTGATTTTTATGTCTTTGCAGATTGTGAAGAACTCTTCATCTGCCCTTAGAAAAGGGATCGGTAGAGATGGGATCCCATCGGCCGGTGTGGCAATGGAAGCCCCAGTTGCGATGTCGTATTCCTGAGGATCCGTTCTTTGAAGAGGGCAATCTCGCTTGCCAGCTCCAGTACCACAAGCACATCTGCGTTGAGTTGGATCAGCAGAAAGAAAATCTGACTTTCAAAGGGTACGCTCACTAATTGCTCGAATTGTTTTCATGTACTTTTGTCGCCCCCATGTATTGGTTACTGGTCCTGTGCAATTTTTAAATGTCTGTATATCTATGAATGGTTACCATGATGAGTGATAAGGTAGTGGGGTGTGGTGGCCTATTGGATGGAGCGCTCGACCTGTAATGTGCCGAGTGTGGGTTCGAGCCTCACCCGAGGTGGATTGTGTGTACTGAAGTGTCGATGGAGCAATTCATATACTTTCAATCATGGTGTAAGAAGGGATGGTGTGCGCACTTGGCTAAAATTTGTGGCTCAGGTCGCTAGAGGGCGCTGGCGTCGCTATTTGACGAACTTCGCCTATAAGCCTAATTAATGGAATTTTATGATATTGTATGGCATATATACTTATACTTCTTCACTGCATGTCCGTTCCTTAGTGCCAGTCTCATGTCTGGACGAAGGAGGAGGGTGACACAAATTATCTTTGCTATGTTCTGTTCCATCTGCTTTTTGTTTCCTTTTCTCTTGTGTTCCGTGTTCTCTGTTCCATGTGATGTTATTGTGTTCCCTGTGTTCCAATGTTTTCTATGTCCTCTGACCCTGATGTTCATATCGATGTTCCATGTTCCCTTGTTCTCTGTGATGTGCCCTCTGTTCCCTGTTAATTGATGTTCCGTGTTCCTTGTTCCCTGTGAAATTCCAGGTTCCTTATGTTCCATGCTCCTTAATTGTTTATATTCCTTATGTTCCACGGTCCTTGTTGTTTGTTTCGCGTCCTTTGTTTTCTTATGTCGCTGGTGTTGAATGTGATGTTCCATTTTCCTGGTGTTCCTTGGTGTTCCCTGTTTCTTATGTTCCACAGTCGTTGTTACATATTCCGCGTTGCTTACCGGTAATATTCCTTATGTTTATCCTGATGATTCATGTTCTTTTTGTTCCACGGCCCTTGTTGCGTGTTTTGCGTTCCTTGTTCCTTAATGTTTCTGATGTTCCCTTTGGTGTTCCATGTTCATTAAGCTCCACAGTTTTTTGTTGCGTGTTCCGCGTTCCGTATTTTTTTATTGCCTCTGAAGTTCCTACGATGTTCCTTGTTTCTTATGTTACCTTGTGTTTCTTGTGTTCCTTATATTCCTTGTTGCATATTCCTGGTTCCATGTTCCTTAATGTTTCTTGTGTTCCCTCTTATGTTCCTTGCGTTCCATGGACCTTGTTGCGTGTTCCACACTCCGTGTTCTGTTTTTCAGCGAACGTTCCTTGATGTTCACCTGTTCCTTGTGTTCCACATTCCTTGTTCCACATTCCGTGTTACATGTTTCTTAATGGTTCTGATCTTCCCTTTTATGTTCCATGTTCATTACGTTCCACGTACCATGTTGCGTGTTCCACATTCCGTGTTCTGTTTTCCAGCGAACGTTCCCTGATGTTCACCTGTTCTTTGTGTTCCACATTCCTTGTTCCACATTCCGTGTTACATGTTTCTTAATGGTTCTGATCTTCCCTTTTATGTTCCATGTTCATTACGTTCCACGTACCATGTTGCGTGTTCCACATTCCGTGTTCTCTAATGTTTCTCATTTTCCCGTGATGTTCCAGGTTGTTTATGTTCCATGGTCCTTGTTGTATATTGCTTATGTTCCACGGTCCTTGTTGCTTGTTCCGCGTCTTTTTCTCTGATGTCTCTGGTGGCCCATGTGATGTTTCATGTTCCTTATGCTCTCTGATGCTCCCTGTTCTTTGCGTCCTCCATTCCTTGTTCTTCACTGATTCTAATTTCCCCTGATGTTCCATGTTCCGTATTTCACCTGATGGTCCATGTTCCTTGTGATCCAATTCCGGTTGCACTTTCCGTGTTCCATGTTCCTTAATGTTTCCTCTTATGTTCCATGTTCCTGAATGTTTTTGATGTTTCCTCTTATGTTCCACGTTCCTGAATGTTTTTGATGTTTCCTCTGATGTTCCATGTTCCTTACGTTCTATAGTCCTTGTAGCGTGTTCCGGAATGCATGCATGTTCCGCGTTCCTCGTCCTATATTCCCATATTATCTGAACATTGCTATCTGTGATGCTTCATGTTCTTTACGTTCCACGTTCTTTGTTGTATATTAGGCCTATGTTCCTAGGTGTTCCGTGTGATGTTCCATGTTCCCTGCAATGCTACCTGACCCTCATCGCCACTAGTATGTTCCAAGTGATGTTCCCTGCTATGTTCCTGCACTCTCCTTGTCCCTATGTTCCATGTTTCGAATGTTCCTTACTTCTTGTTTTATATTCCCTGTGCTGCATTCGCGCAACCTGCGACAGCAGCGCCACCTGCTGAACTAAAATAAGTGGAGCCAAAAACGTTGTATGGCCAGTATAGGAAGTGCGCACACCATCCCTTCTTACACCATGCTTTCAATTGTGCAGTGCCATTGATTTTTTGTTCTATGTGCACTTTACAGGCCTCATAAAAATATTAAATGCAGCTGTATTCATTCATTCATTCATTCGGACATTTATATAGCGCTCCTTCAAGTAAAAAACTACTCAGAGGCGCTCCCGACTCCAGCACGCCCAAAAAGAACTTTTAAGTTGAGCAAGGAACGATCCTGATAGAGTCCCAGGGTGTAGGCATTGTATTGTATTGCATTGATAAGGATCCTGACAGATCCAATGATGTTTCTTTTCTGATGTTGACAACTCATTGTTATGTTGTTTTTCATTGTCTTCGTCAGTGACTTTGAGTGCCATCAGAAGAACTGCAACAAGACCTTTACCTCGATTCTTGCGTAAGTTTTTCAGGTGCTTCTTCAAACTCTTTAGCAATCAGTTTGGGTTGGGTGATAGATAATGAGACGTCTCTTTATAAAGAACTGTGCAAATATTCGGATATGTATAAACTAGGGCTGTACCAAGCATTCACTTCGGGGCCAAATAGCGGACCAAATGTATATTCTGTATTCAATCGAATAGTAGCGGTCGGGCCGAGTACGAATAGTGGTCATGTCGCATCTGGTTCTGCATATTGGGCTGCTATGTCGTGTAGACTGAAGTATGCATGTATTTGCACTTGTTACAGCGCCCCTTTAAGCTGCTACTCAGAGGTGCTCCCGACTACAGAGCGGACACTGCATCGGAGTTTCACACCGAAGCGCTGATCATTTGTGAGTGAAAAACTTCCCTAAAGTCCCTACGCGGCGTCTTGAGGTGGATTTGAACCTGCAACCCTTCGCCTGCAATGCGAAAAACATACCCACCACACCACCACGCCCCATAAGTAACTCTCTCATTAATCTAATTTATATGCTTCCTTTATTTATTTTGACTTCTAATTGTATCTCATGGCAGCATCATTCAAACTGAGTCTTTCGGAGTTGTGGACAAGCATCTGAATCTTGAAGGTTGATTTTTCGTTTAGGTTTGAGAATCATTATAATTCCGTTCATCGCAATGGTTGCTCCATCTGCTTCCGTTGCTTTCCGAATCAACATCTTCTCGACCTGCATCTTGCCGAACAACATGATCAAATGTTTCAGCTGATGGTCGCCAAGAAACCCATGGTAAGATTGCAATTAAGCCCATGGTGAAATTGCAATTATTACCAATGGTAAGATTGCAACTAACCCATGGTAAGATTGCAATTAACCCCATGGTAAGATTGTGATTAAGCCCATGGTAAGATTGCAATTAAGCCCATGGTAAGATTGCAATTAACCCTATGGTAAGATTGCAACTAACCTCATGGTAAGACTGCAATTAAGCCCATGGTAAGATTGCAAGTAAGCCTCTGGTAAGATTGCAATTAAACCCATGGTATTGATTGTAACTAACCTCATGTTAAGATTCCATGGTATTGGAAAAATCGAATAAAAAGTTGCCCAATATTCATGTCATCAAAGTCCTCAGAAACCACCAATAGCTTATTCTGCAATTTTTCTGAGCAATAAAGAAATCCATTTTGAATCAAATAACGTAAATAGCATCAGAATCGGTTTGCAGCATCCCGAATTACGACTAATTCTTAACTATCTGCCATATTGAAAAATATTCTACATTCTTGACTTCTCTCGCCTATTTCAGCTTCTAGCGCAATATCTAGAAAGTGACAAGCAACAGTTTTCGAGCCCCAGCGTCAGATATGACATGATACTTTTCTTGAAGGTAGGCTACATAAATGAGTGTTTACAATTACAAGTACAGTAATCTATGTAGTGGATTGTGCATTCTTAGTTCAGGTGTTTCTTGGAAAACTGTCCGGTGACGTCAAGTACTTTAGAGGAACGCAAAGAACATCTCATAACGGTTCACCGATACCCCGCCAACTTTCGATTCATCAACCTCTGCAAAATGGTCAAGTAAGAGCTCTAAGCTGATCATGCCAGCTTGTTGTTTATATCGTGCTTTTTCACTTTTTTCAGTATTTAGTTATCCTGTGATATTGTAAAATACGTTCAGTCATCAACTGCTGTGACGCTTATATTACTTTTCTGCGTATTGTTTTAACTGATGAAGGAATTTGAGCTCATTTTGTCATTTAACGTGACCTTGAGCGACGCTTTGAGCGCGAGTGTGCGTCATTCTGTTGCCATGGCAGTGTCCTTCGAAAGCAGTGTGGCACCCGTCAGCATTCCCGGGTTTTGGGGGACGATTACTTTCACAACATTGGATTATGTAGGACACGGAGAGAGGTCTTGAATGGTTTCCTCGTGCAGTGGTATATTGTGCTTGTGTTAAATTTGTGTGTATATAATATACAAGTCATGTCATATCGCTGCATATATTTAATAAAGATTGTACGTGCATATTATACAGGGTGGGCCAGCATAAATGAACCAACTTTGCATGCTTATAACTCCGCCAACTTTTGGAATTTATTTATACTTTATGCGTCAAATTAAAGATATTTCACTCAAGTATATGCACTGAAAACATGAAAATTTTACAAGTTTAGGTTTTAATTATATGCTCGGAACAGCGCTAGCTACCATATTTTGTTGTCATTTGTGACGTAATAAGGCGCCGTTTCGCCGAGATATTCAAAAATCGTTTTTCGCTAACACGTGCATAAACACGATCCTTTTAGGTGTTTTTAGAAGTATCTACCATGAATATCTTCTCGTCGCAAAACCATTTTCTTTCAATTTTATCAACAGCCGTGCGCGCTGCTTTAGACGCAAAGAAACGGCTGGCTGCAGGCCGGCTGTTTCGCTAGGCCTAATAGCCGTTTCTTTGCGTCAGTGTTGGAATGCTGTTGGACATCATGTCGACAAATAACTTTAGATCATCTTTTAGAACATAATGTACGGTGTTTCTGGGACTACCTGTTTCGCCCTGGGGAGATTTGCCTGTAGAGTCTATCCGGGTCGTTGTCTTGACGGCCAATTTACTCGGACACAAGAGCAATGTTAGCGGATATGCGCACCGTAATTCCCATGGTTTGCGATTAGAAAGTCCTGTTTTTATCAATTTTCAGTAGCAGATAATTCAAGGTAATGTTTATTCCATCCACTGTTAGAAAATTTGTAAATCATTTCAACCGAATTACATCCCTTATCAGTTCGGAAAATTAAGATCAAAACGCGATCTCCGTCTGTCAACGGCGCCAGATCGCGTCATAGAAAACAACAAAATATGGTAGCTAGCGCTGTTCCGAGCATATAATTAAAACCTAAACTTGTACCAGTTCCATTTTTTCAGTGCATATACTTGAGTGAAATATCTTTAATTTGACGTATAAAGTATGAATAAATTCCACAAATTGGCGGAATTATATGCATTCAAAGTTGGTTCATTTACGTTGGCCCACCCTGTATATTTGTTATGTTGTATTTGGCAGTTTTTTTTCGTTTTAACGAGATTCAATTTTATTGTATTGCATTAACACATTAATTTTATTGAGTGACTCTAATAGGGTGAACTATCCAGGGGCGCTCCCAGTGTTCAGCGCATGAGAGAAGAGATAGATTTTGGGAATAGAAAATAAGGAAAGATTACCAGCTGGAATTTGCGATCGAATACGTAGGGACAGCGTATTTCAAAGAGAGGGACCAATTGAGGGGAAAGGACAGACACTGAGCTATATAAATGACATGGCGATCATGTAGAGTAGGTTGAAAATCTGTACCCAGCAATGATGTTGCAATGTTGCAGTGATGTTTGGGGTGTAGTTTGGTGTCTTTGAACTTCAATACACATGGTTCAACTGTTTGTGTACATACATATTGACTGTATAGTACTGGCTGCTTATTTGAACACATTTTCAATGAGCTACATTGGTTTTCTGATCATATTAAAGTGTTCAATTAAATGCAAGGAGTGATTAATAGTAGACAATTTTTCTGTAACGTTGTCTGTTTTTGCCAGAAAGCCTAGTAGCACTGGCAAAGGTGAGAAAAAGAAGTTGGAGGCTGAACCTTTGCGTGGAGAAGTGGTTTCGATGGTTTGTGAAGGCGGAGATGGAATTGCGGTGGCTGTTGCTGGAGAAGAAAAGATGGAAGTCTGCGATCATGTGGTGGAGCAACCAACTTCGACGTCTAGGAAATTTCAGCCCAAGTACGTAGTAGTGCATTGTGGGGCGCGGTGGTGTAGTGGTGGCGTCGTTGCCTTAGAGCCGGAAGGTTCGAGGTTCGAATTCACTTTGCCGCGTAAGAACCTTAGGCAAGTCCTTCACTCATAATTGCTCAACGCTTCGGTGTGAAACTCTGATGCAGTGTCCGCTCTGCATTCGGGAGCGCCTCTGAGTAGCGAGAGCTTGAAGGGGCGCTATAACAAGTACACATACAAACAAACAAACAAAAAGTAAAACTTTCAAGAATTAAATCTTGACTTTATTGAAGTAGAAGATATCTTCAGTCAATTTTTATGTATGCATCTGTATTGTGATGCGGTACAAAACTTGGAACCAGTATCATTTTGAGTGAGACAGAATGAGATACAGAGAGCAAAACAGAAAGACGGAGAAAGAGACGCTTAGAGCGATGAAGCCAGAGATAGGGAATGAGTATAGCAGTATACCCATTATTTGAGTGCCAAAGGAATCAGGTAGAGATGGTGAACAAGCAAATTGCTTCCTTATCATCAGGTTCAATTTATTTCTAACATTGTCTTAAAACTTTTCCTGGCATTGTTTTAAATTTATTTCTAACACTGTCTTAAATTTATTCCTAACATTGTTTTAAATTTATTCTAACATTGTCTTAAATTTGTTTCCAACATTGTCTTAAATTTATTTGTAACATTGTCTTATATTTATTCCTAACATTGTTTTAAATTTGATTCTAACACCCTCTTATTTTTATTTCTAACATTGTCTTAAATTTATTTCTGGCATTGTCTTAAATTTATTCCTGGCATTGTCTTAAATTTATTCTTGACATTGTTCTTAAATTTCTGTCTTTAGAATCCCCAAGAACATTTCTTTTGGCCATGGTGTAGCGCGAGGGTTTCACCGACCGATGGCCTCTGCCGGCCGTGGAAAAAAGAATCCTTGGCAGCAACGAGGAAGCAAGGTTGTCACTGACACAACAGTTGATATAGAGAACGTAAAAATGGATGACTTGGCCGAAAGTCTTGGCACAAACTAGTCGAAAGATTCACTTGAACGTGTGATGTAAATGTTTTGTTAAGGTTACGTAAGTTTGATATGTGTATTACCAGTTGTGTGTGTGCCTTCTTATGTGGATCTCTGATCTTATGTACAGTGTTATTTGACCCTTTAATGCCGAGATGGTAGTAAATGGTATGGGAAATCCTATACCCTCCGGCACTAAAGGGTTAAGAACGTTGTTCGCATATGCGTAACTGTCCACTTATTGCTGATTGCAAAGGTGGTTATAATGAAATTAATGATCAACAGTACTTTTTGGACCTGTGCTGGAGTATTTTTTTTGGGGGGGGCAGGGCAGGGTTGTTTTGGTTGGGGGTGAGTTCAACCAGCTACAATTAATGAAGGTGGGGATTGGTTACTACCCCTCTGGAATCAGATTAGGGGCTGTCCATATATTTCTTACGTAGAGGGGGTAGGGTCACCTGATTTTTAAGTGATTTATATATGGGTGCGTGCGGCGGGGTGAGTGGGCTCGAAAAAATGGACATACGCAAAGTAAATTTCTAAATATAATGTCCACGTTAGCCTGTTTATAGAGATAGCTGTGTATTATGCTATAGTCGTCAGATTGCATTTGATTACATTAGAATTGAATTCTTTTCAGATCTGTGCAGTAAACCAAACCAGTTTACAAATTTTAGTTAGCAAATGTTATGTTTAACGCAAATAAATAGTAGCCTGTGGTAAAAAAACAAATGTTTTATTGATTACTTTACCTAATTAGCTTTTGTAAAGGGTGGGGGCGTAGGGAAGCTCATTTATATGTACACTTAGTTCCACAAAATGTACGAGTTGCAGCAATTGCCCTCGCTGTTAAGGTTTTATAATAAGAGTCTTGAGTTTTCGTCAGTAGTAAGTTAGATGTTATGTAACGTAATGTTGATTCTGTATTATAGTCTCAGTCATGGCTCTGGTCTCAGTGAAGCCAGCTTATTGCTAATTAATGTGTTGTTGTGTTTTTGTATAGTAAGCTGATATTTCTGCTTGAACCTTTCTGTCACTGATGTGTTGTTAAATGATGCCACACAGTAATGACAGATCCAGATGTTTATTTATGGTAGGGGTACCATATTCTTGATTGCTCTTTTTGTAGCTCCCTTGTATTTCTTTAGATTGTTTAATTTTTCAGGGTATTTGATTTCCTTATTTTCACACTTCTAAATTGTGTTTAAATTTTCCAGGTGTTTTATTAATAAATTTTCCCAACTTTTGCTTTCAACTTTTTTTATTGACCTTTTGACTCGATAGTTTTTTTGGTGAGCTTCCAGGATTTTGGCCTACTGACTGGGTAGGCCCCAAACTTAGGTGCAATCTTGAATTTTCACTCTTCCTCTTGAAATTTCCATTGTAAATATAAAACATTGCTAGTTAACTTTTTTAGGACACAAGATGAGCCTTTGAAATTCTTAATTAAGTGCAGTTTTATTACTAAGAGAACTGATTAATTTTAATCATTTATACAGAAGTTCTGTTTATAGAGAAAGTAATTACTGAATATTGTAATGTTGATTATTTATCACTTGTCATTGTAATTCATTTATTGATGAAAGATTGTTGTGTATGCTGTTTCATTTGGGTACAATGTCATGGAAACAGGTATTTAATTGCTGTAATTATTGAAGGTTCTTTACCAATTTTATACTTTTTGTTTGAGATGCTGATAGCCAAGTAGAATTTCGCTTGCTAGTTTTCCTCTTTGGCCAGTTATAAAAACATGCATATTGCTACTGCCCAATCTTGATACTGCACAACCTTGATACTGCCTAATCTTGATACCACCCAATCTAGATACTGCCTAATCTTGCTAAGTACTGTCCAATCTAGATAGCCTACTGCCCAATCTGTTACTGCCCAATCTTGATACTGCCCAAGCTTTTCAATAGTTGATCAATTTGGCAGGATTAGTGCATTAGATTTGCTGTAAATAATGTTTGGATATAAAGTTATATTGCTTTATGTTTTCTATAGATGTTTGTTAGATAAAGATTGCTTTGTTTTTTGTAGGTTTTGTTAAAAAATATGTTTGAAATCATTTATGCGTGCAAAAAATAAAGAAGACTACTTAACTCATTTTATTTTATTAGCCATGCAACAAAGAAATTTCTCATTTTGTTTATGGTACACTTAGGTTGCTATAAGTTTATTAAAAGTATTACTAATAACTAATGCAGCTACTTGCATAGTTTAGCACCCTTTGTTATTTGTAAGGTTTAGGCCTACTTGAGAATCATAGGATTTCCTATAAGACTTCCATTTGTAATAACAAGTTAATTGGGCGAATTAAAATGAGAGGAATGCCGACAAAGGAAAGGCGAAAGAATAGAATGCATCATAGGCCTATAACATACCTTCTAATTGCATTTTATAAATATAATTATATTTGTGATTGTAGGCCTACACTCTTAGATTGTTCTTATTCGACAGCCTGTGCTTACTAAGCTTGCAAGGTGGTTCAGAAGCGTACTTACAGTCTTACACAATCTCACTTAAGTCGTAGGTTAATTGGCCTTCTAGAAATAATTTTATGATAGTATTGATGATAAACTAATTTATCGTCTACGCACAAAATCGGTGGCAATAACGCTAAAAATTGTTATGATAGAGTCTATATGGGCCTATCATTTTGGCTGATATCAGGCTGTGACATTAATTTTAAGAAAGTGACTGTAATCTTACAACGAATAACGCAAGATTTCAAAATGGTCAATTTTTGTACAAGTAAACGGTTGATTCATATAGGCTAACATGTATTTAAGCCAAGAATTCTATTGCTTTTACAATCGAAGATTCGCAATTTCCTAACAGATCTAGAGGCCTACTGGTCCATGTTGGCAAACTACTATAATAGCCTACTAGCAAGCACGCACACACACATACATAGAGTTCAGATTTGCCATTCCCTAACAGCCTACTGGTCCATGCTGACAAGCAACTACTAGCACACATGCACACATAGAAACATACATACATACACACAGACACACACATACATACACACCACCCAACCAACACAGTTCGCAACACGATACATGGATTATTTATTTCGTCGTATCAGGCAGAAACTCGCGGCTGGTAAATCAACGGGAATCCGAAAACAGAAAGACGAGATTATCTTTCCTTTTTCCACAATATTTTCTTCTTTTCTGTCTTTTTCTGGTGGTTTTTTCTTAATTATTGTCACATTTTTTCTTCATTTTATTTTTTCTCCTTTTTCCATTATTTTTTTTCCTTCCTTTTTTCATTTTTTTCATGTTTGTTTTTCTTTCCTTATTTGTTTTTCCTTTGTTCTTTTGTTTTTCCCCTTCTTTTCTTCATTCCTTTTCCATCTTTTTCCTTTCTTTTCCATTCTTTTTTTCTTTCCATTTTTGTTTTTCCTTTATTCTTCTGTTCTTTTTTCCTTCTTTTCTTCGTTCCTTTTCCTTCCACTTTTTCTTTCCTTTTTCCATTTTTTTCTTTCCATTTTGTTTTTTTTTCCATTTATTCTTCTGTCTTTTTTCCCTTCTTTTCTTCGTTCCTTTTCCTTTTTATTTTTCTTTCCTTTTTCATTCTTTTTTCCTTTCCATTTTTCTTTTTTTCCTTTATTCTTCTGTCCCTTTTTCCTTCTTTTCTTCGTTCCTTTTCCTTCCACTTTTTCTTTCCTTTTTCCATTCTTTTTTCTTTCCGTTTTTTTTTCTTTCTTTATTCCTCTGTCCTTTTCCCCTACTTTTCTTCGTTCCTTTTCCTTCTTATTTTTCCTTCCTTTTTCATTCTTTTTTCTTTTCATTTTTTTTCTTTATTCTTCTGTCCTTTTTTTCTTTCTTTTCTTCGTTCCTTTTCCTTCTTCTTTTTCCTTATTTTTCTTTCCATTTTTGTTTTTTCCTTTATTCTTCTGTCCCTTTTCCTTACATTTCTTCGTTCCTTTTCCTTTTTTTTCGTTCCTTTTCCATTATTTCTTCTTCTTTTTTTTTCTTTATCATTTTTTTTCTTTTTTTCTCTTTTTCACCTTTTTCCTGCCCATTTTTCCATTTGTCCTTTTTTCTTTTTCTCTCCTGTCTTTTCCCCGTTCTTTTCTTCGTTCCTTGCAATATGCGAGCTGGACGTGTCTTCAGGCTGGAAGACTGCCGGAGGACACTGCCGTATCCTTCCATCCATGTTTACTATAGGAAAGGGAAAAACAGAACATCAAGAAATTGAGATTATTAAAAGCAAGAAACGATGGTAGGCCTACAAATGTAGATTTTCTGTCCAGATTTGAAGATATTGGAAATTGGAATGGTCATTCCAGTAATTGCAGTTGGTCACTTCTACCGATTATTGTGTCTAAACTAAAGAACGAGGTATCAGACGATGGCGCGATAAAAACCAAATTGTAATCAATAATAATGAGTGTCCGCGGGTACATTTGTGGGTGGGAAAAGTTTAAGATTTGTGTCACGGGAACCAAGATTAGGGCTCCAAAAGCTGCTGAACACGTCAACCCTCGGCGCTCGCTTCCGCAATTTGGGGGGGGGGGCGTGGATCCTATGGTAGCCTACTGAGCCCAACATCTGCTAACGCTTTTTGGAAGCATCTGACATATGATAATCGGCCCTGCCTGTTGGCGCTCTGGTGTCCCGTTTTCAGCTACATATGAACGCTTATTTCAAAAACAAGCTACCAACAGTTTCAACGTTTTTATGTATAGAATTCTTTTAGATTATTTTGACTAGTTTGGATAAAAATTAAACAATTATGACTAAAATCACAGTCACAGATAAAACGAATATGATGATAGGCCCTAAGTAAAATTTATTTGAAAAATGCCCCAAATCCCCACTGTCCCATTGTAGACTGACATTAGCCTCACGAATCAAGGCGCTTAACGTAGCTAGCCGACAGTTTTTCTAAACAAGTGCGATTTAAGTGACTTTGAGAATGTTTCAATGGAAGACTGTTCCAGTATGAAAGTCGAGATCTACGAACTATAACAGGCTACATATATCCGCAATGAATGAATGAATGAATGAATGAATGAATGAATGAATTAATGAATGAATTAATTAATTAATTAATTAATTAAGATATTGGCATAATTATCAAAGAGGTCGAGCGCCAGTTCTTACGTTTAGCGTTGAACATCCCGGCTACTTCGAGCAGATTGGTCCCTAATATTGCTCCAGTTCTGTACGATGAAGAACTCGAAGCAATCTTCTTCTGTACGAAGACATAATTTTGTTTCATCTACCCATGCAGATCGCCTTTTAACTTCGTCCTCCTCTGCTCCTAGGAGGTGGGAGGCGATGTGCACGAAAGCATCCGTCATCTACAAACAGACAATCATCATCACAGTCATAACAACCACGACATAATCTGATTAAAATTACCACAGAGCAAAGAGGCTGATACGGTGAACAACTGGACATCCATCGACAAACCGTCCATATAAACTATAGCAGCTAAGGTCCTCGGCTGCCTCCTCATCTCACTGGTCTCTCTCAGGCAACCGTATTTTTTGTGGTTATATGCAGGGTTTAGTGTGGTAGGACCGTCATAGTTCAGGCACTCAGTTTCAAATCTCTATGCGGTCCTGCCACTTATTTGGCCAGCACACCTGATAAGGTAAGGGGCTTGCAGGCACTTCTTTTTCTATACTTTAAGCTATTAGCTATAATGGGGTGAGGATAATTATGATGGTTGAATGGTAACACGTTGGTACGAAGATCAAGAGGACACGGATTGTAGCCTAAGTTTAAATTTATAAGGCTGTAGGGCAGTGTAGGCCCTATATCAAATAGGCTATTAAAAACTAAATCGAAGTTTAAAATTGGTTAATCAACGTCAGGTGAGCTTCTTACCTTAATCTTATGACGCCTGCAAAGTCCAGCTGCCCTCAAAGCAGTGGGTTTGAAAGTCTGTTGTAGACTTTCGTTTTGGATCGCCGACATCCGTAGCTCTTTAGATTAGGACGAATTGGACAACTTGCATTTGACGACGATTGATCCAAGCGAATGTCGTTAATTCCTTTCCGTCGCCTCCATAGTCCAATGGTTTTCTTCTTGCATTGATCGTAGCCTGTTACAGTTACAGTCAACGTAGGCTATACACCCAAAGGAATTGGCTACTAATCAACAACAATACAACAGTTGTAACTAGCAACATCTTGCAGCTAGTTAGTCTAGAATAGGATGATTTCAAATGAAGTGAACCAACAGGTTGAGTGAACCAATTCTCCTAGAAATTGTCTGTGTACGGTACCAAACTATTAACAATTATTCACTTCTTCTGCTTTTAAGATGATCTCTCAAATCCACAGCAGTGTTCAAGGCAAATAATTCTTGGAAATTTCACGGCATTCACGGCTTCTATGACTTCGCGAATCTCTAGTAGGCTATCCTACTTATGCGTGCAAGTTTAAAATAGGTCTACCCTTTCTGTTAAATGCAGAACACCGAATGCTGTAGGCCCTATATCAAATATTAAAAACTAGCTCGAGGTTAAATGTTGTTAAGAATTGTCAGGTGAGCTTCTTACCTTAATCTTATGACGTCTGCAAACTTCCAGCTGCCCTCAGAGCACTGGATTGGAAAGTCTGTCGTATTATAATACAGCATTCGCTTTGGGTCTTCCACGTCCGTTAGTTTCTGACGAATTGGACGACAACTTGCATTTGACGACGATTGGTTCAAGCGAATGTCGTCCATTCCTTTCCGTCGCCTCCATAGTCCAATGGTTTTTCTCTCGCGTTGATCGTAGCCTGCTACAGTAGTCAACGCAGACTTAAAGGCATCGAACGGTCGCTGCGTTTGCCTTTAGATATCGCTCGCATTGCATTGCCATCATTCTGGTGAAGAGATCGTGTTGCCAAGGCTGGCCGCTGCAGTTAGATGTGCTGTTTTGCATTCTCAGGAGTTGAAGGATGTCAGTTCAGTTCCAGGAGATCGTGTTGCCAAGATGTGCAGTTTTCTTTTCTTAGGAGTTCTCTTCCTTAGTTGTAGGTTAGTCGATTCGCAGCTTTCTTTTTCGTCCGGGATTGAAGTTCAGTTTCATGGTGTGTGGGTGATTTTCTTTCTCAGGAGTCGAAGGTTAGTTGTCGTTTCCAGGAGGAGTGGGGTGGTGGTGGTTCACATCTTGAGTAGCATCTTTCAAGTCAGAAGTCGTAGTTTGATTCTTTCTCAGCGGGAGTAGAAGTTCTTCCAGTTTCATGAGGTGCGCGCGAGTTTCCTTCTGTCGTTTGGTAGAATTAATGTCTCAGCGTTTACATTGATATCCATCGTTTAATGTTCATATTCGGATGACGAGGATTTTTGTTCCCAGCATTCATCCAATAATCCATTCATTCCCTCATTTGCTAATCCATTCACACACGCGGCAGTCAGTCAAGCAGTCGGCCTGACAGTCAGTCAGTCAGTAAGCCAGCCAGCCAGCCAGCCAGTCAGTCAGTCAATCAGCCAGCCAGCCAGTCAGTCACTCAGTCGGTCAATCAGTCAGTCAGTCAGTTTACATAGCGCCTCTCCAAGAAAACTTCTCATAGGCGTGTCCAATATACCATGCCAATAACTCCACGTGGATGGCGTTTCCAGTACTATCCCGGGAACCTCATGGAGAAACCCAGACCAATCTCCATCCCATAAAAGAAAATCATAATACCATGCCAAGTCCACGTGGATGGCGTTCCCTCTTTATTCCAGTAAAACCTCATGGTGAATCCCAATCCAATCTCTGCCCAAACCCGTATGAAGACTATGCCCCGTGGCTGGTGTTACATCTCCGATGACAGTGGTGGTGGGGTGGAGCAGGTGGTGGAGATGGCGGTAGAGTTGGAGATGAAAGTGAATGTTGAGGAGGATATGGAGGCTGAGGTGGAAGCGGATGAGGTAGAGGAAGTGGCAAAGGAAATGGAGGTGAAGGTGGAAGTGCAGGCGAAGGTGTAGAAATTCGTTTTTTTTCTTTTCCTTTTTTTATTGCGGAGAAGTATCAGTACATCTGGCATCCATCTTGATAATGTTTGACTTCTTTGCTCTCTTTGCAGCTTCGGCACACGGATCTTCATGTGGACACCACGTGGCTTCTTGTGCTGACTCCCTTGAATGCAACTTTCGATCGCGTCGCTGACTCAAGCTCGAAGTGGGGATGAGGTGGAAGAACTGGTGGAGGTGGCTGTAGAGATGGAAATGGAGGTGAATGTTGAGAAGAATGTGGAGGCGGAGGTCGAGGTGAAAGTATAGTTGGGGGAGGAAGAGGAAGTATCGAAGGTGGAGATATTAGTTTTTTTGCCTTTTTCTTTCTTTTTCTTTTTTTCTGTTTTGTTTTCACTGTGGGTTGAAGGTTGAGGCTGAGGTGGAGGTGGAGGAGGTGACGAATGTGGAGCAACTTGTTGCCTGCCTTTTTTTCTTTTTCCGTTTTTTCTCTTGTTTTTGGTTTCTTTTATTGTGAAGTCGGAGTTTGAGGATGTGGAGGGGGGATGAAGGAGGAGGTGGAAGACAAAGGAAGTGGCGAATGTGGGACAATTCGTTTTGTTCCTTTTACTTCTCTTTTTTTTATCCTTTTTGATTTTTTTATTATTGCGGAGTCGGATGTAGAGGTGGAAGTACATTTGGAGGAGATAGAGGAATTAGCGAAGTTGGAGCATTAATTTTTGGTTTCTGTCTCCTTCTTCCTTTTTCTGTTTCTTTTTCTTTTTTATTGTGAAGTTGCAGGTTGAGGACGATGTGGAGGCGACGAAGGTGGAGGTAGAGGAATTAGCGAAGTTGGAGCAATTCTTATATGTTCGGTGTTTTTTATTGTGGAGATTCAAGAGGGTGTGGAGGCGGGGGTAGGGGTGGAAGCGGAGGTGGTCACGAGGTGGAAGTGGCGTAGTTGAACCAACTCGTTTTTGTCTTTTCTTCTTTTTTCAGCTTTTTTCTTTTTTTACTGTGGAGTTTGAGGTTGAATGTGGGCAATTCTTTTTGTGCTCGAGTTCATATTAGACTATAATAGTGTTTATATTTCTTGCTGAATGTCGGTAGGGTTGCTGTATTGCGGTGTTGTATCTGGCATCCATCTTGATAATGTTTGAGGTCACTTGATGTCAGCTTTCTTCACAGAGCTTTACAGTTTTGAGGTGCACGCGTCCAAAAGACGATTCGTTATCTAGGGTTAAATCGAATAATTATAAGGGTGACCGTTTCGAAGAGAACGTTTCTTCGGCGTCGACACAATCTTCGCGGTTGAATGAGTTTTGGTGTGCAAGTTAAATCTGGGATTATGGTAAATGTTTCTTAATTTGGGTTTCATAATTCGCAGATCAAACGATTTCTGTGACTGCGGCGATGGAATCAAAGGTCGTCAAATGTCTACGGCAATGTGTTTCTTCTTCGGCGTGGTCATCTCTCTTTCCATAACTCCAAACATAAGAGAACCTGTGAAATGCATTTTATGCATAGAGAGAAGAAGAAACCAGGAGAGAGAGAGAGAGAGAGAGAGAGAGAGAGAGACAGAGAGAGACAGACAGACAGACAGACAGACAGACAGACAGAGAGAGAGAGAGAGAGAGAGAGAGAGAGAGAGAGAGAGAGAGAGAGAGAGAGAGAGAGAGAGAGAGAGAGGGAGGGAGGGAGGGAGGGAGTCTGACAGACATTGTCTTAGAAAGGGAGATTATAAGACGTGGATGGTGTTCCCTGTCTATTCCCATAAAAGACAATTCATAACTCTTAAGCCTAGCCTCTTGGGCTGAGTGGCTCTTTGTATTTGATAGGATGCGTGCAGATACGAGGACTGTAAGCCTGCAACTGCTATAGCTCTCTATTATTGTCATATCATAGATACCTGTCCAGGTAGGTGTCTCAAAATTCCTACGAAGGGGTAAGACCATTGATAAAACATGTAGAAACTGCAAATGACACATAATTATGTTCGGTTGCGTTGTTCTTTCTTATCATTACATCACTGATCAGAATTATCATACAGCGTATGCTATAGACTGGTAGGATGGGTTCTGTTAGCTTCAAGTAAATACTATAATAATAATACTATAACGATTGGGCATGCAATATGTTATTAAATTATGCCAGTTGAGAATTACCGTGTGGCGTCAAATTCTCAGCTGCTTGCTAAAGCCTACTGTCATCAACCGGGAAATAACATAGACAAGCACGCGCACAAGCAACCAGACAGTAAAGCAGAAAGGCGGGCATCAGGTAGGCATGTTACGGAAAGATAACGTAAAATTAGGCAATTTACGGTCAAGTGTTGTAGCGTAAAGAAAGGAAAAGTCAGACGTTGGAAGGTAAAGTAAGGTCATTAGGCTACCGTATACTGAGTGTCACACTACGTAAGATAGGGATAAAATAAAACGATTCTTACCTCATATTCGGTCTCCGTTTCAGCATGCTGCTTCTTTGTTTCGTCAGACAAAAGCTTGCATGAACAGATGACACTTCTGGAGAGACGATGTCGGCTGAATAATGACTTCAAAGATGCGTGTTGTAGGACGGTGATTGAGTTGTGTCATCTGTCTGACTACGTCTCATCAGGTATTGCTATCTTATCTCTGCATCACGCAATCAGTTCGCGTCTTAATAGGTCGACTGTGGAACAGCAGAACCAGATCTTCGACGACACTGGAGCAGAATCGTGAGGTAGACGAGAACTTCGGTCGAAACATAGAACGGTTTTCTTCATCAACAACGACTTAAATCGATAATTATTATTTCCTTGGCGACAGATCGAAGGCATCTGTGTCTATAGTTTTTTAAAATATTTTTTATAGTAAAGTCGCTGCAGTTTTGACTTTGAGAGATTTCGTTGAGGTATTCGAGAGTTCTTTCTGGTCGAAGCATAAAGCGGTTTCTTCATCACCAGCGACTTAAATCAACTTCTCGCGACAACTACAGTCGACTGGTGAACCAATGTGCTGAGGAGCAGATCTTTGGCATCTGAATGACGACTTGTCTGGTGACGGTCAACATGACATTGTAGTGGACGGCAACAGATGTGTAGCACCATGCAGCAACTGTTATCCGGAAGAGTTTCGCTTTGGTTGCGACTTCCTGTGACTTTGGATGCTTATTGCATGCAGAGGAGGCACGGATTCTGCAGTGTTGATGATAACGAAGGATGGCTTGGTCGGACATGTTTCATCGAGTAGGTTCTTCCAGCGGTTGACATTTCTTCGAGTGCAGGCAGAGGTCATCTGACTGAGGTGGTCAATGTATCGTCCGATTTTCTTGCATCAATCAGGTCAATGGCAACTGTAGGCTACGCTTACTACGCAATACCCAGGAGTCCAATTTCTGAGTTGAATTGAGTTCATGCTGATGAAGAACATTTTCCCCCTTTTCCGTCGCAGTCAAAGAACCGGAACTTCATTGCTGGATTGAAACTGTTTTATCGCAGCCCTTCTCAGTCTAGACATTTTCTCTCTGCCCTGGATTCTTTTGTAGCCTGAATCGGATTAGTTTTCGTTGCATTAACCTACCCACTTTAATTTTTTACAGCTTGTGCTTTATTAATTTTGTGCGTAGAAAATAGGCCTATTCATCTTAACCTACTTCATTTTGCTATATAGCCCTTTCATAGAATTTTCATTGCGCAGTTACAATTAAGCCTACGCCTATAAGGCAGGCCTATTATTTCAGACTTTAGTCATTTTTAATCAAAAGTGCAGTCAGGCCCACCCAATCTAAAAGTAGGCCTTCTTTCATTTGTTTTAGATTTGCTTTGGAAATTGTTACCACCGCCGATATTCATCTCTTTTATCCTATCTCTCAGCGTCCCAACGTCGTAAAAGTCATTTTAAGTTGATCATTTACATTTTTGTTGATTACATTTGCATGGCCTAGCCTAATTAAGCTTAGACTATGTCCTCTTAAGCGTTTTAATTTTCTAGTGGCTAGCTGTAGGCCTACCATTTTGATTTTTCATCTGGATTTTTTTAGTGTGATCATTCAGATTTGTCAAATTTGCCTGGCCTTCTTTTTATAGGACCTAGCCTATATCGCCGAGAATCGACATCTGCGTTACTCGCATTGTTCTAATTTTTCAGTCCTGTCCCCTCTATAGGCTTATAGGTTTATGCTCTATCAAGGATAACAAGCTGGCAAGGAAGCCAAAAAACAAGGATTGAAAACCACGAAGAGGAACCTTGGACATCAAAGCAATCAGAACGAAATTGCTGAGAAAGTACCACTCGGACTCTTTATAAGAATTGAGTTTTTGCTAAATACAAGTAGGGAGACCTAACATAAAGTCGGACATAAGGTAAAGTCGGACAAAATTTTCGCCGACCTGCCACGCAGAAGAGACGTCTATCACCAGGTGGCAGTATCATAGATTGTATTTGCAGAGGGTCCATCTAATTATTAAAACTTCACAACCTTCAAGGGTTCGTTGACTTAAATTTAAGACGTCGATTACTATCAATACATGTCGAATGTGCAGAGTTTTACAAGCTGACATAATGAAATCCATCATTCACTATTAAGAGTTTATGATAATTTTTATTGCCGAGGAGAAAGATTTTGAATTTTTAGCACATAGATTACAGTATAATATCTGTTTTGCGTAACTTGTTTGAAGGATATTTAATTAGTGTCATGGTTGAAACTAGGGCTATTTGCTGTCCGACTTTGCCATAATATAGGCTTGTGTCAAAGTCGGACAACATTATTACACCCTGCTGATGTGTGTCCGACTTTGACAAAACTAGGTTAACGCTAATGCTTCATAGGCAAACCAAGGCTTGAATTTGGCAAAAAGGTTTTAAAAGAATAAAGAGAGACATTAAAGACCAAAGGAAACTGGTTTATGTGTAGCCTTATGCCTAGGCCTATATAGGCTATGGCAATGTTAACGATCCTCATGACAATTTTAGTAAAATAAGTGTGGTTCAGACGTTGACATAGAGGGTCTCTGATGATTTTTTACTTCTTAGGAATGTTTCAGATAATTGCTTTAAAAAGTCCTTATTCTTTTCGACTTTTTTATGGATCTAGATTTCATAGGTTTTTGTAGGCCTAGGTAATCGAGTTTTATATAGGCTTAGGCATAGGCCTTCTCTGTTTGCCTGCTTTGCAGTTAGGTTTTCATGCTAGGCCCTGAGAGCGATCTTTTCAATAAATGTAGGTAAGTATAGGCCTTCTGACATTTGATTGATTTTACTTCAGTTATTTTCAATGTTATCTTACAGTTAAATTTGGCATAGATCTTGATGAAAATCGGTCAGTTTATCGATTGTCCGACTTTAACAAAATAAGGTCGATTCAGCAAACATTGTCCAGGTTTACCAACCAAAGTTTCCAGCTTTACCCGAAAAACCGAAAACTCAAATTTCGCCAGCTCGCTGTACTTGGCACACTCCTGATCGAATTCATTTACAATTGGCCAGGTTTAACTGACTGTATTAGTTGAATGAGATGATAAGCTATACAATAAACTTTACATCATGTAGATGTGACGCTCCGTTACGGAGTAACCTCGGTCAGAACAAACGGGTGTCCGACTTATATGATAAGACCCTATAGATGAAGGAGATCCACGGCCGCAGAGCGCTGCATGTTTGATGCGAAGTAGCCTACATGCAAACGACAGCGTAGCCTATACGCCCGAACAAATTGTGTCTGTATGATTGAGACAAAGAATCTGAATTTTGAAAATTCAGCCTCTTCAATTCTTGGACAGAAATTAAGCGAGATTAGCATTATATGGATACTTTTAAAAAGCAGGCTTTAGCTGTTTAGCATTTCACCAATATCAGTGAGAAAAGCTTTGCGTGCCTCGTTCATTGATTAGCTTACTAATAGCCAAAGCTGGTAAGCCTGGCACAGTAGATGAGTCTTCTATAGTACCCCCCCCCACACACACACACAATTAGAGATGCGATGGGAGTTTTGTTTGGTGATATAAATAATTAAGAGCTCAACAGATTGAAGTGGAAACGATACCGCTATCAAGTAACACGATTACATGCAGATTCAAATAAATGTCCGGAAAGAAATGCGCCAAGATGGTCCTGAAAGAGAAATTGGAGTAGGAGGAAGGGACATTGACGTTGGAAGATCAAGTTCCATTTAGAGAACCATGCTCTCTGAACCCCGGCATCGGGTATTCCTTGGACTCTGTAATGCTGAGTGTGGCTGCAAGTTAACCCTACACGAGGGCGAGGAGGAAGGGCGCAAGGACCGATGGGGGTGGCTGGTCGGGAGCTAATCAGAAGCAGCAAAGGACGCCAGTTACTTTCTAGCGATCGAGCTAATCTCATTACTGGATGGCGGGGGAAACTCAAAGAACAGGGGCTACCCCTCACGTAGGCCTATATACGCGCCATGGTGTGGGTAACTGATGGGTCTGCCATCGTCTTGGGGTGGGGCGACTTTATCCAGGAAGTGAATGTGGGGGATACCTGTTACTCGCGCGGACGGCGGATAAGCCCAATGCGGCGTGACGCAGTGGCAAGCAATAATAGGGAGAATCCTGCCATATATATAGATATGCATGCAATGATGTGGGGGTGTCATTCACTATATATTATATGCTTAGATAACTTATAGGGCCTATTAGGTATTTATCTTGTCATGGACTATGCAATGATTGGGCCTCAGAACATTATCATTGGCCAATCAAACTATATAGTTTATAGCAGGAGTTTCCTTTTGTTTGTCTGTATAATTTTATGATAGGTCTAATTATATGGGTGTTTGTTTTTCAGTTTTTAGGTTTACCAGCGTTTTATTTCGTTGCCAGTAATTGCCTAGAACTGCCGTGTCCCGTGCCTTCCGTCATCCCGGTGTCTACCACGAGTCGTTAATGCCTACTGTCCCCGGCCGCCGCGTATGGCGCGCGTGTGTCGCGAGACCGCCTCGTCTTCGCGGGACCACCTCACCTTCGCGGTGTCGCCTCGCCCTTGCCGCGCTATTGCCGCGGTAGTTGCCGAGTTGTGTGGGGTTTGTTGTAGCGTTGTGCCTGGTTGAATGCCCTACTGTTGGTGCACATGAACACTTTATGTTAGAATCCCATGTGCTTCTTGTTAAAATATGGCTTAGGATGAGCCGGTCCGCACTTCGATTCACTTGTTGATTTGTTTAGAGCTTAATCTGTTACCCGTTTGCCTCAAGAATATCCGCTGAAAATGGGCTTAAAATTTAAAAATAAACGGGTAAAGGGTTAACTGTTCCCAAAAAGGCAGTTTTTGGGTGTTCGCGCAGCACGAGAAAGTGTTGCGGAGTTTTACTCCTCCTGTGTATAATTTCGTTGCCAGTCTTCGTTGCCTATAGGACTGTCGTTCCTGTCCTTGTGGCCGTGTCTACACCGGGTCGTCATTGCCGACTTCCACGGAGACCGCGCTTGGCGAGTGTATGTTGAGAGTTCGTCTAGACTTAACCTTCGCCGCGTCTATATAATTATACCGTTCGTCTGTCTCACTTAGTCCGCGTCTCGATGCCGCGCCACGTTGTCGTGATAGAATGCCTCGGTGACGTCGCAAGTCTGTCTTGTGCAGCGAGTAGGCTACAGTAAGCTTATTGCAGGAGAGAGAGAGAGAGTTGCAATCAGAGTCAGTCAGTCAGTCAGTCAGTCAGTCAGTCAGTCAGTCAGTCAGTCAGTCAGTCCTGAAAAGACAGTCTGCAGAACCGCCTTGAGTCCTGGTCTTGATCCACTGCATCGACCTGGAGATTCGACCTCTCTTATAATAATTATTAGGCTATAGTCGAAGGGACCAGTCACCGTCAACTGTAGCCGTCTCCATTGAATCGTCGTCAGTTCGTCGTCTTGCAAGTCGCCTCCGCATTCGTCGCTATCGTCGATAGCATCTCGCCGGCATGGTCGTGGTCGTGGTCGGCGTCGACTACACTAGGCCTAGACTACTGTAACACTGATGGCCAAAATAATTATGTTAAGTATGGACAACATAAGGCACGGCAAAGTGATAAGGATGTATTACTTTAGAAAATTATATAGGCCGTAATTAACTTGATACGAAATGCAAATGATGACGTGGTGTGATTATTGCATGGCACGAAATGTAAGGATGTTTCATAACGACGTTGCGTGATTTGGCGTGACAGGACAATGGTATGGCTTGCCGTGACGTGATGAGACGTGACCTGACGTAACGAGACGTGACTTGACGTGACTTGACGTAACGAGACGTGACTTGACGTAACGAGACATGACTTGACGTAAAGTGACATATCATGGTATGACAAGGCATGTCATGACATGATGCGTGACGTGATGCTTGACGTGATGCATAACGTGATCCGCGACGAGACGTTAATCACGTGACGAGACTTGACATAACATGGCTTGACTTGTCATGACATGGGACGCTTCATGACTTGGTAATGGCATGACTTTTGTAATGGCATGTCATAGCATGGCATGGCATGCATTACATGACATGCATTCCGCGACATGCATAAAATGTCGCGACTTGAATGACATTGCTTAACGTAACGCCGTCCACCCATCTGCCGTCATTAGGGACTCCCCCCCTTTCATTGAGAGAAACAAATGGGCCTCGGTAAATTTAATTATGATCTCTGTCTGGGTGGAGACGACCACATCGATAATATTATGTGGTTTCTGATTGTCTGGAGAAGGCTACTCAATATTCATGTCGCTTGGTAAGTTGAAGAAAAACTTTCCGTTCATGTCATTTTGTGTTGGCATTCGAAACATCAATCGTCGTCTAAGAGATGAATTCTGTTTGTCAGCTCGAGCTTCTGAGCGCAAGCTTTTGTTGACTACAGTAACTGTACATTCGAAATGAAGAGACAAGATGGCAAAGGAGTAGGACCTATGCGCCCACTGTAGCCTACTAGAGAACAGTGGGAGAAACTCCTCTTCAGCGATGAGCCATTGATCAAGCAGTTCTAGTGCATAAAGATATCTCTATTCGCTGACCATCCGGGCAATGAAACAACCCTCTGTAAACAGTCCAAAACTGTTGGTTTGGGATTGTTTTTGGTGAAGGACCTTGGGTAATGCCAAAGAGCACGACCATGAATGCTGATGCGAAAATTAAATTTTCGTTGCTGAGGTAAAAGATTCCGCAATTTACGGCTATCGGCAGGACGGAGCTTCGTACAACAGGCTCAGCCAGAAAAGTCCAGAAATGATTCGGGAGCATCATGTCACTGTGTTAGAGTGGTCTGGAAGTCAACTGACCCCAATTTAACTGAGATTTTCAGAAGGATCTTGCAGATCAAACTACAAGAGGAAAATACCTAAGAAACTTGGATGACGTTCACATCATTTATTAAGATTGTTTGCTGCAAAGAAATATGAAATGAACTGTGCATTAGCCTAAACTTGTTCACAGCATGCCTGGACGTTTGCGGTCAGTTAAGTGAAAGGGCGCAGCTATACTAAGCACTGAAGGGAATATGATTGTGTCACATTTATGTGATTTTCCCACTGCGCACGCAGAAACTCTCCCACATTTCCCAGCGGACATCGGGTTATAACATGGCTGCCGCTCCTCTCCGTATTACATCGCGAATAGAACGAAAACCATCATTGACTAAATTAAATGTCAACACTTTTCCCGCTATGAAGCATCATCCGATGACGCTTTGGAAAGACCGCCTTAGACCATCATCATCACGTATCTCTACGCATCCATCTACATGTAGGCCTAAGCTTATAACCTATGTCATCATTCTGATTTCTCTTCGAGCCATTGCTGCGAAATTGGCAATGGCGTCATAGATTTTAGAACACCGAAGTTATGATTCCCAATCAGTGCCTCATGAGAGGCTCAGAGGCCGTGTATTTATTGCTGTATTTGACACTTTATGGAGTGCCGAACTCCTGTCAGATTGCTACCTAGCATCGCAATAATTGTATCTGGTGATATTTGCACATTGGCGACCATGTGTTTGTAGCCATAGTTTTCTTAAATCGACGCCATTATGCATTATGCAGTGCCTTTCGCTGTTTTAGTTTAGACCTACAGGTATTTTTATCACCTTAGAAGTTTGGTGATTAAGATTACAGTTACGTATTTTTGTGCCGGAGAACTTCATTGGTGGCATTTTCTAGTGGTAGCCTAAGTATTGGCGATTGTAATAGCTTGGTCGACAAATCGATATCGTAGGAGGGGCCTTTGGCTTAATACGACTGGATGCTGTTTTGGCTTTTGACGTCTCTAAATGCATGAGAGACAGAGGCAAATTGACATCGTGGGATGGTGTTTATAAGGCGGATATTGGCCCTGTACCGGCAGGCTGGAGAAGACAGCCTGGAGATTCGGTCTTGAGCTAGGTATCCACCTTGCAACTGTTGAAATATGACCTGACGTCAGCCTAAGGACCAGTCATTCGCGAAGCAGTCGCTAGATGTCCTACTCGACCTTATAATTATGAAGGGAAATCAGTTCTCTCGATGTCGAGATTACGTGGATCGTTAGTGTAGTGAGGAACGAACAAACTGCATTAGTTATTCATAGAAGTCTCTCGATATACTACGATAACAAGACCGTGGACAAAGCTTTGCTGGTATCCGGGGTTCCAGGCACCCCCGGTGGAACTCCGAACCCCTCGGTAGGCCTACCTGCTAGGAAGCAAGACGACCCCCGGGTCCGCGACACTAATAAGTTTCGTAAAATCATCTTCACGCCGACGCCCTCGCCTCTGGACGCTTGGGAAAGACGACTTTACACCATAACGATGTGCCTTGATCTACGTCAAGGCCCGCCTTAGGCAAAGGCAGTTGCTTGGGGTGCAACAATCTAGGGAGCGTCCTTTTCACAAAAATGTGTTCGACAGTTTTACATTTTTACCTTTTGGCCAGTTTTTCAATTCCTACAATTATTTTAATTTGAATTCAAGACTTTTCCGGGATTTACTCTACTAATGAAAACAAATAGGCCTAATTTGGGCACAATGCTCTCGCTGGTTTAGAATTGTGTTGTGACGTGGGGTGGAGTGGAGAAAAGTATGATTTGCTTTGGGCTACAAATGTATGCTTTGTCTGGGGCGCCAAATGTTTGCTTTGCCTGAGGTGCCATTTTGAATAGGGTTTGCCCTGCTCTACGCATCGCTCTGTATCACTACGCGCGATGGACCCATCAGAAACACTATTCCGGTAGAAGCCAGTTTTACTTAAATTTTTTTAAGATTTTTGTAGATTTGAGATTTTTAGACGATTCAGCCTCTTGCTTTGTGCTAAAAATAACACAGTTTATATTGTGCTTTTAAAATAATATTCCAAGTATTTGTCTTCTCAGTGAGACATTATTGCACTTCGCTAAGTTTGATTAGCTAGAGGGAATTTTTTCACCTCCGCAGAGGCGTTCTGCTTTTACGATTATGACGGCCTCATGGCTGCTTGTTGGGGACTTTACTATTTTAAGGCATTTTTAGGTTTTTTCATTTTTTTCGTTCCTGCTTTTCAGGTTTTCTTTTGTCGTTTGATCGATGAACCCGGGCTGCATCTAGTTTTAAGAATTACTTTAATTAATTATCTTTCCCTCCTTGTCCTCAATAAGTGCTTAGCGACGGCCGTGGTCCGACACTTTTTGAGTTTGAAAAGTTTTTCTGGCCGTTGTGACGTCAGGCTTTCTGACTCTTCATGATTTTTATAAATTTGCTTTTAGGCTCTAATCCCAACTTGATTTTAAGTTTAATTTTTTTATTGGCTGGGTGGACTTGCACTGTGGACCATTTTAAGGGCAAGCCGTATCCCTCGCCCCATTCTACACCATCTCCATTGTTAAGATCGCCTTTTCATTTGTGGTCCCATTGGTGGTTTCCGAAGGTTTACCTTGCTCATGGCCGTTGCTTCTTTCTTCCGTTTGTCACCATCAGATTCTGCGTATTTTAGCCAGATTTCACATTCCAAATTCACTGATTTCTTTGTTCGGAAAATTTTATTTCTCTCCCTCATTTCTGTAAACTTTCTGAATTTCTTTCTCTTTGTCTCTGCGCAACCTTAGAAACTGCACAAAAGAATGTTTACAAGAAGTTTTAACAATGGCCTATGACCTACTTAGACGCAGCCTACTAACTAGAAATATACGATGAATTAAAGCAATATCTAATAAGCTGTCAATACATTTGAATTCACTGATTATAATAGTGGAAATAAGGACTAGACGGACCACGTAACGCACGATCAGTTTTTAAGACACCATAACCGTTATTGCCCCCAAATGATCACAATATGGTCTAAAAATGAGTCGACATTAGGCTATTCATTCAATCTATGATTTATATAGCGCCCATTAAAGAAGCCTCTCAGAGGCGCTCCCGGCCCAGTGGCAGCGAAAGAAAAAGACTTGTGAGATTTATGAAACAAAGTTGACAGGTCAGATGTAGACAAACGAATGGAGCTTTGAAGAAAAGTAATTCCAGATTGAGGAAAGTTAAGACAATAATGGTTACTCATGTTCAGGTAAAACAATTATTGAGGTAAGGCTAGATTATTTTAATAGGACAAGGTAAAGTAAGACAAAATGAAGTAATTCGGGGTAAGATTAAGTAAAGTACAATAACCACAGGTAAGCTAACTGTAGGGTTAGTTAAAGTAGGCCTAAATAAAATAAAATAATTTTAAGTATTATAAAGCAAAGCGAGATAAGGTGATGTAATGTAAAGTTTTACAAGGAAAATAAAGCTGACATGATATCAGGAATGTTTCTTACCTGCCGGGTCTGAGTCGGTCGCTGATCTCAGAGCAGCTGCTGCAGTCGGTTGAGGGCCTCAGAAGACAAACGAGCGATGTCCTCCCTCCTCTTTCTCCGATCGGATGACGTCTCCATGGCTCAGAGTCGCGTCAGACTTGACTCAGACCTCGTTTCAGGAGGCGCATATATATCTGAAGTAATGTAAGACAAGCACTGTGAGAACTGTAGGTCTAACTGTGATCGCAAATTTATATGGAGCATTTTCAGATAGTCAACGGATACAATCATCATCATCATCATCATCATCATCATCATCATCATCATCATCATCATCATCATCATCATCATCATCATCATCTATCAGGAATGACCTCCCTTCAAAGCTGCGTCTATTAGGCTGCATCTGACCAATCAAACTTCATTTAATAAATCACTCAAGTCTTTTTTCTTTTGCCGTGACTCGGCTGGGAGCGCTTGTGAGTAGGTTTCTTGACAGGGCGCTGTCTAAGTCCATAGAATGAATGAATGGATTTAAGTACGAGTGCGTCTTTAGAAGTCATTAAAAGACACGGTAACACACCTCAGGTTCAGCAGGGCGTTTTGTGTCTGCTTCAATCTCTCCGGCAGTTCGTCGTTCAGTTATGTAGCCCAATCGAGCGACTTCTGCCCTGTGAAGTCAACGACGACAGTGAAATTTTTTCAGAAAGGGTATTTTGTGATGCAGTATATTGATTCGGATTCATTTAAACGGAGAAAACGATGATGATTAAGATGACGATGAAGATGAAGAAGACGATGATGATGATGATGATGATGATGATGTTGATGATGATGTTGATGATGATGATGATGATGATGATGATGTTGATGATGATGATGATGATGTTGATGATGATGATGTTGATGATGATGATGATGATGATGATGATGATGATGATGATGATGATGATGATGATGATGATGATGATGATGATGATGATAAGATAATAAGGAGGAGTCCCGTAATCTAGCCGTAGGGAGGCCATGGATTCGAAATGTTAGTGACTTCGTTTTCTCAGCCTCGGCATACGAGGACAGGTGGCCTGTCCTCTCCCTCATCGTCTCATCTTCCTACCGACATCGTGCTGTCAGTAGGCCTATACTCATTGTAGATGAGCTGGTTAATGGCGCGAAATCCAACTCATACTCTCTTGCAAGAGACTCAATCAGGCGCGATAAACAAAAATGACCACGACCGGACATTCGAAGACATGCAGACAATAACAGTTCTAAGATTAACAGGAAATAGTTCAAGGACATTGTGGGTTAAGATGGGAATCGCAACCCAAGTTCAGGTAAGGTAAGGTAAGGTAAGGTAAGGTTATATGCAAGGTTAGATAGTTTGTAATAAGACAGAATCGGGTGAAGCAAAACGAGATGATTCGAGGTAAGCTAATTAAAAATAAAGTAAGTTATGAAAGGTTAAAATGATATTAGGTAAACTAATATTAGACAATTAAACACAGGCAAGACAAGGCGATGTCGAATAAAGCGCTGCAAGGAAAATAAAGTTAACGTGATATAAGAAATTTACGAAATTAACTATAAAAAATTACCTGCGAAGCCTGTGCTGCTCGAGAGCAATTTTTCAACGGTCAGCGACTCAAGTGCCCCAGTTGATGCCGATTTCTTTGTGTGGCCGCAATGCTGCATGCTGAATTGGAATCGATCACCGTCCCAGCTGTTCTAGGCACACGAGAGGAGTGGAGCTCGTTTTGGGAATTGTTGTCCGCTACAACTTTTAACACAGACCGTCTACACCTTCGAAGCAGACCTTGAGATCAGGTGAAGAGGAGAGGTTCTACGCGATCTTTTAATGTCGAGTGTGTATCGTCCTTTGACAGTTCACTTTATTGGCAAGTAACCATCGCCTCAACAACTGCTGCAGATATCTGAGGTGTCTTCCTGGCTTTTCGTCCATCCTCATCGCACATCGGACGGTTACTCTTGAGTAGCGTATACACCAATCAGGTGGCAAGTCTTTTGTTTTAGCGATGTTTGGGGCATCTTTCGAATTGGGACGCGAGTGAGTAGAGCCTCCGATTGCATCCAGATTATGTGCGCCCCTTGTGACTGGCGAAGTGACCGACTCAGCCGCAGATGACTCTTCCTTTGGGCGAATTGGTTGAGCAGCCAGAAGGACGTCGCTCCATTCGTAGCATAGGAAGAAGCAGTGGAAGTGGATTCGTAGCAACGACCGCATCTCCCGGCGTTCGTTTCATGGATCCGGTCAGCGTGGAATCATCGCTCAGCTGATTTACTGACATCCGAGGCACCCTGCAAGCAACATAATAACCCCCCGCCCCACGACCACCACCACCGCCACCACGGTGGGGGTGGTCGTCTTCGTGGTGGTGCCTGGTGGCGGCAGTGTAGGCATTGAAATGCTGTTCATCCGCACAGAACGAGAAATGCGATTCATCCGCACAGAATGAGAAATGCGGTTCATCCGCACAGAATGAGAAATGCGGTTTATCCGCACAGAACGAGAAATGCGGTTCATCCGCACAGAACGAGAAATGCGATTCATCCGCACAGAATGAGAAATGCGGTTCATCCGCACAGAATGAGAAATGCGATTCATCCGCACAGAATGAGAAATACGGTTCATCCACACAGAATGAGAAATACGGTTCATCCGCACAGAATGAGAAATGCGGTTCATCCGCACAGAATGAGAAATGCGGTTCATCCGCACAGAACGAGAAATACGGTTCATCCGCACAGAATGAGAAATGCGGTTCATCCGCACAGAACGGGAAATGCGGTTCATCCGCACAGAATGAGAAATACGGTTCATCCGCACAGAATGAGAAATGCGGTTCATCCGCACAGAACGAGAAATACGGTTCATCCGCACAGAATGAGAAATGCGGTTCATCCGCACAGAACGGGAAATGCGGTTCATCCGCACAGAATGAGAAATACGGTTCATCCGCACAGAATGAGAAATACGGTTCATCCGCACAGAATGAGAAATGCGGTTCATCCGCACAGAACGAGAAACGCGGTTGAACCGCACAGAATGAGAAATGCGGTTCATCCGCACAGAATGAGAAATACGGTTCATCCGCACAGAATGAGAAATACGGTTCATCCGCACAGAATGAGAAATGCGGTTCATCCGCACAGAACGAGAAATGCGGTTCATCCGCACAGAATGAGAAATACGGTTCATCCGCACAGAATGAGAAATGCGGTTCATCCGCACAGAATGAGAAATACGGTTCATCCGCACAGAACGAGAAATACGGTTCATCCGCACAGAATGAGAAATGCGGTTCATCCGCACAGAATGAGAAATGCGGTTCATCCGCACAGAATGAGAAATACGGTTCATCCGCACAGAATGAGAAATGCGGTTCATCCGCACAGAACGAGAAATACGGTTCATCCGCACAGAATGAGAAATGCGGTTCATCCGCACAGAACGGGAAATGCGGTTCATCCGCACAGAATGAGAAATACGGTTCATCCGCACAGAATGAGAAATGCGGTTCATCCGCACAGAACGAGAAATACGGTTCATCCGCACAGAATGAGAAATGCGGTTCATCCGCACAGAACGGGAAATGCGGTTCATCCGCACAGAATGAGAAATACGGTTCATCCGCACAGAATGAGAAATACGGTTCATCCGCACAGAATGAGAAATGCGGTTCATCCGCACAGAACGAGAAACGCGGTTGAACCGCACAGAATGAGAAATGCGGTTCATCCGCACAGAATGAGAAATGCGGTTCATCCGCACAGAACGAGAAACGCGGTTGAACCGCACAGAATGAGAAATGCGGTTCATCCGCACAGAACGGGAAATGCGGTTCATCCGCACAGAATGAGAAATGCGGTTCATCCGCACAGAACGAGAAATACGGTTCATCCGCACAGAATGAGAAATGCGGTTCATCCGCACAGAACGGGAAATGCGGTTCATCCGCACAGAATGAGAAATACGGTTCATCCGCACAGAATGAGAAATACGGTTCATCCGCACAGAATGAGAAATGCGGTTCATCCGCACAGAACGAGAAACGCGGTTGAACCGCACAGAATGAGAAATGCGGTTCATCCGCACAGAACGAGAAATGCGGTTCATCCGCACAGAACGAGAAATGCGATTCATCCGCACAGAATGAGAAATGCGGTTCATCCGCACAGAATGAGAAATGCGATTCATCCGCACAGAATGAGAAATACGGTTCATCCACACAATGAGAAATACGGTTCATCCGCACAGAATGAGAAATGCGGTTCATCCGCACAGAATGAGAAATGCGGTTCATCCGCACAGAACGAGAAATACGGTTCATCCGCACAGAATGAGAAATGCGGTTCATCCGCACAGAACGGGAAATGCGGTTCATCCGCACAGAATGAGAAATACGGTTCATCCGCACAGAATGAGAAATGCGGTTCATCCGCACAGAACGAGAAATACGGTTCATCCGCACAGAATGAGAAATGCGGTTCATCCGCACAGAACGGGAAATGCGGTTCATCCGCACAGAATGAGAAATACGGTTCATCCGCACAGAATGAGAAATACGGTTCATCCGCACAGAATGAGAAATGCGGTTCATCCGCACAGAACGAGAAACGCGGTTGAACCGCACAGAATGAGAAATGCGGTTCATCCGCACAGAATGAGAAATACGGTTCATCCGCACAGAATGAGAAATACGGTTCATCCGCACAGAATGAGAAATGCGGTTCATCCGCACAGAACGAGAAATGCGGTTCATCCGCACAGAATGAGAAATACGGTTCATCCGCAAAGAATGAGAAATGCGGTTCATCCGCACAGAATGAGAAATACGGTTCATCCGCACAGAACGAGAAATACGGTTCATCCGCACAGAATGAGAAATGCGGTTCATCCGCACAGAATGAGAAATGCGGTTCATCCGCACAGAATGAGAAATACGGTTCATCCGCACAGAATGAGAAATGCGGTTCATCCGCACAGAACGAGAAATACGGTTCATCCGCACAGAATGAGAAATGCGGTTCATCCGCACAGAACGGGAAATGCGGTTCATCCGCACAGAATGAGAAATACGGTTCATCCGCACAGAATGAGAAATGCGGTTCATCCGCACAGAACGAGAAATACGGTTCATCCGCACAGAATGAGAAATGCGGTTCATCCGCACAGAACGGGAAATGCGGTTCATCCGCACAGAATGAGAAATACGGTTCATCCGCACAGAATGAGAAATACGGTTCATCCGCACAGAATGAGAAATGCGGTTCATCCGCACAGAACGAGAAACGCGGTTGAACCGCACAGAATGAGAAATGCGGTTCATCCGCACAGAATGAGAAATGCGGTTCATCCGCACAGAATGAGAAATGCGGTTCATCCGCACAGAACGAGAAATACGGTTCATCCGCACAGAATGAGAAATGCGGTTCATCCGCACAGAACGGGAAATGCGGTTCATCCGCACAGAATGAGAAATACGGTTCATCCGCACAGAATGAGAAATACGGTTCATCCGCACAGAATGAGAAATGCGGTTCATCCGCACAGAACGAGAAACGCGGTTGAACCGCACAGAATGAGAAATGCGGTTCATCCGCACAGAATGAGAAATGCGGTTCATCCGCACAGAACGAGAAATGCGGTTGAACCGCACAGAATGAGAAATGCGGTTCATCCGCACAGAATGAGAAATGCGGTTCATCCGCACAGAACGAGAAACGCGGTTGAATCGCACAGAATGAGAAATGCGGTTCATCCGCACAGAATGAGAAATGCGGTTCATCCGCGCAGAACGAGAAACGCGGTTGAACCGCACAGAATGAGAAATGCGGTTCATCCGCACAGAATGAGAAATGCGGTTCATCCGCACAGAATGAGAAATGCGGTTCATCCGCACAGAATGAGAAATGCGGTTCATCCGCACAGAACGAGAAACGCGGTTGAACCTTGCAGCCAGAAAAATTAATTAATGTCTTGGTCTCGCATTCCCTACTGGTCCTTCTTTCCTTTTATTAAGGCAAAGAACCGCCAACAGCAGCACCCAACGCTCTCTTCCTCATCCTCCTCTTCCTCCTCTTCCACCCTCATCCCTTGCCTTTCCTCGTTCAGCTTCTCCACCTGCTCCAACGTTAGTGGACGTCGAGTGTTTGAGTCGCGTTCTAATCTAGCTACACTCGCAGGTTTGTTCTCCCTTTCGGGAATATATTCTACCTCATCAAAACTAGACCATGAAATAATTGGACTTGCGACTCTATTAACGAAATCGTCTTCGTCTCCGTAATTCATACGAAATTCTTTTTGACTACGCACAAAAGAGCCGTCGTCATCATCATCATCATTAGCATCATCATCATCATTAGCATCAGCAGCAGCAGCAGCAGCAGCAGCACCTCCTTTCCCTACATCTGACACAGCCTGTTCACCACTTGACTCAGCTACTGGCGGCTCAACGGGAGCCGTGGTGGCCGTCGCTACCTGCTCACCTTGAGCGGGTGAGGCAGGAGCAGTTGTGGTTAGATCAGTAGAGGCACTAGTCGTCCTAACTGAAGTGCGTAAGATGGAAGGGAGGGTGGCAGAGGGGTCATCACGGGGTTGGACTTCCGGTGTGTCTACAGTTGGTACAACACGACGGGATTTTGTTTTATTTAGCAGTTGGCGCCAGCAACTGGCTGAAGCGCCACCGCGAGTCTCAATTAACGGGGAGATTACTGGTGCTAGAACACTAGCAGTAGTGACATGAGCAGCTGCCTCGCTCGTCTCTCCCACAGTGGGTGCAGCTTCATTTGACGTTGCCTGCCGTGTTTTACGTCGCAAAAACTGGCGTACGCCCATTAATAAAATATTCACAAATGAGGGCTATGAACCCTACGCCTATTAAAGAAATTAATACTAGAAATCAGCAGTCAATAGTTACACTGCAAAGCTACCTACGGAACTAAAGAAAGAGCAAAATAAATTAAGACATAGCGAAGATAATAATTATATAAGAAGAAGAAATAAAATATAAATTGAAGAGTTAGAAGGGTCGCGTTCAAGACTCATACAGAGCTCAAACGCTTAGAATCACAATTAAAATTACTGCAAAGCAGAAATCTAAACTCTCTCTCTTACCACGCAAATCGCAAAAGAAGTAATTCAAGTCACGTGACTATACAAGCCATGGCGACGTGACGTCATTGATACTGTTATTTTGGAATCGGAAGTGCCATCAAAGAATGCATACATTGCTATGTATTATTTAGAATAGAATTTTATCTGCATTTAGTTAGTTTGGTCAATGTGGGGCATAATAAAATTAAATAACGTTGATGGTAATGATAACAAAGAAAAACCATAATTATTATTCATTATTTGGAAGCTATAGTTAACTGCGCGCTGCATTTAAACGGTTTTACGGGATTAGGTCCTGCAATGAATTGTTTAATGGTCGTAGACTCGCAGTAGCAGTATTATTATAATTTCTTTATAATGCTATTATTATGTTTTTATCATCTTAAACAAACAGCATCGGTAACAGGAAGTGAAAAAAATGTAGGCAGTAGCAGTCTCTTCACGCCCTCTCCGGTCTGCTGATCGACTTGATCTCTTCGTTCCAAGGGTGAGGAAGAGCCTTTGTCATTGTAGGTCCTTCAATGTGGAATGACCTCCCTGAGCTTCCTCCCACTTATCCGTAGTAAGATGACTAAGATCTTATTGGGGGGTGTCTTCTTCAGTTCTTCACCACTTCGCTACATGAAGTCTTTTTGTATTTTCTCGGGGCTGTCAGGCTGAGAGCGCCTCTGAATAGCTTGTCTTGTACAGTAAGAGTCGCTTTATAAATGCTTATATACCATACAACACAATACAATACATTGCAATAACAGCTATTGATCTAGATGATGAATTGATGACACATGTAGATCAATTTTTGATTATTATAATTGATCTATATAACGATTATTATTGCCATAATCATCATCATCATCATCATCATCATCATTGTGGAATTAGGTATCACTGTTACCCATTACTATTATAATTTTATTATTATTATTAAATTAAGTTGCTATTATTATTACATTTGCCGTTATTTTATTTTATTTTTTATTTAGTAAACATTGAAAAAGTCTTCCTTTTCTGCAATTCTGTTTCCTGTTTAACCCCTGCAGGCCTCTTAGAGCCTCTAACTGACTACTATAATAGGGTAACGAATTCTGAACTTGCTGGTGTATACCAACATTCGAATTTCTTTAGGCTACTTGGGATACAATAATATAATTATAATACAAAGTTTGAAAATCGTTGCCCTTAGGCCTATGTCGTCTTTAAGTCTAAGTCAGGATTCAGATCAGGCCTAACTCGGGCCGTGCATACGCCATAGCCGTATACTGAGACAATAAAACTAAATAGACAGGCCCATAATTTAGGCACACGGCCTTCGCAGTCTTTCCATTCCATGCAGAATTATTGACTAATAATAAGTGTAAGCCTATAATTATAGGCTACATGCATAGGCTCATTATAGATCCATGGACCGCGGGTCGTTATTATAGATGCGCATTTCTTTATATAGGCCTACACCGTTTATGGTTCTGTTATTCTATATCAGATCGTTACCTATCCGCGTATGGAATAAACCTGCCGATGAATTTCCTTAGTACGAGTTAGCGACATTGTGAAAGAGCTACAGAAATTGAAAGAATCCATTGGAGGTGAGCTTGCTGAGCAGGTTGCTCACAGGTGAGTTTAGCTTATAGATTAAAATTAATTTGCGATTACGTACGAACAGAGCCTTTGTAGAAGCTGCTACAACAGAGTGTTTGCAATTCTCGGTTTTTTACTGAAGGAACCGTATTATCCATAGCTTAATTCACTGATACTAAAAAGCGCTCGTGAATAAACTGAGGCCTTGCGCATAATTATCTTGAGTGTTGCGGTTTAGAAATTTGGAGAGGATAGTTAGGCTACGTGTGGAACGGTAGCCGATTAGTTAGAGCGGTCGGTCTGTGACGTAGCCTATGTAGGCCTACGTAGCCTATATTATGTGCATTGTGCACTTGTTATAGCGCCCCTTCAAAATAGCTATTCAGAAGCGCTCCCGACTACAGCGCGGAAACTGAATCGGAGTTTCACGCCGAAGCGCAGAGCAATTGCGAGTGAGGGACTTGCTCGAGGTTCCTAATTCCTGTACGAAGCGGCTTGAGGTGGATTCCTCCGGTTGCAAGGCAACAAACATATCCACTACACCACCGCGCCCCACGTGGGGAGTACGGGTTCGATTCTCGTCCGAGGCGGTTGCTGTATCGGGACCTGTGTTTGAGTCGTTAGTCTGTCACATGGTCGCGTGCACTTGGGAACGTTAGAAGAAGTGCAATGTCAAATGTAGGTGTGGGCCTAATGTATTGTAGGCCTATCAGTTTCAGTTGTATTGCATCCTATATATTTAGCGGTTCTAACATCAAGGTCCAAGTAGAATATATCCTCAATTAGTCCTTCATACATAATTAGCCTACATTGTCGGTCAAGGTATCTCGTTGGCAAGCTTGGCTTGAATTTTTGGCACATTGTGGGATTAAGACTTATTGGTGTGTTTGAGAAAGTTGAAAATAGCTGATTTCGGCTTGTCTTATAGTTATCATCGCTGCCTTGTTCATAAGAATAACCACGCTTTAGAATCAGTTGCACGAAGAAGATAAAGTAGCCTACTGTAACTGAAAAAGAGGAAAGTGGACAAGTAGGCTAACAGTTTGGTGGTTCCTGTAGGAAGGACAAAGCAGACGAAGATGACAAGTCACTACATCGTCAACCGATACGTCTTCGGTGTACTGATGTTGGCGCTCTTTGTCGCAAGTGGTAAGTATGTAGTTAGTTACTATACCTATGTTACAATTTCAGTGGTGTATATAGTGACTGAGAGGACAGGCCGTGAGAATAACTTGCGTCGGATATAGGCCTAAGCATACTTGTTTTCCAGCTTCTCTGTAACATCCACTTTAATTATTTCTATTTCTATGCATAGGCCTACTTTAGTTTATTTGCCGGGGGTGGTGGTGGAGGTGGAATCTGTTTCGAAATAGAGTCTACGGGGGTGGGGCTTTTAGGGAAGACTCTGTCAAGCGACACCCGCCACCACTTGCTACAAGCGGCTCCACAACGATGCCAAGCAGGTCATGGATGGCCGGATGCTGTGATGGTGTTCATGTTAATCACACGCAGGGCCTGACGTACCATCTGAGTCGGTGATCGGGTGTTACATGGATGACTCTGCCAACCCAGACATGGGACAACCAGTCAATGACTATCAACGTTACCACAACATGACTCGACTCAGCTGCGCCTGCCAATGCATCGACGAGGTAAGAGAAAATATTATCAGAGGGAGTTTTATTACTTAATGACTTATAGGAGACAACTACTTTGCAGCGAGGAGCACTCTCCGTGGTGGGTCCAGCTATCTGGAATTGCATCCCTGCGGCTCTCCCCTCACTTCCCCCGTGATTCTGCCGGCGCTTCCTATTGTCCTCTCAAGGCTTTTCTTTTTGACCAGGTCTATGTTGGGAGCGTCTCTGAGTAGGGATCTTGAAGGGGCGCTATATAAATGTATGTGATTGATTGATGACAACCAGCTCGATTCTGCTTGGAAATTAAGACATATGCTTGGAAATTAAGACATAGAACTGTGGAGGATTATAGCAAATAAGAAGTGAGGTTGGCAAGAGATCTACAATTATAACTCACTCAATATTTAGGCCTAAAATTATAAGAAGAGGTAGTGTTTTACGTGTGTACATGTATGTGTGTTTGTTTGTGTGTGTGTGTGTGTGTGTGTGTGTGTGTGTGTGTGTGTGTGTGCGTGGTGCGTGGTGTATGTGTTTGTCGCTCTGGCCACCCTATCCAATAAATTATTATATCCATATACCGTTTCCTCAGGGCCATTATGGCTTAGCCTTAGGGACTGCTCTTTTGCTTCTATATCTAATCAATATCCGCGTATCGTATGTACCTCACTTAACTACCATCATCACAATCATCCATGTCATCATCACTATTATTTCCACCACGATAATCATCATCACGACCACCACCACCACCACCATTGCCAACATCATCACCACTACCACCACCACCACCACCACCACCACCACCACCATTTCGTTTTCATGGACGGAAAGCCCGTTATTGTCTACCGCGCATCTATACCGCACATAATAGACCTACGCTCATTTCGTTTCGACTGCTTAGCGGCGAGCAAGCCATTTCAGCCGAGGTCTAGAAGAAGAATAATATATCGCTCTATTGTTCAAGAAGTCATTGTTTAACGCTATTCAAAGCAATCGAGAAGCTGGTTCCGGTTCGCTTCATTTCAATGAACACAAATTAGCGAACGGAAGTTTATCGACCGTTGGTAAGGATGCGTATTAAACCCAGTGAACCATTTCATTGATGGAGACAGATGCTGTGCGCTGGACCGTGAAGACACGCGGACATTAATGATAATACATCTCGGACTAGAAGCCAATAAAAATACAAAACGTTCACGTTGTAACTCGATTAGTATCTTGGAAGATAATATTATTGTCAGCTGTTCAATTAGAACTCTTGACGACGCGGAACATAGACAGAAGAAAATGAAGAGCAGTCCCTTAAGCTAGTCCTGAATCCGCTATGGGTAGGCCTATGAAGTGCTGGCGCCTGCATTTCCTTAGCCTTGGCGCACGAGGATGGGCGCCCAGTCCTCTCCATCGCCGTCTCAACTTCCCACCGACAGTGTAGTCTACGGTCGGTGTACTCATTGCAACAATCTAAATGACCCGCCGTACACTCACTCCTCTGGATTGTATTTGTAATCTGTAATCTATTGTTTGTATAGCGCCTCTTCATAAGCTGTCTGATCTTTCGTCCTTTGCTGTTAAGCATCAGAAGTCTCATCTAAAGTTCACCTGTCATTTGCGAAGTTCCACTCTTCTGTTCTACCTTTTTACACTACACTACAGCGCTCGTGAATAAGATGGTGCCCTGCGCTTGGCTTTCAAGTGGCGCATTAGAAGTTTGAAGATTAATATTACAATTACGTCATCTATTGCAGGGTGCGCCCTTTGCGGGTGTCGAGAACGGAGCGTACTGCTACTGCAATACGACTTTCGGTTCGTACGGTACGTCGCCGTGCTGCTCTGTCCCATGCGGAGGTGACGGATCGGTCTATTGCGGAGGAAACTTAGCCCTGCTCGTCATCAACATTTCGCTTGTCGGTTAGTGAGGGATCGCCCACTAAGAAATGAGACCTTATAGGCCTTAGACCTTAGACCTTGGTCCTTCCCGTGCAGGACTGCACAGTGCACATCGGGAAACGCAGTGAAGAGGAGAATCATATTCAGGGAATGACCCAAAACGCGAGCAAAAAAAACTTGCGTGTGTTTTTGTACCGATGGCTGCTTCCTCTGTGGAACTTAATTTGATTTTTGTACCGGTGGTTGCTTCTTCTGTTGGTCTGTTATCCAACAGAGGAGGCAACCACCGGTACAAAATCAAATCTAGTCCCACAGAGGAAGCAGCCATCGGTAAAAAAATAATTTTTTTTAAATTTTGCTCAAGGGGCCATATAATTTTAAACTGTTCATGAGGAGCAGGCCTAGGTCTATGTGAGGAAGTTACTTTATAGATGCGTAAATATTCGCATTCGTACATACGGGTATGAACAAACAAACTTTTACTCATGGATACATACAGACCTAGATATAGCCTTTACACATGATATCTACAGGGTGGGCTCATAAAGGCACCTCTGAGATTTTCTAATATTTTGGTCAAAAGTAAGGAATTTTAAAATCCAATTTTTTAAGGCTTAAACGTAACTCTAATTTACGTGCCGGTACAGTATATCTAAATTTAACCAAAACATTTCAAGCTGAACAAAAGTTATATCACTGATTCACTTTTACCTGATAACAATTATTGAGATTTGATCATGTGACCAAATAAAGTCGTTTTCTGTTACCTTTGATTGCGTTGCATTTTTTAATCGTCAAAAACAGTGCGGGGACTCACTAAAAGTGATATAATAGGTCTAACTCTTTTTCTGTTTGAAATGTTTTTTTGAGATTTCTTTGTTTTACGTAAATATTAATTACCGTTAAACCTGCAAAATGTGACTTAGGCGTAAAGTTAGACCTAAGATTCCTGAATCTTGACCACAATATTAGCAAGAAACCTTTGGGAGGATCCAAGGGATATACGTCTTAGCGACAGCGAATGAACAAATTATTTTCTTTGTAGATAGCTCAGCATGTGAAGTGACAACGTTAGCCGACACGACGGTCACCACTGCCACTATTTCTCTCTGTCCGCTAAGCGCAATGTTAGAACTCGAAACAACTGAAACTTTGAACAGCTTCACAACCATAATCCCCTCTGTGATGCTGAACACCGACACACCATTGATAACCACGACACTGTCTGACTACACCACCGATGAGCTGACCACCTCAACGGCTGCTGACACGACTACATGGTTGACTGAATCAGATCCTGACACCGTGACAGCGCTTGATGAAACAACATCCGTTGCAAGCACCCGACAACAGTTACTCACAACTGCGGGAAGTCAGAGCACAGCTCCAGGAAAACCAAACGATGCACTGACAGATAGTAAGTATGGGGCTAACGGTCAAAGCTTAAAGTATGGAAAACGAAGTGCCTGGACACCCCTTACCTTTCCATGCTGTGCTAGCGAAAGAAGTGGCAGGACGACATTCAGATTTGAAAATAAGTGCATTGACGGCGTCCTTGACCGTCCAGGCACACTTTAAGCCCTGGGCTAACGGCTACCACTATAATACAATGCAACACTATAATGTTACCACACGATACCATGAAATGCAGTGATGTAGGCTACATTTGGATATTATACAAACTAAATCGGCACAATACAGCGTTCCTATAGCGCCTCTTGCGCAATCCATGACCATGCAGAAATGTAAGCTTACTCTGTGTCTTCTTTATAGCGGCGATGTAGAAGGCGTGAGAATGGACTGGGTGGAGTCACTGGACTATTTTGATTAGATAATGTTTAGATTTGAATAGAAACGATTGGCATTGATTAAATTTAATTTAATTGGATATGGCTTGGATCGAATCAAATTATAGGGCCTAATGCAACTACAACTGGTATCGTTAGCTACACCGGTAAGCGAGAGCGGCATTCGTCTGTTGGATACAACGGACTGCGGTTCAAGCCCCGGGCTGGGAGTTGACATTTAGAGATTTGGATATCTCGGGCTAGCACGTGTGGGACGCGGTGGCGCAAGCTGGTGTGGAAAGACCTTGGGAAAGTTGCTTACCCATCATTATATGTGGGGAAGGCAACGGGAAACCACCTCACTCATCTCATCCCCAGGAGCGTAAAAGCCAATGAGCCTGCCTTCGGGCAGAGAACCATCATCATCATTGCAAATACACAGCGCTGTTTTAGAGTCTTTCAGGAATGGTTCTAATGGCTCTAAAATGTTAGCAAATGAGGATAAGTTATTAGTAGATGGTGTTGAAAATATGCACCTTCTAACAGTCTTTCTTGAACGAAATGGTTGTAATGGCCATGATGCAATTGTAATGATTGAGTGACATTAACATTATTTTGTGTTGGTTGTCTATTCGAATAGTTGATCCGTGCATCGAAGACGAACCTGTTGTGCAGGAATCTGATAAGATTGGAACGTACAAGGAGCGACAGGGAACAGCCGTCGGATACACGTGTCACCCGGGTCTCAAGTTCGACGCCGGGGGAGTGTCTCGATCTGCCATCTGCCAAAACGGATCATGGCTGTACATTGCTCCCTCATGCGAAGGTTGATTAGTCGCTCTGTCCTCTGTCTTTGTTTCTCTGCCACTGTCTGTCTGTCTGTCTGTCTCTCTCTGTCTCTATCTCTCTGCCTGTCTCTTTGTCTCTGTCTCTGTGTCTGTCACTTTCTCTCTTTCTGCTTCTCTCTCTCTCTCTCTGCTTTGCCCATTTGTTCATTTCTGTCTTTATTAAGATCTTTTACAACTTTGATTGTAGTAATAATCTCCTCTCGTTTAATTAATTTATCGTTTAATTCAACGCAATTTTGACACAACACAGTGATAATTTTTACAGTTCACAGTATGACGGATGGTCCAAAGTTTCTACAGGAGACGAAATAAACTTCGGCAACCAACAGGGCGCCCATCACGTCCTACTGCTCCATCGCCATCTGCCGATTGGAAGGTTGAGTGGACCTTTTGGGCAATAGTAGCGGGTGCGATCCGGTGTCATGCGAAAAACTATCCGGCAACAAAAACTATCCGGCCACGCCCACTTCGTTGTCAGGATACTTATTTCAATGTTGCTGTTCAACGTATTTGTCTGTAGAGGTCGAATGTCCTGCCGATTGTATGGTTGGTGGCCGAGCCTTGAAGCTTCATGAAACGGTCCAGGTCTCGTGCCCGCCCAAGCAACGATTCCAATGCGGGATGGAAACAATGAACGTCACTTGCTTTGCAAATGGAGTGATGAAGATGACGCCCTATTCGACCTGTGGAGGTATTTCTTGCACAGCATAGAACACTATGTGAGGACAAACCCTTGTCCCGCCGTCATTCATTATCATTACATTGCGTGGGGCGCGGTGGCGCAGTGGGTACGTTCGTTGCCTTGCAGCCGGAGGGTTGCAAATTCGAATCCACCTCAGGCCGCCACGCTGAGCAAGTAATTCACTCGCAATTGCTCGGATGCTTCGTCGTGAAACTCCGATGCAGTGTCCGCGCTGTAGTCGGGAGCGCCTCCGAGTAGCACTACATACTGCTGCATTACAGACTGGCAGATTAAATAGCGTGCGGTTACATAGCATACTTTTACATTACACTCTGCATAAAGAAGTAAGATGGTCTCTCTAACGCGGTCTTTGTAGAAATTATAATCAAACATTCACATTACATTACATTTGCACATAACACGTTTACTTTACTTTACGCGTTACAGACTACTGCCAGCCAGCACCGCTGTTGCGTAACGCTGTGACGGTATCAGAACCGGAGATGCGTGAAGCGAACGTCACGTGTTACCATGGATACTACTTTCGAGATGGGACGCAGAGTAAGGTGTTCACCTGCAATTCGGATGGCGTCTGGCAATATGACGAACACGGTTGTGATGGTATGTGCCTCGATTTGAGACTACAGACTCCCTTGAGTAGTCCACTTAGTATTCCCCTTGAAAGGTGTCGCGTAAATTATTGAATGAATGTAAAGAAAGGTGGGATAAGGTTAGTTATACGAGGTGAGCTATTAAGTTTAGCTGAGGCCATGCAGCTGCCAGTTGGAGTTTGGTGGTATGGTAAAATGAGGTGATCAAGACAAATGGTCTTGATAATGCTGAGCCTAACAATTTCAGGCCAATAGCAAATGTTTAATTTATCTCAAAAATAATTGAGAAGATTGTTGCTACACAGTTTATGAACTATCTGGAAAAAAATAGCCTTCTCCCAATTTTCCAATCAGGCTTTCGCAAGGGCCATTCCACAGAAACTCTACTTGTCCGCCGTCTATCTGACATCTACGGTGCTATAGATAGGTCTCAGATTACTCTCCTCTCACTGTTTGATGTAAGCGCTGCATTTGACACTGTAGACCATGACATCCTCTTGCAGCGTTTATCGATTTCTTTCGGCCTCTCTGGTAACGCACTTGATTGGCTTGCTTCGTTTTTGCAGGACCGCTCCTTCATGGTAGCTTATGGATCCACTAAGTCCTCATGGGTCCCTGCTCCAATAGGTTTGCCTCAAGGTTCCGTTCTTGGACCCCTCCTTTACATAATTTACACTGCCGATCTGGGCTTCCTGCTGACAGCTATGGATGTTCACAGCCAATCTTATGCTGACGACCTGCAAGCTTATGTCCACTGTCTGGCGGCTCATGCTGACGCAGCGGTTGGAACAATAAGCCAGACTATAGTAACCCTGCAGTCCTGGATGTCCTCAAACCGCCTGCGCCTTAACCCTAATAAGACTCAGCTTATCTGGCTTGGAACGCCCCAGCAGCTTTCCAAAATTGATTTAGTTTCCCTATCCTTGAAATATCCACATTTCACTTTTTCCACTTTTGTCCGGAATTTGGGAGTCATCCTTGACCAGGAACTCACATTTACGCGGCACATTAACCTTCTGTGTCGCAGCTGTTACTACCAGCTTCGGCAGCTCAAGGTCATTTCCCGCTCTTTGACTCCTAGTGCAGCCTCAACACTTGTTCATGCATTTGTAGTTTCACGCTTGGACTACTGCAGTTCCATATACGGTGGACTTCCAGCCTCTCGGGTGGGGCCCCTAAATAGGGTCCTGCGCACTGCTGCCCGCCTCATAGGCCGCATTCCCAAATTTGGCCGAGTCTCCGAGTACATGCGGGATGTACTCCACTGGCTCCCTTACCCACAGCGCATTACGTACAGAATTTCCGTATTGGTCCGGCGCTGCGTTGAGGGTTTGGCTCCTTTATACTTGCAAGAGCTCTGTTGCTCGACCACGCATGTTCAACGCCGCTGCTCTCTCCGCTCAGCTGCACAAGCGGTACTTATCGTTCCACGCTCACGGACTGCAATCAGGCAGCGCCGTGCTTTCTCCGTGGCTGGCCCTGCGACCTGGAATGAGCTCCCTGTTATCCTTCGTCAAATACCTATTAGCCTTTCTACTTCTACTTCATTTCTTTCTCTTCTCAAAACTGTCTTATTCGACCGGGGTTGGACTGGGAGCACTCCTGAGTAGTAACCTTGAAGGAGCGCTATATCAAATTCTCTGTAAATAAATAAATAAATAAATATTAAGACATTTATTTCTATACTAGCTGAACCCGGCCACGCGTTGCTGTGGCAGAAAAGACCGTCCTCCCCTCCCCCTCCCCCTCCCCTCCTCCTCCCCTCCTCCTCCTCCTCCTCCTCCTTCTCCCCCTCCCCCTCCCCCTCCCCCTCCCCCCCCCCCTCCCCCTCCCCCTCCCCCTCCCCCTCCCCCCCCCCCTCCCCCTCCCCCTCCCCCCTCCCCCCTCCCCCCCCCCCTCCCCCTCCCCCTCCCCCTCCCCCTCCCCCTCCCCCTCCCCCTCCCCCTCCCCCTCCCCCTCCCCCTCCCCCTCCCCCTCCCCCTCCCCTCCCCCTCCCCCTCCCCCTCCCCCTCCCCCTCCCCCTCCCCCTCCCCCTCCCCCTCCCCCTCCCCCTCCCCCTCCCCCTCCCCCTCCCCTCCCCCTCTTCCTCCCCCTCCCCCTCCCCCTCCCCCTCCCCCTCCCCTCTCCTCCCCTCCCCTCCCCTCCCTCTCCTCCTCTCCCTCCTCCTCCCCTGACAGCGACGCGGATAGCGCCCTAAAGCGCGTCAGTAAAAAAGGCCGCAATCGAATGTGTTGAAATGCGCTACATAAACGGAACACAATTGAACCACCATTTGAAACGGGCACGAATTGAAAGGCAAGGCTTATCGACGGGCGTATGTGTTGAAAACGGTAGAATTTGAAAATTTTGGTTTTTTTAGGCTGCAATCGAATGTGTTGAAATGCGCTACATAAACGGAACACACTTATCAACGGGCGTATGTGTTGAAAACGGTAGAATTTGCAAATTTGCTTTTTTTAGGCCGCAATCGAATGTGTTGAAATGCGCTACATAAACGGAACACACTTATCGACGGGCGTATGTGTTGAAAACGGTAGAATTTGAAAATTTGCTTTTTTAGGCCGCAATCGAATGTGTTGAAATGCGCTACATAAACGGAACACACTTATCAACGGGCGTGTGTGTTGAAAACGGTAGAATTTGGAAAGTTGCTTTTTTGTTTAAAAGATTGCGCTTTTCCCCAAAAATCATTCTGCAAACCCGGCCGTGTTGGAACTAAACGTTTTGGTGAAGTTTCGAAAGCAATCAATGAAGAAAGTTCGGAGATCTTTGAAGCCGTGCCAAACGCGGTTAGATTTTTATTTATATAGATTATGAGGGTCCTAGTCTTATCACAATATAGGTCATGATATTTCTATTATGCTAATAATAATAACTAATAATTTGGGTTGAATAAAAGAAATTTTTGGTAAATGTCATGATTATAAGCTTACAGGATACTTTAAAAATATAATCCATGGATCTGCTGTCGATATAATAAATTCAATGAATATAATTCAAATATTCTCATTATTACGACTAACCTGTTCCACTTGCGGATTTCTGTCTGTAGATCACAACTGTCCGGAATTATCACCTCCGATCAACGGCAGTCTGAGCTCCGAGGATGTTGCGTATGGTACGATCGTTACGGCGTTCTGCCTGACAGGTTTCATGTTCCCAGACATGAGTTTTGAAAAGAATCTGGAATGCATTGAAACGGCCGACGGTGGGAACCAGTGGAACGACACTTTTGAGGACTGCCAAGGTATAGTTGAGACACAGAAAATAGTTAGCTATTGGATATAATCGCCTGCTACAGGATGTAAAATATAATCGTCTGGATTGGCTTTGAGTTCCTCGTCGGTTCCTCTGTAAGAGGAAGCCAGTTCGCGTACATCGGTGTTTTTTATCAATACTATCAATAGGCCTAAATAAAATTTCCAATATTCATCGGTCTTCATCCAGTCCAGCAGTAGCCTACTCGTAGAAGTAGTTCTCTTTATGGTAGCAAGACGAGGACCTTATCAGATGATGCTGGACTGGATAATGATGGATGGAGTATTATAGCAGTTTGTCTGTCCCTTAAAACTTTCTATTGGCGTTGTCTCCTTGGCTGTGCCTCGGCCTATCTAGGCCTATGTGAACTCTGTTGTCCAATATCTGTTGTCCTGGCTCGCAGAGTCCTTCGCTCTGCCTCTACCGGGAAGCTTTTGTTTGGTCCCGCGTGTTGAAATCTCGACCTATTGTAGGTCCATCTATCTGGAATAGTCTTCCGTCGGAGACGCGACTGTTACCTAGGTTGACTCATCAGTGTTTTACAGGCTCCTTAAAACTTTTTGTTTCACCGTGGTTGGACTGGGAGCGCCTCTGAGTGGATTTCTTGAAGGGCCGCTATACAAATTCTTCACATGAATGAATGAATGAATGAATGAGTCGTTGCTATAGAAACCGTCTATGTTACATTGTAGAGATTTTCTGCCCAACCTGGCCGCCTGTTCTTCGCAACTCTGCTCCCTCGATAACCAGTTTCTCGTGTCCACCCTATCCCTATGCGTCGGACTTCGTCTACGTCTGTTCCACCGGAAGTAGATTCGAAGATGGAAAGACAACGACGGTGGTAACGTGTGCCGGAAGTAGTGAATGGCAGACGAATGTCTCGTCCTGTGCTTGTATGATCAGACACTTTTGTTCTTTTTACTAATTATGTAAATACTAATATTGACATTGATAAATTCAATATTATTCACTTATGTTAAACTTAAAATGATGGTGATAACAAATTAGAAAACCATCTCTATTAGTATCCCAAGTAGCCTGTTATGGGCATCCGCAGATATATTTTCCAGGGTGGAAAGAGCAAAACACAATGGCCGCGGTTAACGTTTTAGCAAGTGCTTGAGAAAAGCAAAGCAATGGTACCGGTAACTAAGAACATGGGTATTTTTCATAGTTTTTCATAGAAGTTTCTAATTATAAATTGCTCAAGTTCACTTTGTGTAATGATAATTATTAGGCCTACACAACACAGACAGAGTGAAACTGAGAAATTATTAGCAGCAGTCGTGCTTTAGAGCGACGAAATTTGGTAAAAGCCAAAAAGTAGCAGTTAAAAAAATTTAATAGGTGTCAATTTTCCATGAGGCAAAGTGATCGCTCTCTCTCTCTCTCTTGCCTCCAGGTTTGGGCGCACATGCCAAGTGTTAGTGTTAAACAATGGCACAAAAATGTGCATGCACTAAGATAGATCTATTTGAAATGACATAAAAAAAATTAGCATGTTTTTCTGTGCAGCTGATAGGTGTCCTGAGGTTCCACAAGTGAAGCTAGCGACTGCAGACAGCTGGTTGGCAACCAATGGATCGGTGGTGAGGTACACGTGTCAAGAGGGTTATCGGCCACGTGGTAAAGCGTCCATCGTCTGCGATGGTCAACGCTGGTCAACGACTGATCTCACCTGTGAAGGTTTGATTGACATAGGCATTAACCCTATGACGCACACCTTCCGCGCCAACGCATTTAGCACACCTGGGGTCCAATGGACCCCACCGATAACATGGGTTGAAATTATATCAATTAGATAGAACTTGGGAATGAACGACTTAAATGTATGTTGTACATAGCACATGCACTCATGGAACATGTTTGGGTCAATATGTAGGCCGAAAATTAACCCTCTAGGGCTGCCAAGGGGGGCCGGTGGTATCCCCCCGTTAAGTTTTCTCACCATCAAACATTTCTCGTATGGAATAAAATTTTGACATTTTAAGTACTTGCAGGGGGTTCATTTACACACATTTGGAGGTAAGATTTGTGATGATACCCCATACCGTTCAAAAGTTATACCCGATATACCCTAGGTACCAAGAGGGGGGTGGAAACAACCAACTTAGGTTAACGACTGTAATATTTTATCCGTCATTTATTATGAAGAAGAAACATTCTGCCCCTTCATAGAGGGAATGTAGGGCTACATTGTCATGCTAAATAATTTGTCTTTTCATAACCGGAAGTGCTCAAAATAAATTAAAATATGTGAAAAATGGTGATTTTCATAAAAAATCTCCTAGCGAGAATTTCTAGCTTGCTCAATAATTTTGACCAGTGGCACAGCCAAAAAACATTAGGAGTTGCCATTTGTATGTATGTATGTACATGTACGTATGAATGTATGCATGTATGTATGTATGTGTGTTTGTATGTATGTATGTATGTTCATGTATGTATCTGTGTATGTATGCATTTATGTATGCATGTATGTATGTATGTACGCATGAGTGTACGTACGTATGCATGAATGTGTGTATGTATGCATGTATGAATGTATACATACTGTATGTTTGTAAGTATGTATGTACGTGTTTTTGTTTGTATTTATTTATGCGTGTATATATGTGTGTACGTACGTAATCTATTCAGGCACTATTGTATGCATATGACTATGTAGGTAAGCCTATGTATGCTTGTATGCTTGTATGTACAAATGTGCAGTGTATGTGCATGCATGTATGTGTGTATGTATGTAAGTATGCATGTATCTATGTATGTATGTGTGTATGTTCGTAAACATACATACATGCACACATACATACGTACATGCTATTATGCTATAGTCGATGCAGCATGGATCTATCAATGCTGAAGCCTGGGGTCCGTTGGACCCCAGGTGTGCTAAATATGCCCTAGGTGTCTTTCTCAATTTTTTTCAAATCTACCAGGGGTGCTACAGTCTCCCAACTTTTTTGTACATGTAGGGGGATGAATTGTTGAGGAATTTGAATTATTTCAGATTTTTACTATTCATATCAAAAAAGATATTCAAGATATCGCACCTCTGGGGTCCGATGGACCCCAGGTGTGCGTTATAGGGTTAACTGTCAATATTACATGCATGCATGCATGAATGCATGATTGCATGATTGCATGAATGCATGATTGCATGAATGCATGATTGCATGAATGCACGAATGCATGATTGCATGATTGCATGATTGCATGATTGCATGACTGCATGATTGCATGAATGCATGATTGCAGGATTGCATGAATGCATGATTGCATGATTGCGTGATTGCATGATTGCATGAATGAATGATTGCATGATGCATGATTGCATGATTGCATGATTGCATGGGCTCATGGACTTCCATTGCGCCGTTATCATCAAATACAAAGGAAGCAATATCATTGGTAGTGATAGGTTTTTATTACTCACTGTGTGACAGTTTCCGACTATTCCGTTATTCAGGAATGTATACCCAAACGTACATTTATACATACATGGCGGTATGCATGCACACATGAATAAAAAAATACATACAATTATACATGCATACAATCATACATACACACATACACACATGCATACATACATACATTGATACATACATACATACATACATACATACATACATACATACATACATACATACATACATACATACATACATACATACATACATACATACATACATACATACATACATACATACATACATACATACATACATACATACATACATACATACATACATACATACATACATACATACATACATACATACATGTACATACATACATACATACATACATACATACATACATACATACATACATACATACATACATACCATTGCTGTTTGCAGTGATCCAATGTCCAGTCCTTCGAGTTCCACATGGTCAGCCGACATCCAACAAGCAATCCGTTGGATCCGTCGTCGGAGCTTCTTGTGATGTTGGATACATGACTGAATCCAAACTGACTTGCTCGCCAGGTGGCCAATGGAATCAGACGGGACAGTCATGCAGACGTACGTAGGTCTACTATAATTAGCCTACATGCTACTCTGAATATGCGCTACAGAATTGCCTTCACGGCCTACATAATTGGCAGCATGTATTGCCTTTACAATTTATGATTTACTATGGGTTATTAGATGAAGCCATGTAAGCGACCATGTTACAGGGCCCACCACATGTAATACCATGAATCCATGATACAGGTCACGCCTTACCATGAATCATCTCCTCGCACGACATTAATTTACCTCTTTGATTGTCATGACTTGTGCTGTATAATTACGATAATTACGGGTTTCCAATGCAGCTAATTTCATCTTACATGAACCTGTGTATCTTTCTGACAGTGGTAGACTGCTTGATCCCCCCGGAGATTCCCAACACCTTCTTTGCACCATCTGAGGCGCCAATGTCGACGACTTTCGGTAGCAATCAGAGCTACAATTGCATATCCGGGTTTTGGTTCACGCGAAATGTTCGCACCGCTGCGATGACGTGCACGGCCGAAGGAAAATGGCGGATGATCGGAAAACCAGAATATGGTGAAACAGGATGTCAAGGTGAGTGACATCACTGATATTTTTCAATGGATACCGGCTTTCTATTATACTTGAACCCAATGCCAATGATACATTTGAAACGAGCAATCGTTAGGCCCCTAAGTGCAGACTGAGCCCTGCAAAAACAACAGCTTAAACAGGGTTGGAACTCGAATTCCAGTATGCAACTACTTGCATTTATATGCCTCATTAAATTTATTGTAATCATCAAATCTACACAAATTTTGTGTAGATTTGATGGTTACAATAAGTGAATTGAATTGCATTGAATTTAAGCATACAACTTATTAAATTAAAGAGAGATCGAGAGTAGGCCTACTTTAGCAAAACTGACTCCTGTGTTCTAGCCTTTGTTAGTCCCAAAATTTGGAATGTAAGGTCAATTGAGAGAAAAGCAAAGGTGAATCATACTACAATGTCACTGCTGAGTACGAATAGCTTAAGTATCAATAAAAGCATTAATTGTTACAAATCGGGCGAATGGAACCAAGAGCACCTCTAGGCTACTGTGCAACAGAACGGGAGGGCTGTGGGCCTGTGGCCTTGGATTACTATTGGAGCAAAAGAGTTGTCGCAGGTATTATAGTTTAGACCGAAATTCAGCTGAAAGTGGTTACTAATTCCGTCTAGTGAAGATATAGCCTATGTATATTTATGCAATTGTGTACAGTGGCGTAGCCAGGAATTTCTGATGAAGGGCTTATGGCCTGATGCTAGTGTTTTCTGATATAATTGGACAAATAACCTTTAAAAACGGTTTTTCCTAAGCCAATGAGTGTTTTTTTATTCCCCCAAACCCCTTGACTACGCCACTGACTGTGTATGGTGAATGCATGTAGTCATGCGCGTATTGTATATGTATAGGGCCTACATAATATTTGCATTATAGGGCCTATTGTAGGCCTACTTGGAGATAAATACTTGTACGACACTTTTTTATTTCCGTCCTTCAGGCAGCTACTGTCTCCCGCTGTTCTTCCACGTGCTCAACACAACTGACCAGTCACCGGGAGCAGTGGTCAACGTATCTTGTGAGGATGGACAACCGCTGCTGGTCAAGGGTTTGCCGTCAGCAATGACCACTGTCTGCAGTCGTCTTGGCAAATGGGCGCCTCCTGTTCCGAACTGTCTTGGTAATTAATTTATTGATTCCTCTGCTAATGAAGTTAGAAGCATTATTTCTGGCAATATAGCTTTCTATTGAAGTGGGAATCAGCTTCGTCAATCCAACTTCCATTCATACGAAACAATATTATTACTTCCATCAACCCAGCTTCTATTAAAGCAAAGACCTAGTTTCATTAATCCAGCTTCTATTCACGGAAACAATTATTATTTCTATCAATCCAACTTTCTATTAAAGCAAGACTTAGTTTCACACTTTCACCAATCCAGCTTCTATTCACGAAGACAATTTTTCCAGCGATTCAGCTTTCCATTTAAGCAAATAGTTTCGTCAATCCAACTTCTGTTTAACCATAAAAAATGTTTTCATCGATACAATTCGAGTTGTTTTATGCAGGAATTGTTCGAGTTAATCCCACTTCGTTTTAAAGAGAAAAATACTTATTTGATCCAGCTTCTAATGACGCAAAGACTTAGTGTTTCAGCAATTCAGCTTTTATTCGCGGAAATAATAATTTCCACAAAAATCCAGCTTATTTATAAAAGCAAAGAATTGGTTTCATGATCCTGAGCAAACACTTATTTTCATGGATCCAGCTTTCGTTTTATAGTTCAGACCTCGTAAAATAATTTAGCAGAGCAAACTACAGCTTTACCTACATGTAAGTTCAAAGCCTTGCTGTTGATACAGGACGTCGTTCTGGGACACAGTCACCTCTCACAATCACGGAAGCAGAAGGTGGCAAGGCTCTCGGTATCTTCTCCGCATTCCTGGTTATGACTGCATGTTTCATCCCGCTTGGAGTGGATATTCTCAACTACAAAGGTTCGCTTTCAAGACGAAATGGTGGCTGAGATTACTATTCAAAAGGAAATGCGTTCTCCAGGGTGACCTATTCCTTAGTTGGTCTTCTCCGATGTCAATGAAAACAGCCGCTAAATGAGCAACGGAGAATCCACAGACGAGAACGACAGAATTTGACCTTTAAGCGTAAACGTACTCTCATATTTTGGAGTTGAATTCTTGCACGACTTACATGTAGGAGTAGAATAATGACAAAATGTCTTCACATCTAATTAAATCTGGGAAGGTGTTTGCTCTCGTTAATGAGCCGGGAGTAATATCCTATCCCAAAGATGCTTAACTTGCATGCATGATAGTCTACATGCAGATGTCGTAAAAATAATAAGCTTAGTCTTCACTGTATGAAAATCAAAACACTTTATCTGCTCCTCCAATGCATGCTCATGACCAAGCAAGCATAGTCTAGGCTTAAAAGTATGTCGTAGATTAGTTATTTTAGGATCATATTGTAATTAAGCTTATATTCATATTTTATTTTTGTGAAAAACTTCTTAAATGCACAAAATTAGTTGACCTGAATACTATGATTTGCGTTAGGCCCTAACGATGTCTTCTATTCAGCTTTTACAACATGCCTAATGTGTATTAAATCAATTGTTGTCTTTGGAGATATTTTTTGTTTACCTTATTTATTCCTCTGCCTTATAAATTAATTTTCCTCAAAATTGGTTAGCCCACATGTGCCAGAATTACATTTACACTTGAAGACAAGCTTTCGAAATTGATACGAATACAAACTAATCTAATAATTATGATAAACCTATATTATATTTATATAATATTATATATTATATAATATAATATTATATATATATATATATCGACATAACTTAAGTACAAGAGACCATCGCAGAGACCCCAAAGGATAGTCACTTGAAGAGGAAACTGCATGTTGAAGCAAGGTTGCCAGATTTCGGAAGTGCTTGGTCGCAAAACCTCTCAAAAAGTAGCCCGAAAGTAACAAGCTGAACACTGAACAGCCAGAATAAATGTTTTCTAGGTACCTTAATATGTATATAGCGCATTGAAAAGTAGCCCAACTCGCGCTTTTTACGATGGCCTTGCATTGCTCTTTCGAAGTCACAAACCGTTGACCAGAATCGGTCGATATTGGCATACTCTGGAGGCGCTCCTTGAGCACGCAGCTATGACGTAAGACAGTCTTCAGTGGCGCCTCCGTGCGTCGTTTATCGCAAAACAACCTGTCGGAAGCAAATCGAACACCATCTACACCATTGAGAGAAGACAAAGGTTACTTAGCAACGATTGATGACACTAAAAATTTATTTCCTGTCAAATCCCAATCGGCTAAGGTGTATCGATCCGAAAGCTGCGTACAGCTATGCGGTAAGTAACGGAAGCGCACTAGAATGAAGGACAAACAATGAGTTTCTTAATAGCAGCTGTAATAATAGTTGCAGTTACAATGCCCGGTTGCCCACTGGATAACACACTGGCATGGAGAGCAGCGGACTTGAGTTCGATTCTCGAAGCCTGCGTATGATGGGCGTGCTTTGTAGGCTGCTATTACCGCCATTGTATCGCAGACCGTCTGTTCTGTTAGTAATTAAGAGTTGTGATTTGTATGTTCTTGACAACATCTTGTGAATTGTTTCAATAGCATAACGCTAGCCTATAATAAGCTTAGCCTACTCCAACCGGTTGCGGTCTATTATAAACGTGATTGTTCAGTAAACAATTATTTTATTATTATTATTAACAGTATGGCTTACTGCAAGGGAATTGCCTGTATTATCATTTTCAAAATATTTATGCAAAGAACTTTGTTAATTTTAAATTTTTTATTTGTTTTATTTTTTTACCTCCAATTTTTGGAGGTAAAAAATAAGTGATAATTTTCCAAAATGGGGTCCCCATTTGCCCCCTATGTGCGGGCGCCCATGCAAAGTTCTGTCAACTTTGTTAAGCACACCCACTCTTAGCCTAATCCTACATAGGGAGATATCTAACCGTTCTAACGCATGTACTGTATATAATCATTATTTTATCAAGATACCTAAAATGGCTCTTTAAAGCACCTGACGAAGGCGCTACTCTCACATCAAAATTCTATAGGCCTATCTATCTGAACTTTTTCCGCTTATAGGATTATTTCGCCACTGTTTACACGTTTGAAGTTCCAGTCCCAAGCCTAGACAAAAAAGAGGGGCGACAACAATGTCTTTTCTTATCACACAATGTTGCTGAACTTAATCCATGCACTACTACTACTTGCGCGTAAGTTAGAGAATGTTTATTGTACGAGGCCCTGGCCTAATGCAGAAGTGCGTAAATAGGCCTACAATGGAAGAATGTTCCACGAAGATGGGTCAATAAATGCGTAGTTACGATGAGCTCAAGTCATGGGCGGGGTTTATCAGGAGGTAGGGGGCTAAGCCCCCAAGAAGGCCCATATTCAGCTTTTTCATCATGAAAACGGTATCTTTTTCCGGGTTTAGCCCCCTCCCTCCCAAAGGCCCGGACTAAATTTTTGGGGAGAAATGGTTGATTTCACGAACGAAACTTCAATCGAACAACTAAACAAACTTTTTGTCCGGAAAACAGTATGTTTTATGAGATTTCAAGTTTTCAACCCGATGATTAAAAAAAGTCGTAAGCTTTTTGTCCCGAAAAACAATAGGCCTAAGCTTGTGTTTTATGAGATTTCAACCGGATGACTAAAAGAAGGTCATCAACGTTTTTGGGCCGAGAAAAATTTTTCCCAGCCAAAGTTCAAGTTCTTCCCCCCCCCCTCCTCCCAGAATGCCAACCAAACTCCGCCTATGGCTCAAGTTTCACCTGCATATCTCCACAGATAGCAGAGTCCATCCATTGCCAAACATGCAGGTCGACTCCGAAACTATCTGCACGAATTTTTATCTGTTCTAAAGATGTCTCCTGCTAGAACAACAGGAGTTCGACGTGCTTCATTTCTGCTGGACAAACATCAGTAAGTCGCATGCGTGGGCATTGATATGCTGGCATCTTGTATCGACGTATAATTGTCAATATGCTTGACACGTATTGAGCGCAGCTCTGAAGCATAAGAGCTGTGTATAATAATAGGCCTTCATGTATATGGTCTCTTTCGTTTTCACAACCTTCACGCGGGATTGTGTCTAGCAGTATGCACGGAAATTCAAAAGAATAAATCATCTTTGGGATAGAAATAGAAGGCATTGATGCTGAATGCACTTCAAGATACTTTTTGCGCAAGTGGAAAGAGAAACTACATGTAACTGCCGCACCAGTTTTTACCGATCACGAAGGATTCGTTTATCAAAAAGTACAGTTAAACGGATAGTTTATCAGTATAGGCCTATAATAGGTTTGATCTGATTTCAGTAAAGATCTTTGCGATATAAACTTAGGCTAGGCCTACTCTAAAACAGAAATTTTCTGACAAAGTAACTGAGATCCATTCGTCGTCTTTAAATTCTAAGCCCGACGGAAACCATTTCAAGAAGATAATAATTCTACTCTCGGGTATTGAGTATCCAACTGTAGCAGACTTAGCTTTAATCAAGGATTATGATTTGCTTTAGACGATTATGATCAACCATCCGGTTGACTTGATTGGATAACATTGCATTTGTGGCAAGACGAGAGAAAAAGATGTATATAAAGTCAACATTTCTGCACATCAGATGTGCTATATTACTAGCTGCAGTTCCGATTATCTTCAGCATTGGTACGTAAACATTCTTTTAATCATGATTAGGCTAATCATGATGGATATAAATTAAAATAATAATAATAGCAATGCGGTCGAAAAGACATACTTAGCCTACATGCACGGATTTAGATGGGCCTAACTCTAGGCCTATATGCACGCATTTTATTCATATAGGGTTTACGTACTGATAGGCTTATGCTGATATAACATATCTAGAATCTAGAGTATTGTTGTTTAACTCCTATTGCGCGGATGCGCAGTTCTTTCTGGATCGCTATCTGCATTTCTCCCTCTTTTTAAAGCCTATGGTTTACTCTCTGGGAATTCTCGCACTGGGAGCGCCACTGAATGGCCCTGGCTGTGAGAGACGTTACAGAAATTGCTAATTACATAGCATTGATAAGCTTACACAAGACACCGACGGTGTATCAAACCCAGCCAAAGCCATCAGGATGATCAGCAGTTTATAACTCCGCCACTGGTTGCACTCTGCCAGTGCCAGTCCCAAGCCTGGATAAAGGAGGATGGCGTCGCTAATGGTCTTTGTTACCACACAGTGACGTCAAACTGCAAATACCAGTGCGGTTTCGTTCCTTACCCATTTTAAAACCCTCGCACATGCACATACACGTACGGTACATCAACTTATATTATTCAATTTTATCTTTGTGTTTGTTAGTTAAGTCTTAGTTAAGATTTGACTTCTTAGTTATATGTAAATGCCATAGCATAAATACAGTTAAGCTATAACAGCGTCGTTATCCCTTAACTGATCCTCTCTCCGTCATCTGGCCAAAGTAGCCTATATCATATGCATGTACACTGTGTCCCAATAAATCGGGCACCCTTTTTATAATGTGAATAAAACAGGTAAATCTTAATCGATTTTCAAAATTTCAAAATTGTTTTTATCCTGAGATAATTATCTTACACTGATTCAAATATGAAGTTTCTGGCATTAATATTGACATCACAATTACGTCATTTGTATCAGAGAATTCAAATGTTAAGTACCGAACATAACGATTTTTTTCGACATTTTGGTTTCGATATGTAAATTAACGACGTCATTATGACGTAATTTTTTAGTAAGTGCCGTTCATAAATTACCAATTTGTAGATAATTATCTCAGGATCAAAACAGCTTTGAAATTTTGACAATCGATGAATATTTACCTGTTTTATTCACATTATAAAAAGGGTGCCCGATTTATTGGGACACAGTGTACATGTTGGCCCTAATAAGCGGGGCTTGTATCTTTTTGAGTGCCTATTCCTCTCAAAACTTACCTCCAATGTCATTACCTAGTGAAGCAGGTCTACTGTTGTAATACCACTAAGTCTTGTATAACACTATGTTTTGCATAAAATATTATGTCTATTTTGAGAACAATAAACAATTTTGAATTGAATTGAATTCGAATATATGTTTCTTCTGTTAACTACAGTAACTGTATGCTACGTTTCCTGGTCGTCTAATAATATAAACAATATTCTTGCTTACTTACTTACTTGATATGATTTCAAGCAATATTTATTTAGCGATGCTTTGTAATAAGAGGCAGAGTGCCAATCCAGTTCTTTGTTTCATTTTGCAAAGCGACCGATCTTCTGATCAAGGTATGTTTCGTGTCATTTAGGGTGGTGGCCAGATGTACCAGCTGAGGCTCTGTTACCCGGTTGCTACAATGAGGACTACGATACTAGAGACATGGGTACACCGCTAGGTGGAACAAATCCTTACAGCAACATGACTCGCCTATCATGCGCCTGCCAGTGTATTAACAAAGTAAGATCACTTTTAGATGTTTTATCAAGTCTACATTTGCGTGATGAATATTAAATTATATTTGTTTGGCTGGTGTAGGGAAATTAATAATAGCCTAACGGGAGAAGGACTAGATAGTTGACATGATAGGGGAAGTAACGATGCTAATATGCTTATATTTATACTTTTTATGTCGCATCAGCTGCTAACAGTAAACCGATAATATTTTTTATGAAAAGTCAAAGTAGGCCCTAGCTTAAAATTAATTGTAGTAATAAAATAGTTAGCAATAGAAAGACAATAGTTACAATAATATTAAAGATAGTATTTATAGTTACTGTTGATAGTGAAAGTAATAGCATGACAGTAACGGCCACAGAAGTAGGCCTAAATATCGTTTTTACAGTAATAAGTCTAGGGTAATAATAATGGTAAATTTATGCTACCCATCAAATGATTCACTATAGAAACAACAGACACCTTTAAAAGACCGTTGTTCAATCAACTGCACAGGAAATATTTACAAGAGAGCTCGTTTTGTCTATATTCATCAATAGCTCGCTACTATACAGCAGCATAGTATCGACCACAATGCATCACTCAAGTGCTAACTATTAGTGTATGCGATATATCGGAGTCGCTCATGCATAACATTGTGTAGTATACATTGTGGCATCTTATCGAAAATTACATTGACGCATGACTCCTATGTAAAATGTCTCCATTTCGTCGGGTAAGTCAAGTGAACAGCTTGAGTGCATATAGGCACAGTGCAAAAACGACAATCAATGTTTGTCTGTGAATCTCTCAAAAGAAAAAATACTACGCAAATAAGAACGAGGATTTCAACAGCAGCGCTGTGCAATTTGACTGCTAATGGAGCTGCAAATATTGTCATAAACTATGCGTAGACAACAAAATAGTATGTGGGTTGTATTTGAAGTGTTTGGCACAAAACGGCGCATTAACCGAACAGACGAAAATAATCTATTTATTCTACTTGCTGTAGAAACCAGGACGACGCAAAATTATCAGATATGTACAATAGATAGACCTAGTCTACGTTAAAAGAAGGCAGGAAACTGCTGTGTCTTAATGTAGACCAGAAGAGGTAATAACCTTTAAATGTCTAAAAAATATTTCATGCCTTTTCAAATTCATTTCAGAATTCATATAGCGCCTATTCTATTCTATTTTACCCAGAAGCGCTCCCGACTCTAGCACGGCAAAAAATGACAGTTTGAGTGCAGGTAAAAAATGTTTCAGTAAGAAATCCAGAAAGCAGACGTAGCTCCTGCGGTAGCCCAATGCAGACAACTGGGCCAATCACAGAAAAGATTCCATTCTGCATGGTTGCAGCTGGTGCGAATGGGGCCAAGAGCAATCCCTTCCGGGCAGAACGGAAGGGACGGTGACCGTGGGTACCCGTGGAGCAACAAAGCTCTCACAAGTAGTCTGGAGCAATTCCAAGCTGACAATGCCTTACAAGAGCAGCAACCCCATATTCAATGCGCTGCCGAGTAGGAGCCAGTGTAATATCTCCAGCATATAACTGGAAACATGATCAAATTTAGGGATGTGTACAATTAAGCGTGCTGCAGAGCGTAAGAATCGGTTTAGGCACATTATTTGGTGGTACTTGTGCGGCTAACTCTCACTGTCCCGTCCTATAACTTCGCTTGACGATTTGAACGACAATTTACACTTCCGTACGAAAAATAATTCGCTAACTTACAGTAGACCTATACGGAAATCTTTCCGATCGAATGCTGTACAGTGTACACCAACACCGTGGCGACTAAACAACCGCCATCAACACAGTCCACCATTCAACTCTCTGTCGTGTCGCCTCTCTGCTTCCCAGTGCGCATGCGTAGCAGACGACAATTTTCACCGATCTTCCCACGTTGAATTGTCCAATTAGAGATTGCCGCAACACACACCTTAACCACGGATCACAATAAACTTCCCCAAAATTAATCTACTTTTGCTCTTATGTACTGGTCGAAAGGACTGATCCATTAATTTAAGCAATTTGTTGCAACAATATTCATTATAATTACATGTAGGCTACAAACTAGAGGCATTTCCATAACTTAACATGTCATTGAATAGCCAACTACCAGTCTATAATAACAATCTATAGCGAGATAAGAAGGTATGAGATAATGAGAAATAAACAAGGACATTGTTACACATAATAATAGCCTACACAGTACACTCGCATGCATAGGCGTAGGGGACATTTCAGTGCTGGGGGGGGCAAAAATGAGACTTTTGCCCGAAATTTTTTTTTCGTCCGGCCGAAATCTTAAGAAAAATTTCCGTTACGTTTGCCCGAAAATTCTGACGACCTTTTTCTAGTCATCCGGGCAAAATCTTCTGAAATTTCCCGTTACTTGTTGCTCGAAAGGTTTTTTGTTCGGGCAAGTCTGATTTTTCGGGCAAAAAGACCCGGAAAAATAAAAAAAAATTTAAAAAAATTTAAACTTTTTTTTTTTCCGGGTCTGCTTGCCCGAAAAATCAGACTTGCCCGAAATTTGGGGGGGCATTTGCCCCCTCTGGACCCCCGCCTCCTACGCCTATGCTCGCATGTTGTTTATTGCTACTATTCGAGTGTTCGTTACCCTTTAGAGAAAACGATTTGCTGGGATCGAGTATGGTGGACTGTGTATGTGTAGCGATACGTACGGCAAGTACGGTCTGGCGTCAACGTGCTGTGAGTCGCTTTGCACCGGTGATAATTCTCTTATCTGCGGAGGATTCCTCAAACACATGGTCGTCAACACATCGCTTGTCAGTTAGTTGAAACGCTGCTTTATCTTTTTCAGCGTTACTCAATTGCCGATTATCTTGCCATGTTTCTCTATTTGCAGTTATCCGTATTACAGGGTAATGGTATGGTACTCTGGCACAACTGACCGATAACGGATATTAACCCCGGACAAAACTCCCCGGACAACCCCCCAGACAAAAGCCTTCGGCGTTTGTCTGGGAGGTTAGGGGTCAGGCTAGGACAAACCCCCGGGTAGAACATAAACTGACGGTTTTAAATTCAAACTACATCTGCTGGTCGTACACAAGTTGGGTTTATGAAGAGAAGTCTCGCTAAATAGAAGTCGGATTTATTCTAATCATTTTTATTTAAATGGAAGCTGGATTGATGAGATATTCTTGCTTAAATTGGAGTTGGATTGCTGAAAATATTCATGAATCAATTGGGGCTGTATTGATGAAAATATTCACCCTTAAATTGGAGCAGGATTGATGAGCAATAATAATTTGAAAAGAAGTTGGATTGATATTAAAGAACAGTTGTTGCTATTTAAGTAGGAGCTGGATTGATGAACCACGTTTCATCAATTAACTACAGAAAAAGGCAACCTTCTGGCTCGAAGGCACCGAACATATCCTACACCATCACGCCCCACGATGATGATGGTGATGGTGATGGTGATGATGATGATAATGATGATGATAATGATGATGACGATGATGATGATGAAGATGATGATGATCACGACAACGACGATGGTTATGATAATGATGATGATAATGACGACGACGATGATTATGACGATAATTATGATTATAGCGGCAACATTAGCAAATTCTAGTTTGTAGTTTTACAATTTTAGATGCTTCGACGTGTCCGAGTAAGATACCAACCGGAACTTTACCGGATCAGATCGGTGACGTGAACTCAACATCCTGCGGAACAACGACTACATCAAAAACAACGACTAAGGCAACGACAAAAGTCCCGATCAAAACTTCATTGGCTAAACTGACTTTCCAAAAGACTACTACTGTGATAGGGAAAAGCACCGGCAGCCTTTATCGGACAACGGCAACAAAGACACCGATCGACTCAATGGCCACAAGTTCTATCTGGGGAGCTGTTGGTGGTTCACTTCCACAGGTTTCTATTGGGAGAATAACTGATATGACAAGTTTTCGAAGCCAGAGTGCAGTCAACAGCAATGTTGGCAGTAAAGCCATCACGAGTAGTCCTGCAAAAATAATTACACCGGCAATCACGAGATCTGCCAAGGATCCATTGACTGATACCACAACCGTAACAAAGACACCGAGAGTCTCAATGACCACAAATTTCGTCAGGAGCTCTGTGGGTGGCTCACTTTCACAAATTTCTACGATGAGAATAACCGACATGACAACTTTCCAAAGCCAGAGCACAAGCAGCAACAACAAAGCCCTCACCAACACTCATGCAAAATTAATTCTTACACCGGTAAGCACGAGTTCCGACCTGAGTCCATTGACGACAATGAAAAAAGCAGATGATATCACAAGTAATAGAACTCTGAGAACAATGAGCGATAAAATCGGCTCAGAAGCACTCACCAAGGGTCAAGCAGCAAGCACTGAAACGGCAGCACCGAAAAGTTCTCCATTTATCAAACGGTTAGAGATTTCTGAGAATGACCCAACGGTGACGACCAACGATGAAATCTCATGGGCATTCACCTCCAGTGGAGACACATCAGCCGAGGCTAACACTGCAACGGTAACAAGCTATTGGCAAGACAAATCATCCGACAATTGGAACGGTTGGCTCACTAGTATTGAGTCTCCTGAGTACTCTTATGTTAAGAATAAAGAGATCAACTACAACTATTCGACCGATGGCTTTCATGGCACGGACACACCTGAACTATCTACATCGTCACATGATACACTGAAACCACCTGTCGGGTCTGTGGGACCTGATGTTATGGTTCCATCCCCGCTGCCAAGTATGAGGGATGTATCAATGGGTAAGTTGCAGCAACTGTGCAATTCATTTGAATGCTGTAAGAATGTCACTGGTCAACGCTTTCACGATGCTGTATTACAAAGATCTAGTCTGATCCCAACTAGGCCTAGTTGTCAATCCGTATTTAATCTAGGCGTCTCTAGGGGAAAGTCGACCCTGGAATTACCTCGCCCCCCATGTAATAGTTCCTTTTAATATCTGCATTTTAATATCTACATGTACATGTATATTGCATTACAATTTGTGTTATACAATTTCTTAATTTAGGCACAGACCTACAATTTGTGTTATAACTTTTCTTAATTAAAATTAGACCTAAGACTTGTGTTACTGCACTTCAATAATTACAATAATTATTACAAACACATCAAAGCAATCACCACGATGATCTGATCTGATTTCAGATGAGTTGTGCATGAAACCTCCTCAGGCCGTTAGGAATTCCTTCATCTACATGTTTTTCAAGGAACGTCGTGAGATCGCAGTGGCCTATACCTGTCTGCCTGGCTTCATGTTCGACACAGGTGGAAAGTCACGGTCGGCAATTTGTGATAACGGTACATGGGTTCGAATTTCGGAAGAATGCCAAGGTAAAATTTGATATTGCATCGTAACGCACATAGACCCAAACATTAGTTCCATCCCACTAGCTGTGACTAGCACAAGTATATAACGTTTCTAGATGTGTTCATTTACAATGCTTCAAGACGGCGTTTTGCACATGTCTATAATTTTATATAGTATTTATAGAGCCTACATATCAACATAGTTACATAATTGCACAGGCTTACATAATTATACATAAGCCTACATGTACCTTCTTGTAATTGCCTGTATCCAGCAATTGATCTCGTGGTTGAAAGATCAAATTTGTACTTTTCCCGTGTGCAATAACTCGATTAAACTAATGTCTGTTTGGTGTTAACATGCAATTATTATTATTTGATGTATTAGATTCTGCGTTTGTTCCGTTACATTCGGTCTTCGTTAGGGGGTGGAGGGTCCATTTAAGTGGAGGACCCCGTGCCAAAGCATATTGACATTATACATGCACGCGCTCATGTTCTATCAATAATTCAATTATGTAATATTATACTGTTTCAGCGGTCAAATGCCCTACTCTAGAGCCGTTAGAAAATGAAACCTTGGTCGGACTTCAGCCCCGATTTTCAGTTATCGAGACAAGGACATGTGCCAATCGGGAACGATTTCTGGATGGGACAGTAGACAAATCTCTGAAATGCACCGCCAATGGGATCTGGCACAGAAATGATTTAAATTGTGGAGGTCAGTTATAATTGTCGTTATCTTTTTCTTTGTAATTGCCTTCGTAATTTTCCGCAGCGTAAGTCGTTGGCAGCAGCGTAGCCAAAAACAATATCAGTTTTGCAAACATTTGGTCGACATGCAGGTACCTGGAGGGGATTTATTATTTATTTATTTTCCTGAACCAAACAAACGATTAAAATTCTCGTTGTGTTATGTCATGTTAGATTTCTGTCGCCCTGTTCCTCTGATGAGGAATGCCATTTCGCTGCTGAATCAGACGTTGCGAGGCGTCACTGTGACATGCCAACGTGGCTACCATTTCAACGATGGACTGAAGTCTAAGACTTTCCTATGCGATTCTGATGGCGGATGGCAGAGCATACAGTCCGGATGCGATGGTATGTAACTGATGCTGCGAAATGATCTAGAATAACCTCGAGTTGTTTGAAGACATAATGTTGCAGCTTAATTAAGTTTGTTTTACAAAGAACAATCGAAATTCGATAATTATATATTTATTGCATCGGTGAGAGATTAGTCTTCTGTCTTAGCAATTCATTTGATTTTCGATGGAAATACTTATTATTGTTTGTCTAGTACAATATTGTCCGAAACTGCCAACGGCATCCAACTGCAGTCTCAGTACTTCCGGTACTTTGGTTGGTACGGTGGTGGTTGCAGCCTGTTTCAACGGGTACAGTTTCCCCGACAAGAACCTCACGAAGATTCTGGAATGTGTTGATGAAGATTCATTTGGAGTCCAGTGGAATGATACTTTGGAAGACTGCATTGGTAACTAACATTCAGTTGAAGTGCTCTGAATTCTTAAAGAGATTATGAGATAGGCTAAGCTGCATTTGATGAAATTAACAATGATCTCTCTAAATATCGAATCAAGATTTGAAATCCCTATGTTGAGAAGCGTTGACAGACATGAGGACAAACTCTTTTAGATTTGATTGGTTTTTTATCAACACAATCCGAACACCGTTGTAATCCGGTCTGTTTGTGACGGAGTCTTTTTTATATATCTTAATGCTTTAATCTACGCCTATTCCTCGTTTAGTTACTCCGTTTTGCTCTGTGCTAAATGATGTAGGCCTATAATTATAGGCCATATACAAATTGGCATCATCATGTACAGTTGTACACGTAGGCTATACTTAGCAGCAACATGGACTCAAGTTATAGCACTATGTTATGAACTTTCGAGCGCGTGAAATTTATGCCTGATAATTAATTAATTAATTAATTAATTAATTAATTAATTAATTAATTAATCAGACTCTCGTTGCAGGTCCTTCCAAGCTATAGTTCACCTTAAAAACCAGATAATAGCTAATGCCAAAAGCAATAGGCCCACGCTTGTGTGTGTCATTCCAAACAATAAATCAATGTTTTTTGTGAAATTTAATAGCAATTACTTGCAAGGAACCTCCACCAGTTCTTCTACGATCATCTGCCAACTTTCCACTTAACACTTCCGATGGAACCTATCCATACGGAACGTCTGTTCTTTACAAATGCCTCGATGGTCGCAGATTCGAAAACGGAGAAACAGTGGCTCTAGTCACGTGTACCGGAAGTGGATATTGGCTACAAAACGTCACATCATGTGACTGTAAGATTCGAACTTCCGAATTATTAACTAGACCCGCATACCAAAATGACCCTAATTTACGTTGCTATTTAGTTACCTGGTCGTCTCGTATACCTATAGGCCCTATTTATTTTCATACTAGGCTATTGGTGAACGAATCGAAAATATTGCATCCAAATTTGGTTGTAAATTTTTTGGGGTTTGTGTGTGAAATTATATGAGCCAATGGGCCTACACATAATATTTTTTCACAATTGTGTATAATACAGTGTATATTACAAGGCTGTAAGCTATTTGTAACTTCGATAATTTCCATAGCATCGTCTGTACAGTCAGTTAATTATTTCTAGGAAGCTTTACGCTCGTACAGTCAACTGTCAGCGTAAATGCTAAGAGTTCGATAACAAGAAACGTGTTGACCTTTTTATGCAGAAAGGCTAGAAAGAAAGAAGAAGGAAAGAAAGAATAAAAGAAGACAGAAATATTTATTGTGTATTATAAAATTATGACCACCGACTAGGCCCCAAGTCGGATAGTTGTTAAATAGGCCTATCATTGTTGAGACAATAATTATTAAGAATAGTCATTAGAATCAATCCTTTTTAATAGAACCATGGACTTAATTGTCTATCTGGGAAGTAATCATTAAATCCCAACATAAGCTCTAAAAGAGAAGAAGCAAATAAAAATATATTGAAGCCAAAACTCTACTCTTTGCAGACAACCGTTGCCCACCCGTGCCACAGATCAGCTTTGCATCTGCCGATACGTGGCTGGCTACAAATGGAACGACGGTGAATTATGCTTGTCACGAAGGATATCGTTTTCACGGACAACTGTCCAGTGGCAGCTGGTCATTCTGCGATGGTCAACAATGGTCAGCCATCAATGGCGAATGCGAGGGTCAGTAGCCTATAGGTGTTTTAGTTTGTTAAATTCACGGAATGTTTACTAAATGTTACTAATTTTAAGCAAAGGTGTTTTGTTAAATTCACCGAATTTGGCTGAATGTCATTAATTTTATTCAAAACATCTGAGCGACAATGCTAGCCTAAGTGACGAAACAATAAAATTGAAGCCTTTCTGTTCAAGTCAGCACTGAGTCTTGATATGAATAGGAAGTATTTCTGTTCAATTCAGCACTTGCTATACTACATGCTATACTTGCTATACTTGCTATACTACATGTAGGCCTACTCGTACATGTATAAGCTATATTATGCTTAACATGGTCACCATAGGCGTACGGGAGGTTTCAGAAGTGGGGGGGCAAAGATTGAACTTCTGCCCGAAAAATTTATCCGGCCAAAAAGTTTTTTTTTTAGTCGTCCGCGACTATTTTTTTTTGCCCGAAAAACCAGGCTTGCCCGAAACTTGACGACCTTTTTTTTTTAGTTGTCCGCGACTATTTGTGCCCAAAAAACCAGACTTGCCCGAAACTTTACGACCTTTTTTTTTAGTCGTTTGGGTGTTTGTTTTGCCCGAAAAAACCACCAAACTTGCCCGAATTTGGGGGGGCAATTGCCCCCCCTGCACCCCCGCCTCGTACGCCTATGATGGTCACCATCAACATTGATTCAATAAGCTTGTCTTTAAAAATAATATACCACCAAGATTGCTCAAATAAAATCGAAGCCTTCATGACTTACAAAATACTAATTATTAGGCCTACTACTTTGTAAGTCATGAAGGAACCTATGAAAATGTAGGACCACACAATACAAACTAGAGCTGTTACATTCAATTTTTCTACTTTTTACTGTACAGTAATCATCTGCCCGTTGCTTGCAACTCTGCACGTTTTGCCGTCTTCAAACGAAACATCTGTTGGAGCTGTGGTCGGAATTGGTTGCGAGCTCGGGTACAAACTGCGATGGCATCATTCAATGGCATGTGCGTCTTCAAACGCTTCTCACTCATCGAAAGGCTTCGTACATGCTTGTGCCACAAATTATTCCACCAGCCTTAAAAAATCTGTGACATGCACGTCGGCTGGCGAATGGTTTCCGAAAAATTTCACCTGCGAACGTAAGTTTATTATGCTGATAGGTTGAAATATCATTCATAATCTTCATCATGACGTCCTACGACGATTTGTCAAATATAGGCCTATATACTGTAAATTTTCCTAAGACTGTAGGCCTATAATTATGAACTTAGATTTTCATTTGTTTCACCCTTGTTGGGCCAACATTTTATTATAAGCTTATTCTACTGACAACGGTGCCGTATCTTATGTGTGGGCCTAGGAGTTTGACTCGCGATGATTATGATTAAAATTTTACTGACTTTTATCTTTCATTTTATTCTTATAAACATTTGACGATATCAGTAAATCAATTCTACCGGTTTAAATACATTGGAATTGACATTGCAAAAAAGGTGGACCTAGCCTACAGCCCGGGATTCAAAATATTGATACCAAACAGGGAGAAGGCCTGGAAGATCTCCACTATTAAACAGAGAAACAGAATAACTTAAACACCGAGGAAATTAGGCCTACCATGGCAACACCTTGCGGCTCATATTATGCAAGTATTTATTCTCTATTTCCCTGTATTAAATTCAGTTTAATTTAGTTTAGTTACTGGTAATAGAGAGTGTGCATTCGTGTTTATTTTTAGCGGTGAGTTGTCCTTCCGACTTTGGATTCAATAATGCATACAAGACGGTTTCATCGGATTCTTCAGTGGGAACATATTATACTGATGAAATAACTTATGTATGCATCGATGGATTCTGGTTCGCAAGAGATTGCTACAACATAACCGTGACCTGTACTGCAAACGGGTCTTGGAAGACGCTGATCGCTGCTTTCAACCGCGTCAAGGGTTGTCGACGTAAGTTCCAGTTACGATACCATGTGAACAGTTTGTAACGTACAACTTCTTTCCCGTGGCCTTTTGCTGTTATGAGAAATAATTATGAGTCTTTGGACAGTCAAATTGCAAAGAAATGTAAACTGCACACACAAAGAGGAAGACGAAGGAAAATTAAAATTAGCAGCGGATAGGATAGGTCACTACGGTACTAAGAGCAGACGGTCAACTTGGATCTATTCCCACCACCCTTCCAAAAGCCAACGCCGCAGCCTTTCATGCGCCTTTATTTCCTTTGTCTCGGCATATGAGGGTGGACCACCGTTTTTCTCTTTCTCGCCGTCTCACTTTTCCACTGACTATTTATTTGCCACAGCTGCAGTAGGAGTTTCGAGGTGGAATATACAGCTCAAACCATATACATTATACAAGCGTGAGATTTGAGCCCGTGACCTCTCGATCGGCAAGCCAGCACACTAACGATTAGACTACCGAATAAAATAAAATATGAATGGTAGATCACCATCATCACCACCACCACAACCACCAACACAGTCCACCACCACCAAAAACCAAGGGACCACTGCCATCTTTATTCATCGCCATTTTTTTGTCTTTCCAAGGGGGGTATGAGTCAGGTCTTTTATTGGCGCTCCGCACAAGTCTGTTGAATGGTAGAAGCAGACGAATTTTAGCCATCAAGGTTCATAGTGCTTTAACATTGAATGCTGGCTTTGCTTGGGTCATTTTCGTCTAGCAATCACTTGCATGCCTTTGCTATTCTACGTGACTAACACATCGGCAACGTCTGTGGGAACATCTGTCAATGTTTCCTGTGAAGAAGGAATCTCAATGGAGACTGGTCAGTCGAACCTTGCAGCAGTTTGTGGTCCCACTGGACTCTGGATTCCGAATGTGCCAAAATGTCCATGTAAGTCCGTTATCATAATTTTTCAGTTATAGCATACGCCGTTAAATAGATCTAAAGGCTTTAACAATAATTTGTCGATTATTTTTTATTGAGTAAAATTTCTCAGTTTCAAGTCTTTAAGATGTAATATTATTTGACTTTATTTCTATGAGATCACATCGGGTAGGCTACGATTGATTTCAGATGATTTTTTCATCTAACATTATTTCATCGCAATTTTATCATAATAATTATCAAAATGAGATAGCCCATTTACGTAAGGAATCCACGGTTATCGGCCTCTTTTTCGTAAGAGACACTAGAATTATTCTAGCGTTACGGTACAGTGACTTTCAATCTTTCATGGCTAGTGATACACACTGGTATAACTCAATCCTATAGCCAATGTTTAACACGTTGGCCGCCAGGGACGAGATATCTCGTCCTTCAAAAGATTACGCACACGCCAGGGACGAGATATCTCGTCCTTCAGGGTACCGTTGTTATTTGGTCATCAGGCCTTTCAATAATACATATAAAATGGGGAAAATAATTTTTCGCCTTTTCCCCATAGGAGTGGGGTTGAGTGAGGTAGAGTGGCCGGAGATGGGGTGAGGATTTGTGGGGTGGGGGCCGGTGGGGAAAGGGTGCAAATAATGTTAAAAATTAATTTCAATGATTTTTGTAAGTTTAGCATTTTGGGGGGTGAGGCGAGGTGGGGTGAAAAAATAATGGGGTGTGTGGGCCAGAGTTGGGGTAGGGGTGGGGTGGGGTTGGACGGTTGGGGTGTAGGGTTGGAGTGGGTCGGGTGGGGAAAAGTGGGGGGAGGTTGGTCCATCCACCAAAATTTACTCCAGACTGGAGGAGATGTTTGGGAACGGGATGGGGTGGGGCGGGATAATGCGGGATGGGCTGGGACGGTGGAGCGAGGCGGGGTAGAGTTGTGGTTTGGTGGATGCGTCCATGATGGTGGCGTAATGGGACCGGTGTGAAACCAAATTGGCACCTTTTCATGAATTTCACAAGTCATGTTGTGCATCTTATGGGTGTGAAGGTGTGGGGAAAGGGGTGGGGCTAGACTTTGGGTGGAGGTGGGGTTGGGTTGTACTGTTGAAGAATCGAGTGGACCGGGTGCAGTAAAGTGAGGAGGAGAGTTGGAAGACCAACTAAAATAATTACCCCAGAAGGGAGGAGCTGTATGGGGCGAGGTAGGGTGGGGTGGGGAGGTGGTGGGGCGGGAATAGGTGAGGTGGGTGATGGGGAAGGTTTGATGTGATGCATCCATGGTGGTGGTGAGGTGGAACCGGTGTGAAAATATTAATTTTTTCATGAATTCCATATGTTGATAATTTCGCGTCTTTGGCTTGGCGTAGCGGTAATAATAGTCGTGGCGGTCAATGTGTTAAATAATCTCTTCTTATATATTTCTGGGGGATATTTCCAATCTAGGCCCAAGGTTTATATAATTTGCGTAACTATCTAATATTATTAGTTCCTAGTTTGATTATTGCCTGATTAATTTGGGATACTTGTAATGCTTTATGTAACTTTTTCCTGCCTTATATCTTGGTGTGCTTGATACTTGTGGACCAATAAAAAAATGATTGATTGATTGATATGGGATCTTCAATGGAAGTTTCTGGCGCTCTTCAATAACGCTTTGACGCTAAAACACAACGATGTTACTAGGGTGATAGCCCAATACATGCATAGACTCTATAATATTAATAATTATTATGTGCTTCAAATAAATGCTTACGTACATGACATTGTGGTGAAATCAGCAGAATAATGATTTATTTTAATTGAAGATAATCGTTCCGATGGTTATCTGGCCATGCATACGACAGAAGCAAAAGGCGCATCAAAAGTCGGAGCCATTGCCGCTGCGTTCGTTGGTCTCGTGTTGTCCATCATAGCAGCCTTGGATGTCGTTGGCCTCGTCTCACCAAACAGCCGGATTCCGACAAGCAATAGACTGCAAACTCTGAACTACAATCGACGGAACGTCTTATGAGCAAACAATAATTACTTGTTTTAATACAGTGGTTCCCAACCTTTTTTGACTTTAGGGCCACTTTTTCTAAATTGGAGGACACGAGGACCACTTTTTCTCAGTTTAAGGACGTTTAGGGCATTCATGGGGCCACAATTCTGAAATTTAATCAATAGAAAGCATATAAAATAGTTTTAATTTATTAAAAATAGAATGTTTGATGTCATTTATAGACGTCATAATAAAATAATTTGTGATAGAAAATAATTATAATGTTCTATCCTGTCCAAATTGTCATTTTTTCATATATTTTTCCTAATTCTTTTAGAGATGAGTGCCATTTTGAAGCCTGGCGGGTCATTTTTTGAGGCCTCGCGGGCCACTTTTGGTCAGCGGGCCACGGGTTGGGAACCCCTGTTTTAATATGAGTGACCATTACACGTATTAATTATTTGTTATGCATGTCGTGAGTTTGCCAGGCCCTTTGCCAGGGTCACTATAATTTGTTAATTAGCCTAATTAATTAATAAGGGATTCTCTATTTGATTATCAATGACTTCTCAAGTCTGAATTGGCCACTTACAATAAATTGACATCATGTTTATCGGCAACCAACATAATTATGAAGGTCGTACATGCAATTATCAGTAGCTTACATCAGATGTTTTCTTGAAATATGTCGGTTTTATACAGGTCACCCAAAGGTGGCCGAAAGGTGCCACGAGTCATGGCAGCTCCACCAGAGACAATTTAATTGAGAAACATGCGATACTTCTATAATTACTGTAATTACTAATGTAGGCCCATGTTATGTGAAGAACTAAGAATAGAAGCTAGAGATTGGACTTTCGAAAAACACATGGCGTAGAGCAAAAAACCAGTTAGTGATCAGGTAAAACACACTCAATTGCATTTCAAAGTTACGAAAGGGTATAAATTTATAATAATAAGTCCATATTAAATGTCAATACTCGTTTCAATGTTAAAATAATTTAATATTATTATCAATAAATTTTAGGCACTGCTTTTGAGTTTAGGCCTACTTCAAGAATCTTGCTTTTGCGTGGTAGAGTAGCCTACCAAAAAAGTTGGACAGCACTTCCGTAGATAAACAGCCCCACTTACATTGAATCACAGCATTCAGGCAATATTTGCAATTTATGGAATAAAGATTCCGTGTTAGGCTGTTAGCTTTTTAAGGCGCGCGTTGCATATTATTCTTATCATATGCTTTTGTTATAGGCTACTGTTAAAGTGGGGAAGCGGCCATGGCAAGTAGGTACCCTAATGAGATTAGGCTATAGCATGACATGTAAGGATATTGAAGAATAATAGGAACCTGTAGGCAAGTAGCCTATGCGTCGCCGCGGGAAATGTAAAACACAAGAGAGAGTATGCCGATATTATTTTTTAAATATTGGCTATGTATTCTTTTCACGTAAAATGGTGGTAGTAGTAGTGGTGGTGGTGGAGGAGGTGGAGGTGGTGGCGGTAGAGGTGGTGGCGGTGGTGGTGGCGGTGGTGGTTGTGGCGGCGGCGGTGGCGGTGTTGGTGGTGTTGGTGGTGTTGGTGGTGTTGGTGGTGATGGTGGTGGTGGTGGTGGTAGTTGCAGTGGCGGCGGCGGCAATAATGACGACAATGACGAGGGTGATGATGATCACGGTAATGACGATAATGATGATGATTAGGCCTATGATGATGATGATGAGTTTGGTGACGGAGATTAGTTTTGCGACCGCAACGACGGTGATGATTGATGGCGAAAATTATGGCACTGGAATGACAGTGACGACCAACATATTAACACAGATCCACATGATACGTCGTGTCGCAAAAAACTGAGCCGGATTTTCTTACAGTCGAAATCGCCTATTAATAGCCTTTTTAGTCATGCAAAGGCACGGAATATAATGATCACGTCAGTAGCATCATCAGTAGTAGTTGTAGTTGTAGCAGTGGTCGTAGTAGTAGTAGCAGCAGCAGCAGCCGTAATAGTAGTAGCAGTAATAACAGTAGTAGCAGTAGTAGTAACAGTAATAGTAGCAATAATAGTAGTAGTTGTATAGTAGTAGTTGTAATAGTAGAAGTAGTAGAAGTAGTTGTAGCAAAAAGTAGTTTTATTGCTGTTGTTGTTACTTTTATTGCAGTATTATTATGATTGCAATAACTTTTGATGTTCTTACATACATAGGCCTATATATATATATATATATATATATATATATATATATATATATCATTATTTTCTTTCTTAGTATTCTTAGTAGGCTATTTGGCCTGTACTGTAGTAATATTATCGCTATAATTATCAACGTCATTATATTTCTTATCATTATTATTTTGTCTTCTTAATATTGTTCTTCTAACTTTTCTTATTGTTATTCTTGCTGTCATTGTTGTCATTGCATTGTCGTAACAAAAGAATAATAATTATTACTGTCATCGTAATATTGGTTTTATTACTGCTACTGATGCTGCTCTATGACTACTACTCTCATTGCACTTTTGCCGATGTGCAGCTTGCTTTTCTCTATCACAGTGTAGTCTGCCAATTAGCTTCGGAGGATCATGTCGATTTGAGTTTGCAGACAACATAAACAATCAGTGGCGGCAGAACAAATTACACTGCCCTCATATTGACGTTGACCAAAGAGACCTTTGCGCATCACCAGATGCATTCGTTATTTGTGGTTGTTCTGCGGTTCCAAGAATAACAAACACAACGTGCAAACCCATGGGATTTGCATAGTTTGCTTTGCTGTATAAAAGAGACTGCCTCGACGAGTACGATCTATCAGCATGTAGTACAAATTCTTCAGTGTCCAGTTGGTGCGTTTAGTGCTTAACAATACAATATTTTCTTACGTGCAGTGCTTGACCGACGATCATTTCGTTGAAATCAGGTTGGTATTGGATTTTGCAATTAATGCTGTCACTTACAGATCTAATGCATTTCCGTTCACTTTGCTATAATAGACGGCATGTGTCTTTGGTTACTGAAGTCAGCCTCAAGTCGGGATAAAGAGCAGGGTCGGAGGATTGAGCGGAGATACGGCGCCTGAAAGAACATCATTACTATAGTTCAGTATCCAAAGCAAAGGGTGACAATTATCGCTGAAGGCATGCATGTCTTGCTTTAAAGTTATGCAGAATGAATTTGCGCTGATTGCCGATGCAGTTTAATAAGTCTTGATGTTTCTTGAGTCGACTAATTAGATTGCGGGTTATGTTTTCTCGTTTCTCATAATGAACATTTTACGACTCGATGTCATGCGTTTCTGTTCGTAACGTTCTTCGCTTTGCTGCACATAGTCGCTCTGCTAAATTTCCCTCTGACCAAACTTCAGCAGGGTAACACAGAGGCTTAGCTAACCAGAATTAGGTCGCCTGCTGCATGTGATCTTAGCATTATTAAATAGGCCCACGTGAGTTTCCAATTTTTTGCTCTGTTCCGCATGCCTTTAAAAATCATTTCTAATTTTTGGTCTATTGGACACGTTACAACGAACTTTGCCTCCACTTAAGTTATAACCTCTTTGTTCCGCTGGTCCTCGTGATTATGGAGTCCATAAACAGCGATGAAATGGATTTTACCTAGGGTTATACAAAGTCATGTAGTATGGGGTGGCGATGGAATGAGAGGTGAAAGGAAATGAAACAGAATTAAGAATGACATGGAATGTGACGACGTAGCAAAATTATGCAGGAAATAATTAAATGTCATTTTAATATAAGCTAAGAGCTTGGAAATGGGATGGAGATGGTTTACAAATTGGTTTGAAAGGTGAGTTTAGCCATTGTTGTACGCCTAGCCTATAGGCCTACGGTCTTAGTATTGTAGGCTACTGATAGGTCGCAGAAACCATTCGCCAAATAATTGTAGGCAAATATTATGTTTCTTTCAGCGAGTAACGACATCAAGTTAAACACAAAATCAATCACGAAGTCAGACAATCATGTCGTTGAGGAAACACTTGGAGCACTTCGCGCAGAACACTAGCATGCACGGCTTCGGGAGAGTCATCCTCACAAAGAAACCGGAAAAGCGAGCGGCATGGGTGATAGTATTCGTAGCTGCCTGGGCCTTGTTTGCCTACCAGTTGTCCAGTGTTTTGAGCAAGTACTTTGAGTACTCAAAGAAAACGACGACTGAATTCGTTTCAGGTGGTGCACCGTTCCCAGCCATTACTCTTTGCAACATGCAGAGTATGGATTTTTATGTCATGCAAAAGTTCTTGAAAGAAAATGATCAATCACGATCAATCTACAGCGATGGCTTGAAGGCTTTCTTGAATGAATCTGGTGGAAACAGCACTGCCTTTGCACGTAATTTTCTATTTTTAAGAAGCGTAGTAAATAAATATCGGCTTCGGAAAGAGACGTCATATTCGGAATTTCACGCTCTGCGATCAATGTACTCGCGGACAAAATTCGTCGCAAATTTGCCAACCGACGCTTTGGAAGAGGTTTCTATAAAGAAGCACGAATTTATCGTCAATTGTACGTACGGTAACTCAAGTTGCACGTTTGAAGAGATTCCAGATCCATACTATCTCAAATGTTTCACGTTTGAACCTCCTCATGTTAGAAACATGAGTTTCAAAGATTTTCGATCTTTGTCGGAAGGCATCTCAAATGGTCTTTCAGTGACAGTTTTCACAGGAATCAAATCTACCGACGACAGCGTCGAGTACCAACGATTACCGGGAGTCTATGAGAAGGGCAGTCCACTATCCGGCAGCTCTGGAATCCGAGTGGTAATTCATCCGCCTGGGACAGATGCATTTCCATTAATTGAAGGATATGACGTTCCATCCGGTTACCAGGCATCAATTGGTATCATACCTGAGAGACGAATACGTCTGCCAAAGCCATATGGTCTGTGCGCCAAAAAGAACAGATATAAAAACAACTATATATATATCTTGAGGAGTTGCGTGGTAGGCCTATTGAAAGTGATCAGGACGAGCCATACAGAAAGATTAGCTGCGAACGAATGTGCATGCAGCAGCAAGTGATCAAGGATTGTAAATGCATTGATGATACCTTGCCAAACATGGGAAACACAAAATGCAACAGCGACAATAGATGTTGGATCGTGGATAAAAATGACACAGGAAGCAGTCGTTTTCATTTCCAAAAAGTTCCAACCTGCCGAACTATCGCATCGTTTGAAGAGTGTGCTATGAACGACAGCTGCGATGGTTCTATGGTTGCGGACACTCTTGAGAACATTCGTTGTGCGGATGAAGTAATCGAAAGGCTGATGACCGACATAGACTCACTTTCGAAGTGCAACTGTTACGCTCCTTGCGACGAATTTCGCTACCAAGTGTCCTACAGTTTGGCTAAATGGCCGTCGTCCGGCTACGAGGCAAGGTTCGTGTACAATGAACTCTTTCGAGAAGAAAATATGTTTATGGATCGCTTTGTTGGAGAGAAAAAGAAGATGTATGCGGAATACGTTGATAGGTTAAAACTCCAGTCCTTGAATGACTTTGCAAAGATTAACGTTTACATAACCGATAGCAACGTTTTGCAGATCATCGAAGAACCGGCGACGACAATCACTCAACTCATCTCGGAAATTGGAGGTCAACTTGGAATCTGGATTGGAGTTTCAGTGATCACAATCTCTGAAGTACTGGAAACAATCCTGAAAATTGCCAAAGCAGGTTTTAAAAGACTCTGCTGTAAGTCTCAACCTAAAATAAAATATGCCGACGATGAAACAAAAACTGAAGAGAACGTCGGTTAGACCTTTGGTCATGATGCATAGGCCTACTACGTTCTAACCTTGTCAGTGATCACAATCTCTGAAGTACTGGAAACAATCCTGAAAATAAGCACAGCAGGCATTAGAAGGCTCTGTCGTAAGTCTCAATCTAAAATGAAAGACGCAGATGATAAAACACCAGCTGATTCAAACGTCAGTTAGACTTTCTGCCCTAAAACTATTTTCTGCACTAAGTTTTTGACACTAAGTCTTGTCCTTTATTAATGATGTCCTTTGCTGTCGTGAACAATAATTATATTCATAGTGCAAAAGATTCGGTTTCTTGGTCGTCGAAATGACATGGTATGTCGTCAATCAATGAAGTAGATCTACATCGCTATGGCGTAGACCTACATGTAACTGTCTACAAGGAAGTGCATTCAATAACATTAGGCCTAGTAGTTTTATAATCAGTGTTGCAGGATGAGTAAATATAGGCCTAAATGCCAACGCAGAAAATAATAGTGCCAGATTACAAACAAAACTTATCCCGTTCTCAACATAATAAGCGCATTGCATAAGCTTATTTTAATTCAGCCCTGTCCTGATTCTCCTGAATGCGAGTAAATGTCATGGAGACATACAGAAACTTAAACTACCTTACCGGCTAACATGGCGGTTTTGATGGCTCGCTTTAATGCGTTAACGAATATTTACGACTATTTACAAATATTAAAAAATCTTAATATTCAGAATATTTACGAATATTAAACCCTAAAGTCACGAATACTCAATCTATGATTAGTTAATGGACTTTTATTTTATTCTTGAACTGACATACATGTAATTATAGGCCTTTCTGTAGGCTGACCTAGAAGTGAATATGGCAGAGAGTTCCAAAACAAATTTTCACATGTTCCAACACCATGAGGACTTTGCTGGTAGGCGAGGTGATTTTAAGTGACCCGCCCGGGCTCACTAAGTTTGTGTGCACTTTGTGTAATATGAAGTAAAGGATAAAGTCACTGGTCGACTTGAGCGTTCACATTTGTTATTGATCTTGTGACAGTTGCCCATGAGGAATGCCACCAGGAAGGCCAATCAAAAAACTAAATATTTTATTTCTTTTCCTGGGGTAAGGTTCCCGTAGTCTATCTGGAAAGTGACACACAACTTCTGGTTTTAACAACTCTTATTAATGCACATGTAGTGTATACGCAACTAAATGGACCTCGCAAACCCTAACATATAGGCCTAACGTTAACTTCTTGTCAGTTCCTGAGTTCCAGCACGTCTGCAAATGACTGCGACCATTCCTTCGAGAGATAGACAAGTTCTAGTCCTAGGATTAGAAAGAAACAATCGATAAGAGACCCAGGGCCGACGAATGGCGATGTCTTGGCTTCTTCTGGATCGACGACTAGGACTGCTGGTGGCTTCAACGATTTTTTAACGAAAGCCAGAGCAGGAGGATGGAAATTCTCTTCAGTCATAAAGTGGATCCTGGCCAAAACATGACTGGGCGACGTAATGAAGGGCTGAGCTGACTAAACTGTGTCCATAAACTGCTCCAGACTGTCCTCTTTGACCTTATCTAGGTCGGAAGCATATCTGAATAGTTATCTTGAACCGGCAGTAGCCTATGTCGATAGCTAGATTGATTGATAGATTATAAATAAAAGCTATTGGACTAATCGTTGAATGTAGGCCTAATTACAAAGTTTTCATTTAAACAGCTGGAGGAAGTGCAGCGAACGAATAATTATCTGGAGCAGTGATTCCCAACTTTTTTGGCTTGCGGCACACTAAGAAAGAACAAGAATTTTGGGGGCACACTTAATCATAATCATCAATTTTTAAAATCTATTTGTCACTATTATTTAATGATATTCAAATTTTATTGCTGTTATTGTCTAATAGGCCTAATACTATAATATATAGCCTATATAATATATCAATTCGTAAATCAATGAGCTGTTCTTCATCCTCGGTTGTAAGATTTGCTGCTTCGTCTATTACTATATTGGAATGATTATCCAGCCAAAATTGTCGCTTGCAAGCGAAGGGAAGTAGTGCTCTAATGCTGGTTGCAGTTCTATCAATGTGTTTAGAATTTCAGGTGCAATTTTTTAAAATTGAGAATCATTGACCGTCGGAAAACAATCAAGATATCCCTTTGAGATCATAACCTGCTACACTAGAGTGTGAGAGATTAAGATCAACTGACTTCAGTTTTGATGTTGTAGTGATGATGTTTTCGGATGTTTTGTTTGGAAACATTATTAATTAACAATTAACATTTTATAATTTTTCCCGCGGCACACCTGCAAAGTTCTCGCGGCACCACACAGAGGGTGGGAATCACTGATCTGGACCAATACTTTTCCATGTTTTGGTCTTGCACGTTTATATTCAAACAAGTTTAATATTGGTATGAGCAAAAGGTGTAGGTCTATAATTCATTCATTTATTCATTCATTCATTCATTCATTCGGATGTTTACATAGCGCTCCTTCAAGTAAAAGAAACAACTCAGAGGCTCTCCCGACTCCAGCGCGCCTAAAAGGAAGTTTTAAGTTTAGTAAGGAACGATCCTGGTAGAGTCCCAGGGTGTAGGCGTAGCTCAAAAGGACATATCTTGATGTTTCGTGGGCAGCGTCCATAAACAACTGTAGGCTATTAGCTTCAAGTAATTATTATATTTGATTTTGGGAAGGCTTGTAGGCTAGATCCAGTTATCTATTAACGAAAAACCCAATTCAAGCTTTAAAATATTCTGGTCGGTTGTAACATAATTCTGCAATAATTTAAACTACAGTATATTATTTAGATATTTGCTGTCAACTAGAATTTTCAAGAACACTGAAATTAAGTGTTTCCACGACTAGTTTATAATTTAATTAAAATTTCATTTAAATAACTACCTAAACTTAATCTCTATTCAACATATTGTTGACATTTTCAGCCCATCATGTTAAATTTGCATTGTAGGCTATTTATTGATGTTAAGCGTAATTTAAAACTGACAGATTTTATTTTGGGAAGGTGGTCGACCTCTATGAATAATAATTTTTTGCAGATTCGACTTTATGCGTCTCTTGTCAACTCAGCCAGAACTACCATTGACCATTATGATACAGCACTGTCAGTGTCAGTTATTGTATTCGTAATCGAAAGCTTCAAATTTCTAAATCGTTACTCAATAGCTAAGCGTAGTATAAAATGTTTGAAGATCAGAGAGCGATACAGACGCTGGCTACCCATATTCAGCTGCCGAGGTCAAGAATACACAGATAGTTTGTACGATGCGATGGT
>OX243811.1:6860776-7073276 GCA_945859605.1 Lumbricus rubellus | reverse complement strand
TATGTCGACATACATGTACATACAGAAGTGGATAGTTACATGTAATACGAGAGCTATGAGAAGAGTCCTTCCACGGGATGCCTCCCTCCTATCCTCCATTCCATTCCATACCGTCCTTCTATCTTCTGCTTCTGGAATCGTCTTTTCGCGCCATTTACCCCAACATATTTCGCGTCCGTAATCGCGGAATAAATGTCCAACAATCTTCACGCATCGTCCACCACCGCTCCACTTAGGCGTCGGGTGACGTTAAGCCCAAGTCCGCCATAAATCACGCCCGGCGTGCGTCCACAGACCCGACCGATAACCGCCCGTTCCTCGTGCCCGGACCCCATACGTCGCACCTAATTCGGCGTTAAGCCATGCAGACACCCAACCGTTGGGATGTCTTGTGGACGGTGACTTCGGTCAAAAGCGGATCTGGCACGTAGCGTAGATTTGCCGGTAGTTACGGTTCGGTCGACGGCGCAGTGCGTCACGCTTTGTGGCGTTGCGTCCATTGGAAATGGGGTGGGGTTGGGGGGTTGGTGGGATCGATAGATTGGAAGGGAGAGACTTACTGGCGACTGGTTTGATCCGGGGAAGAATGACGGCAGCCGTTCATGTCATGGGGCTTTCATTAGAGAACCTGAAACGTCTGCTCTGACACCCTGTGGGGTCTATAAGGCACCATTTAACCAAAACCCCGTTTTTTATTGAAACCCAAAACCAAATTAGTTTAACAGATATAGGCCCAATTGGTTACGAATACAGTGTTCGGCACAAAAGAAAGATTCCTAAAATGGTCTAAACCCGTCTCTGAAAGTTCACTCTAAATAAACATACAGTAATAGGCCTATTATATAGGAAGGTATTTATGATGTAACTGAAAATATCGGATCATGGTATTTATTTGGACACTTCAAGATTTTTATTATACTTTTAGGCCTAGCAGACATAAAGTGGTTGTATTGCCAAAATGTAAGTAATTCACACGGTCATTGTCAATCATAACATTACTTTATTGGCAACTTACAGTCAATAATATTGTGAAAGAAAAATGCTGCACTATTAGGAATTGAGAGATGTGGAAACAAACACCGGGCGCGTAACAAAGACTTAACTGGAAACTTGGAAGTCATAAAAAGTCTAGGGTGGATGAACACCTGCATCTATCCCCCTTCTATTCTCACCATGCAGATCTGTCTTTCCAATATTATGCGTTGTAGGCCCATTATAGGCCTATACATGTAGGCCTAAGGGAGGCAAAGTTTTAACTACGCTGTTGTGCAGGGATGGTTGGAGAGTCCTTCACTCGCAATTGATGCTTGAACAATAGATACAATGTCATGTAGTGGATGCTTGACAAATTCACGGCAATAACAATTAGTTTTCTCTATCCAGTGAACAGTTACTCCTTCAAATTAAAGCTTAAATCTAATTTGTTTGCAAAGGCTAATTTAAGGTCTATTCCGAAGTTGTAACAGTTTGCGAGGCGCCCTTGCATAGTCGCGTTATGGTGCCATAATGAATTTTCGTTATTTTTTTATATTAGTGTCATCATCATCGCTAAAAAAAGTCTAAATACAATGTTAACGACTCACCAACTGTCGGCTGGTTTCGCCACTGGACCGGTGCAATTGGATCGAAGACGGATTTCGTCATACCCTGAAGGGCAGGAGGAGTGAAGACTGGTGATCGAAGAGAACAGAACAACCGATCAGAAAATAATTGATAATACTATTATTGATGTGTGCACTGTGTATAGCAATAGCTCAGTTTATAGCATTGTTCAGTAGGCTATTCCAATAGTGATTAAGTCAGTTTACACTTCACTGAGAGAGAGATAGTAATAACAAGAATGCCTTTGATTGTTTTAAGTACTAAAACAAATAATTATCGAATTAAATAATTATTCACTAATTAGAATGTGAATTTAATTCGTGCGCACATAACAGGTCGCAACCACCTGTTCTATCGAAAGCTCTTTGCTCTGTTCATCCATTCCAACGTCAATCAGTTGCAGAGGCTGCTGATGCGGACTGCCAATTAACCTGCAGCATCACTTGAGTGGTCAACGGCTGCTGGCAGCATCCGATGGGACACTTCATCCTTCTGATCAATTGTCCGGTCCAAGTGTTCTGGACATCCGTTTAGGAAGAGAGATCGCGAGTAGGAAGAAATGCTTCCATGTCTGCTATTAGATCTCTGCTGTCTTAAGATTACCATCGCCATGCGCGTGGCCAGGAATTTATGATAAGGGTGGGGTTATGGCCTGGCTGGGTGCCCTTCCTGACACAAACGCTGCAGTATTAAAGTAAATAAAATGGAATAAATTAACAAAGAGAATAAAGTAAGGAAAACAATTATTACTATAAACAATTGTTTTGTTTTTCTTTTTTAAGTGGGTAAGCAACCTTTTAAAAACTTTTGCAAGTAAACGCCACTTACTTACATGTACTTAGAATAAATCTTTAACGCACAGAGTGTTAACCGATGCCCATCAAGGTCAAGCCGTTCAGGGGTCAAAAATCCAGAGTTTCTATAAGTCTAAAACGACCGAGAAGCAACCAATGTTATGGTTAAGACTAATGCGACTCGAATTGCTTAAGATGAGGTGAGGACTGAGGATAGAGCAATAATTGTAGCCTACCTTGGCCGCTTTCTGGATTTGACTGTGGCATCCAACATGGCTGGGTGGAGTAAGACGGATCTAGGCAGAAATAAAACGAATATTCAAAACAAAGAAATTCTGTGGAACAGTCTCAAAGAATTGTCTATTATCTGGATCCATTCTTTTATTTCGACTTGCCAGTCTGCCGTAGATATTGTGCTGTCTGGATCAGACAGACCATGGCAACCGGGTCAATGGTCAATGGTCATTGGTCATAATACAGTGAGTCTGATGAACATAATATAGTAGCCTATTAAGCCTGGGCGTTTGAAAAGCTGCGACCGATGTCATTATCTTAGTAGTACGGTAGGTCCTAATCTCGAGAATAAAACACTGGATAAAATAAAAGTGAGGTCGCGAGAACTAGTTATTTACAGGCTCTCAGAACCAATTTGATAATTACAGCACCTAAGGTCCATGGGCGCCCGCACATAGGGGCAAGGGGGGCACTTGCCCCCCCCTGGAAAATTGAAACTTATTATTTTAACTACTACTTTTGGGTTTTTAACAAATTTCTTCGCATTAAAGCACTAATGATATGAACGATATACCCAGTGAAAGTCAGAAATCTATGTTTAGAAATCTCTGTAGATATAAACAGGCTCTTAATTTTCTGCTTTACATTACACATTGTTAAAAGCTGGAACAGGAGCAGTGACCATTGGCTGTTAACCCTCCGGCAGGCACATTGAAAGCTAACACCTACTTTATTCCTTCTTCAAATTTTTTTTCCGTGATCACAGTTACCGTAAATGTTTTAGTGACAAGAGCTTGAAAATGCAAAGCTGGAAATTAAGAGCACGAGCATTTTTCAATGAAGTTTCTTAATGCAAAATTTTCAGTTTCATTTTATGTATCAGCTTTGATATGAATAGTTTCTTTAGTGCGAAGAATTTTTTGTAAAGTAGATGTTAAAAGTGGGTTCCTGAAGCGGCGCTGTAATATTATAAGATATAAGTCCATTGAATGAATGAATGAATGAATGATTGAATGAATAAGGAATAAAGTAGGTGTTAGCTTTCAATGTGCAAGTGTTCTTCTAGCTACTTCTATTGATACTTAATTTTGTGCAGTTGTGAAAGGTTGCATGACAGCGAGATTCCAATCAAGTAGGCCATAATCGATAGAAAAATACTATTTGCAAGGGCGCCTAAATAATGCTGCATGCATTCCCTGCAGCAAAACCACGTTTGGCATAGCAGATATTATGATGCATGCAAAATAATATTATTTTCTACGCAGGAATTAAATGAAAGAAATATTCTCCGCTCTGATGATTTCACAATACAAAGCGCAGTATTCAACATATTAATCTGAATAAAAATAGATAGGCCTATTTCTGCTGATTCACTGATCGAATTGTTAGGCCTACACCAGTCATTCAATTAGGCTACCTGCCTGCAATTTTATTGACTGCTTTAACAACTAACTGAATGTTTGCTTCCTAAGCTCCTTGTTGATTTCCTTGGTACAGTTATGCCAGCTAGGTCTTGCTTCAACCTACATGTACCTACTTGATCTTTGCCAGCCTACTATATGTCGGGTGCTCGGCGTAGTTGATCTCTACGCTCATCTGGAAGGATATTACTCTCAGTCCCAGTTGCTTGTACCTCTATCATTCTAAGCCGTGCTTTTTCCGTGGTTGTCCCGGCGGTGTGGACCTCATTCTTGAGCTGCGCCTGTTCCCTAAGGGCCTAAATCACTCTCTGGCACACCCTAAAGGCTAAGCACTTGGCAACTTTTTTTTTGGCGTGCTGGAGTTGGGATCATCTCTAAGTAGTTTCCATGAGGGGGGTGTTATAAATACTTGAATGAACGAATAAATGAATGAATGAATTATTTCTTGGAATAACTGATTGAATGACCACGGAACTTACAGGAAGCGAATCCCAGACCAGCGGAAGCTCCAGCGAATACCATGCCCGGAAATCCAGCGGCCGCAAACGCACACGTCCCAAAGTAATCCTGCCTCTTCCAGTTCTGCATCGAATCGACTGGAGCGGATCTTTTCACTACATCCGGATTAACCATCTAATGCAACATCCAGATGGCGAGATGGCTCTGAATGGCTCACCTAAAGGGGCTCGTGGTATAATGTTGTTTTATCAAATCGTTCACACTGTTTTGTTCTAATTATTTTCTGTCTGATGAAATTCCGAAATATTAATTTTGAAATTATTTTTATGACTGTTCACAGAATAATAATTGTTCTTTACAAAACATTGAAAGAGTTACAAATGTCTTACAATATTCTAAGCCGCAAGTAGCGAGATGCCCTGCGAGAGAGACGGCTTTTAGGAAGGGACGGAAGGCCTACCAATAATGTCGGTAGAATTTATAGGCTACACCTGCGGCTGTGAACGTTGGAGATTTCTTGAATTCCTTGAACACCGATTCACATACGGCAGACAGGTTTCCAAAAGCATCAAAACGCTTACAACTGTCCCACCATTGGAACTATCCAAATAGTGAATTTCTTTAGCAACCATATAATTGTTGTCCATTGCTTAGTAATTTAGCAGCCATTTACAATATTTAGCCTACATAGTCTTTCAGACGCATAAAAGAATAAAATGTTTATTTTAACAAACAGCATCAATAATTAATTGAGGTGAAACAGAGCTCGACCTAGCATTTCCATAGAAACATAAACACTGCGAAAACCCCTCCGGCTTTCATTTAGCTTACCATGCATCTATTTCGTTTGGTGTCCAACTATAATATCATCAGAATGCTTCAGCGTCTTGGTAAAACTCGATTTTACGCGACCTCCTTGAAGTCCACATCCACGATCACTGATTGGACCACAGTCTGTCCGGAAAACCGGTTTCAGATCGGAAAATCCATGATTAGTCGTCGCCGACCACACACACGCACACACACACACACGGTTGTGGATGTACAGCGGACGGCGTCCTAAGCATTTAATGGGATTTCCTGGGCAGCGACGGAGACCAGGGCGGTTCCGGTTTTAGTCGGTGGTTGTGTGATGATTGGTTCCTGGATGGAAGGATGCGGCGAGGAGGCCGTCAATAGCCAGCGTCCGGCTGCTGATGGGCAGATGCGGAGCAGGCGGAGGGTGAGGATGGAGTGACTGTGTCCTCTGCCTTAGGCGACGGATGCTCTGTACGTAGTCATCCGTTTCTACTGTCCATCTCTATGGATAAGATTTCCGTCGGAATTCCCCATGCGCTGAGTTGCTTGGCAGGTTGCGATTTGTAAGGACGGAGGAAACTTATAGTATTACCATTGTTGGTTAGCTTCCTCGGTTGAGAAAGTAAGGCTAATTCCGGGAAGGGTGGGGGGAGTATCAATGTATTTTCAGATGTGTGCGTGTATTATAAATCAATATAATAGACCTATTGAACAGCCTTGCAAGGTTCTATCAACCGAATAAGACGCTCCATATCCACACGCAATCACTCACGCAATCAGGCTATCCAAGACAATGTTGTGATGCACCTTTGCTATCCGAAACAAATAACTTTTGAACGTTTAAGACGCGAATGTAGCCTACAATTATAATAATTGTACACTCGCATTGAATAACAGTGATAACTACCTTTGTTATCACGGATGACATTATAATGCATTACATTAATTTTGGAGCGTCTCTGAGTAGTTGTTTCCTGAACGGGCGCTATATAAATTTCCGAATGAATGAACTAATGAACGATTTGTAGTACACGTGACATTACCTTGTACCTCACTCCTTTCCACGTGATGCTTTGTATCATCACACATAACATTACTTTACATTACATTAGATCGGCATTACAATAATATAGGCCTACTTCGTTGCACACAACAGTACAGGAGGTATGAGAATGAGGAGGGACGGGGAGAAGGAGGGGAGGGATGGAAGTAAGGGAGATGTAAGGGGAGGTAAAAGAAAGGGGAAGATTTAATTCATTTAAGTAACAGAAATTGCAACTTGTTACTGCTTTGAACTTATCATGTGCAGAATATTGAGATATTTTAACTGAAAGTGAGTCAAATTCTTTTCCACCGTTTTAATGTCGCATGCAGTTACTCAGTGTAAAACACTCCAGTAATTTATTGTTGTTATAATTATAGTAACTGCTATTCATTCAATTACGCATAGCCTACATTTTCTCAGTTCTCTCTCTCTCTACCATTACTAAATAACTATTCTGTGAAAAGCTCACGCTGTCGACCAGTTTTCAAGTACAATGCAAAAATTGGGAAATATAGCATGGCGCCTATTCCAGAGCGGTAATACTCGACAAGAATGCTAGACAGACAAAACACTATCACGTAAGCATTAACTCTAAAAATAAATGTTTTTTTTATTAATCTATTTTCACTTGGCTTCCCTTGCCCAACTTTCACTTGCGTTTTTTCATGACAAGTTCGTCTGGGATTGCAAAGTTCACCTTGATGCCGTTTTCAAGTTTTTGCAGGCATTAATCAGATGGCTAAGATCAGCAAGGAACATAATTATGACAATGACACCAATGAATGATAACGCAGTGACGCCGACGTAGGTCGAGCCTTTGGCTTCGGTTGCCTGTACAGCAACAGAAGCTTTTCCATCGTCTAAAATAGAAACGTTCGCATGCACATAATCTTATGAACACTGTGTCAATTCCATATAAAATGATATGATACACAATGTCATGTCTGATACACATGTCTGATACACATGTCTGATACACATGTCTGATACACATGTCTGATACACATGTCTGATACACATGTCTGATAACAACGATAAAATTGATTTTTTAGGTAATATACATGTACCACTACTCTCTCTCTTCTTTAGTCTTCTGCCGTTGAGCGTTTGTGACATGGACGCCCTCGGGATCCCCTCCGACGTACCACTACTACTACTAACTAAACTGCTGCTGCTGCTACAGCTACTGCAGCTGCAGCTACTGCTATACTACTACTACTACAACTACTACTACTACTACTACAACTACTACTACTACTACTACTACTACTACTACTGCTGCTGCTGCTGCTGCTGCTGCTACTGCTACTGCTACTGCTACTGCTACTGCTACTGCTACTGCTACTACTACTACTACTACTACTACTACTACTACTACTACTACTACTACTACTACTACTACTACTACTACTACTACTACTACTACTACTACTACTACTACTACTACTACTACTACTACTACTACTACTACTACTACTACTACTACTACTACTACTACTACTACTACTACTACTACTACTACTACTACTACTACTACTACTACTACTACTACTACTACTACTACTACTACTACTACTACTACTACTACTACTGCTACTGCTACTGCTGCTGCTGCTGCTGCTACTACTACTACTACTACTACTGCTGCTGCTACTACTACTACTACTACTTACGCATTGGATAACACACTAGCATGGAGATAAGCGGAGATCAATTTTGGCAAATAATTTAAACACCTTAAGAAATCGGAAATAGTAAATTTTCACACAGGCATTTTTACCTATACAATCTGGAACGATAGGATTCCAGTTTCCATTAATGCCGCAGACGGTCTCAATCGTTGTTGCATTACCACGTCTGAACTGTTGACCCCTGGGACACGTGACATTGAGAGCAGTCGAAGGTGTGGCATCGGAGGCATTGACGTCGCGAAACAGTAGACGCGGACAAATCACGGCTGAAGCAATGGACGTAAAAAGGAGAAATCTTGAAATGCTGAATAGATCTCTGATAATTCATTAACTCATTATGCATTCATTCATTCATTCATTCATTCATTCATTTGTTCATCAAATCATCCATTCAATCAATCAATTCAATTCATTTTTGCATAGCAACCAGAGTACACAAGATGACAGCAAATTAATGTGGAAAATAAGAATGCATTGGCTAATAAATAATCATGGAATGACTAATAATTAGACATACGGATGCAGTTTTTCTTGATGGGACTCCAAAGTCGGTTTGCTTGACATGTGATGGACGTTTCGTAGACATTTCTGCCGAACCAACGACCTGAAAGACACCTGTAACTGATGTTCCGTCCGAAGGTTGTCTGTCTGAAGCTCACCTCAGCGTTTAACAGGTCGGGTGGGTTGCCACAATCAACGGCTGAGAACGACAACCAGAATAATTATTATTTGTCTATTAACCCTTGGATCTTGATAACTCCAGATGAAGCAAATACTGAATAGGCCTATTATATTAAATGTTAAAATTTAATATTGATAATAAATACCAATATTGAATATTGATATTGAATAATAATAATAGCCTACTTAATATTAATACAGAATATAATATTGATAATTAATATTGAACGTTAATATAGAATATTAAAATTCAATATTACTATTAAATATCAATATGGAATTAGTATTTAAGAATTCAATATCAATCCCAGATTATTACAACACATATATCTATTATGCGACAAATACTGCAATTGGTAAAGTATTTTATTTGGAATTAAGAAGACAGCATCGGGTTGCCCACCATAGCCTGCTTCTCTGTCTGGAAGTGCTATATTAATATAATATTATGTTGCCTTCTAGCAAAGCACATTGCTGACTTACGTTTGCAAGTAGCGTTCTCCAATGACCAAATCCCAGCGATTGTGCAACGGATTGTGAAGGACGAGAGGTTGAATACTTTGTAACCCGGATTACATTCTATTGATACCACACTTCCGTATACGCTGTCTGTTGTGTTCAGTGTAGCGTAGCGATCGTCGATAGGTGGACAATGTAGCGCTGCGTTGCATAAATTAGCAGTTTAAAAATGCTCATGAAGTACATTTTAAGATATAAAAAAATGGGAATGACCATGCGCCGTAACGGCAACGAAGACCATAGGAAACTTGCTGAAAACTTAACTTTCGGCACATGAAGTTGAAAGATTCATATCTTCCTATCCTTTCAAATTTATGGCATGATATGTTGGAATCTTATTGCTGCTTCAAATATATCAAAATATTGGAAATTTGTTTAGTAAGATTAATCGTCAAGCATCAGAGATAATATTATGCGTTAATCATCAGGCATTAGAGATAATTATATGAAAAACAGTTAGGGTCACTTTTTATGGAACCACGGTGTACAACTGTACATCATACCTGTAATTATATCTCAGCTGCATTTTACTTGTATCTTCATCCTACCTGTACCTTACCTATGCTTGTGCCTGGCCTATACTTGTGTAGAACCTGTAATTGTATGTTACCTGTAATTATACCTTACCTGAAATTGTATCTTATCCGTATTTCGTCGTGCGCAACTAGCCGCAGCTCATAGGCTACTACAGAAGCAGAACTCAAGTAAAATTTGTATTTCAATTCAATACTCCAAATTCATCACGGAATTTTGACCTCTAGCAATGAGGAATGTGATAAACTAGTTTCAGGTCTTTCATTAGCAGTTAATTGCTTTATGAAACTGAAACATAGGCTATAGGTTAAGCAATTTATTGGTTTGACTTATTAGATTATTTTGACTCTTAAGTTTACTCAAACTTAGTTGCAACTGCTTCGAGCGGCTAGATGACCATTTGTTCGCGATTTCAATATAAAAAGGCTCTATATAATGTATAATGATAAATAAATAGTTTTAAAGCGGAACTATACGATCTCTAAGCTTCAACTTACGGACGCAATCTGAAACGTTGCCTCTCCACTTAATTCCGTCACATTTGATTTTGTTCGTAGCAGCTGCGAGGCTCGTAAGACTTGTGAGGCTTGTGTAGCCCAAATGACACTTGTATTCAACCACTGAGCCAGCGTAGGCGATTGTGGAATTCGGAGTTGAAAACTCAGTGGCAGGCACAGTATCACACCTGTTATCTGAAATAGATTTCAGTTTTCAAATGGATCTTCGAGATCATAGCAACCATCACATGGTAGAAGCACAACCTTAGACACATATTTTAGTTACTTGGCTGGGGCAAAATAGTAGGCCTTTATACTTAGGTCAAGACTATGTTTGTAGATTTAGATAGATCACAAGCACAGCTAGTCGCCTTTAGTTTGCGGGTTTACGTAGCCTAACAGCACATTAAGGTTAGTCCACTTCGGATTTTGAACTTTAGAATCATATAAAACGATACTGACATGTTTCTAAAAATAATCGGTTTTTTCAATGCCGTTATAGATGAAGTGATTGTGTAGTTAATAGCAATATATTATTTCTATAATTATGAGATTCTATTTATAAGTGCGGTAACATGTATCTTAACGTGGCACAATTGAGACAGTCTGCAACAATAACAGTTACTGTTCTGCAATATGATGACCGTAATGATTGATGCTGCCTTAATAATTAATTATTAATTATTGCCAATTACGACAATTTATATGGAGTAGTAACAACTGTAACACGGTCATGCAATTACAAAGGCGTCTTACCTGAAGTCATGCAACGTAAAGTGATGTTGTGTAAACTTGTGAATATTAAAAGTCAATCTGCAGAGAATTTGGAACTTCTGTTATAGTAATTATTTTCTTAGATGGATGGAGGTGATACTCACAGTCGCAGCTGAAGACCTTCTGCAGCCAGAACCCGTTACCAGTACACGAAATGTTAGTCTTGGTTCGTCCATCGTCGAACTTTCGTCCATTGAGACAGGCGAAGGAAATGATAGCTCCATACGGAAATAGTCCATCTGTATTTCTGGTCTCTAATCCAGATTGAATCGTGTACTGAATGACTGGTGGATCCTTACAAAACACAGCTAGAAACGCAAACGTTGCAATGAACGATAGATTAGCATAAACCAGAACGAGAATTGTAGAAAAAAAATTAACTTCGGAGTCGGACTATGATCGACGTGGAGTTTGGGTGTGCAAAGAAGACCTACTGGGGGTCCTAAGAAAGACCAGAAGTTGAACCCCAAACCCGGGAATTCGCGCCCTGTATTAGGCCTAATTATTCCAGCCTAAGCAACTGATACAGTCCAGTCAACATAGACTTACTAATGCGTCAAAATTTTAAGTCCATAATTTTCATTTTAAGATTACCATCTTGTGTACAGATATAAATAGATATGCAATATTGTCGGGTCTTAAACAAAAGAAGTACACAATATTTGATCATATCCATTGTCTGTCTTTGGTTAGGCACCTTGGCTGGCAACTTACCCTAGAATCAGAGCTTACATCATTTTTATTTATTCTCCAACAGTTAACCACACAATTCGGCAGGTTCTTTAGTTTCTATAAAAACTCCAACTGGAATTGTTTATCGAACAACCCTCAGTTTTATTCACGTAACACCCAAATGCGATGTTATCGCATTGTCTGAGTCAGTTGATTTTTAAAATACCGAACACGAAAAACTATGACTACAATGTCAATCACAATTCAATCACACACGTACTGTACATTGAACAGCACCAAGCGAGGTCCACACACCCTCGTGCAGAACACTGTATGAAGAAAAAGTGATCCGTAAGAAATTGGATTCTGTCAGAGAACCGAGCAGCGTCTGCATTTCTACCTCCCAACTGTCTAGCGGCACTGTGGGAAGCTGGTGCAAGGAAAGCCAAGACGCAGAGCAATCCGGTAATTAATTCGTGTAATTGTAATTGTAATTGAACATTTATATAGCGCCGCTCACAGATTCAGTAGCGCTCCCGACCCTAGTTAGCACTGCCACTAACGAATAGCATGGTCTTCAGGCGTTTCCTAAACAAAGGGAGAGAGAGACTAAGAAGCTCAAGACGAAGTTTGTGAGGAAGACGGTTCCAGTAGGATGGGCCAGCATAAGCAAAGCTTCTGGACTGGGCAGTGGCTCCACGCATGCGAGGCACGACAAGGAGGCCGCTGGCTGCCGAGCGAAGGGCAGAGCGGCCGGGGAGAGAGGAGACCGGGATGCAGAGAGAACGGAGGTAAGAGGGAGCTATCCCAAGAAGAGAATTGCGCATGAGTGTCAGAATCTTAAACTCAATGCGCTGTGGTACAGGAAGCCAGTGGAGAGTGTCCCGAATAAAGACAGAAATATGAGAGAACTTGGGAAGACCGGCAATTAGGCGAGCAGCAGCATTTAGAATTGTAGCAGCAGCATAGCGTGTACCTTCGCATGATTCTGGAAGAGTGTAGTTCCAGAGGACATCCGAGGTGCACTGGAGTGACTTTGTCAGATTTCGATCAGGAAACATGAATCCATCCGAACAAGAGGCGACGACAACTGTGCCGAAGATGGTTTCATTGGTACTGAAGCTGAACATCGAAGAGTGATGCAGCTGCTCACAGTAGATGGCTGCAAAATATCATCTTTCTCACCACAACCACCACCGCCACCACCACCAAAGCCACCACCACCACCAAACCACCACCCAAAAACCACCACCGAAACCACCAACATCAAAACCACCACCACCACCAAAAACCACCACCAACAACAACACTGTCACCGCCTCAGCACCATCGGGTTAATCAACCGGTGCATCATAATCACAGTGATACGCATCACAGGCGGCAGCATCTTCATCGTCATTCTCACTCATCGCCATCACCACCACCACCACCACCACCACCACCACCACCACCACGACCACAACCACCACCACCATCATCATCATCATCGTCCTCGTCGTCGTCATCATCATCATCATCATCAACAGCAACAACAACAACAACATCGGCAGCATAAACTCGTCATTATCATCGCCATAGTCCACTTAGCCGGCACAATCATCGTCATCATTGAAAAGAGTCATCTTTAAGTTATCGGTCTCAGCTTAAGTACTGACATGCGCATTCATCAACCGACGCCTTCCTATATTGACCACTCACCTTGACATCCTTGAGTCAGATCCCAACTGCCGTTGCTGCAGCCGACCTTTGTCTCCACGGTTCCATCAGAGAATCGATATCCAGTGAGACAGGTTATCGTCAGAGTACTACTTGTAGTCTGGTTCAGTCTTACGAAGGCGTGTTCAAGAAGAGGAGGTGCATCACATCGAAATCCTACAGAACAGCCATTGCTATTGCTAAGTGGTTAGTTGTTGTCAGGTCGAAAACGCCTATGAGAAGTTTCTGTCTTATGCTGCTATATAAATTTACGATTATAAGTTGCTGCTTAGAGATATTACATCGCAATATAGATTATTCTTTTCGTCACCCTCCTCGCTTCTTCTGGCTTTGGAGTGGCTGAACATGAGTCTTAGCGGAATTAAACAACGTGTCTATAATTTGTATGATCAACCGCTTGTCATTCAGGTATGTAGTCATTAGAGATAGTGGCACCGACTAGCGAGGTGCTTGCGAATATTATCACAATGGCGACATACAGCGTCATCTGGAGAACGGTAAGTATGATAAATTTCAATTTAGTCACAGCGATGCTAATATCCGGATTCCGGAATAAGCAAAAAGAATGCGAGCAAAAGATTTAGTCGCAGGATGGGAAGAGAAACCAAAAGTGGCGAGAGGAGGAAAAGAAAATGGAAGAGACACAGGTAGATCTAACAGCAATTGGGTTCAGGGGCGGGTACAGATATTTTCGAAGGGAGGGGGCAAAATTCTTGGTCTTGTGTCAGAAAAAAATATATACCATTAAATTTTGTATCCGCCAAAAAACTGATGACTTCTTTAGTCATACACTACTTTTTTCTATTCTTCTCCCCGTGTGTCGTTCCACTCTCTCAACTTTCCTTTTGATTGAAGCATGTACGAAGAACACCTGATGGGGGGAGGGCCACGTTCATTTTCCCCGCCCAAATAGCTGGTGAAAATGTGTAGATTTATAAATGGGGGTCATGGCCGGATTTGCCCCCTAGATCCACATAGATTGGGTTGATGATGATTGAAGAAAGAGGCAACAGAGGTAAACGATTATTTCCAGAGAAGGAATGTTTGTCAAGCATATTGATGCATGTATTTGCATTGTACCTGTAGTTAAAAATACAACTGCTGTTTTACCCGACTATGTGCAATGCATTCATACACACACGGATATAGGCCTACACATATACATACCTACAGAGACATGCTCATTGCTTATTATAAAATGCTAGATCATAATTATCACATCGTATCAAATTATATTATGATTTAGAGGTTCTATATTTGTCCGTTGTATAGTTAGAACAAAATAATAGTTACACGAAGACATGTCTCACCAGCGCAGTCTGACTCTGGTCTGTTGAGATATCCCAGTCCTCTTTTAGCGACACACTTCACCCTTTCATCTGTTGTTCCATCGTTGAATCGTTCTCTTAACGGACACCTGCTGCGAGTCATCTGCGACACGCCAAGAACATGGACAGAGTTCGAATCCAATCGAAAGTTTCCCAGTTGTGTCTGGAGTTGGCAGAGAATTGCTGCAAAAGAAAATATTATGCTTCAATCTCCTGTTTTGATCCTAAGCAATATATAATAATTCAATCACCTATGGGCATATTTGGAAACGTGCTCACCGAAGAATGAAAATTAAATTTATCTTTAGACCCGGCTTGTGCGTAACTTTTTTTTATACTATAGCTAATATTGTTGAGGAACAAAGTAGTGGCTGAATTCATTCGGTAAATTTAATATGAACATCTTGTGTGTAGAAGATGATTTACCCAAGTCTTTTACCTTAATCTAAAACCTAAATATTTAGCCTTCGTCTTTTATCGTCATAATTTTTCTTTTTCTCATATTTGTCGTTTTCATCTTTATACAGATACTTTATTCTTAGCTTTATTCCTCATCTTTTGCCGTTAGTTTTTACCTTCTACTTCTAGGTTAAGACCCCATCCTTTACTTTCAGGTTTTGAACTGTTTTCATCACCTAAATGGACCACACGTTTCAAATAATACTAACGCTGGCAATCGGGCAACCTTCCTTGCCAACCATTGACGTCATCACAGTGAGTTGACGTGACTTTTGTTCCGCCCGGAAAGATAAAGCCAAGCTTACACGTGTAGATAGTAATAGATCCGTATTGGTCCCTGTACAAGACTTGGTTGGCGTTACCGACGGCAGGAGGCAAAGAGCGACAAACCATTGGCACTGATAACAGAACATAATAACGCGAGTGGCATCTCCAACAAGCATAAATTATATTCAATTAGGAAGTAAGAGGGGAAAAGGCCAAGAGACCCGGCTACTTACTAGTGGACCCGGCTGGGTAGCTATAATACAACGTATACGATCTATAGATGCCTTTTAAATACAATATTATAGAGAATTAACTATACAATCAGTTTAAACTTAGAATTAAAACTGAATAGAATCATATAGCTGGCATAAAATAAATATAAAATAAACGCTTTAGGTTAAGATACAGAATGATAATTGTCAAAATCCATTTAGAAAAGATATTTTTATGGTCCACATAAAAGCGACGTCAGGCTACGATGGGCAAGCAAACTGAAGCATATGAGTCTTGGACCTGAATGACGTTTGGGACTTGATAGAATGCTCAGATACGGTAATGGATGAAGGGAAAATTATATGAAGGTAATTGGTTAAAGTCAAAGATTAAGGCAAATATGTGGATAAAGAATGAAGAAAGGGATTATTCCTGGGCACTTATTTCCAAAGCTGCTATAAACGCCCCGCAGTCCACAAGATGTTCTGTTGCACTCAAAGGGAAAATCTGTAACAACCTTGGGACAGCTCACAGCAGGAGCCAAAAGCAAAATGATGACGATTGATGATTGTGGTGTGTTGTATAGTATTTGGCCATTGATATAGCGCTTCTCTCAGCAAAACCTTTCCGAAGCGACCCTGAGATAACAGGCAGGATCTGAAGCGAGAGGAAGATGAAGAAGGCGGAGGAACTGTCGATGGAAGCTCATCTTATAAGTGTAACAGAAGGGCCTATGCAGGTGAAGCATCTGAATTGGACTATGCACGGCAGTCCTGACGAGAGGAACAAAGATGTCAAGCTGACAAGAGGACCCAAGAGGACGCAGCGAACTGGATGTATATGGAAGAGAGAAAGAGCTAGTGAAGCTGTTCAGTCATGAAGGCATTGTTGCTGTTGCTGTTGTTGTTGTTGATGATGATGATGATGATGATGATGATGATGATGATGATGATGATGATGATGATGATGATGATACAATAAAGGTTGGGTTATAATTATTAAGACGTACCCGAATTCGTTCCGTTGTTCATCCGTTGTCTGGTTGGAGCTGATGTTTTCACTATCATTCCATTGCTGGTTGGTCCTTGAAGGTCACCAGGGTCACTGGTAGTTTCACAAGCATTTGAGTCATTCCGGTTCAAACACGAAGAGCTAACGCGTATCGCATAAGACGTGGCGGCCATGGTAGAAGCACTACTGACGCCGACTGCTTTGGACATACTGGTAAATAACGTGCTGTATTTGGGGCTTGTGGAATTAGTGGGAGCATTACTTGAAGGTCTAGCATCGATCGTAGAAAAAGAATTGATCGAATCCTTAACTATCGGTTTCTTTGTTTTGATGTTGCTTGGTGAAAATGCTAAATCACTGCTGAAAGTAGACATATCAGTGTTGTATGATGAAGTGACTTCACTTGTTCTGGATAGAATAGTAGTTGCGGAACTGGAAATCGTTGATTGCGTTGTACTGGCTGATGAGAATACTGGAATAGTTGGTGAACTTGTTGCACTGAGAATTGACTTCGAACTAGTTGCACCGAGAGTTGAGCTGGAACTAGATGCACCGAGAGTTGAGCTGGAACTAGTTGCACCGAGAGTTGAGCTGGAACTAGTTGCACCGAGAGTTGAGCTGGAACTAGTTGCACCGAGAGTTGAGCTGGAACTAGTTGCGCCGAGAGTTGACCTGGAACTAGTTGCACCGAGAGTTGACCTGGAACTAGCTGCACCGAGAGTTGAGCTGGAACTAGTTGCACCGAGAGTTGAGCTGGAACTAGTTGCACCGAGAGTTGAGCTGGAACTAGTTGCACCGAGAGTTGAGCTGGAACTAGTTGCACCGAGAGTTGACCTGGAACTAGTTGCACCGAGAGTTGAGCTGGAACTAGTTGCACCGAGAGTTGAGCTGGAACTAGTTGCACCGAGAGTTGAGCTGGAACTAGTTGCACCGAGAGTTGAGCTGGAACTAGTTGCACCGAGAGTTGAGCTGGAACTAGTTGCACCGAGAGTTGACCTGGAACTAGTTGCACCGAGAGTTGAGCTGGAACTAGTTGCACCGAGAGTTGAGCTGGAACTAGTTGCACCGAGAGTTGACCTGAAAATTGTTGCACCGAGAGTTGAGCTGGAACTAGTTGCACCGAGAGTTGAGCTGGAACTAGTTGCACCGAGAGTTGAGCTGGAACTAGTTGCACCGAGAGTTGAGCTGGAACTAGTTGCACCGAGAGTTGACCTGGAACTAGTTGCACCGAGAGTTGACCTGGAACTTGTTGCACCGAGAGTTGACCTGGGACTTGTTGCTGTTGTCTTGACAATAGTTCTGGTTGTGCCAGTCGTAGTCGGAGCTTTGGTAGTTACTGAAAAATGCCATAAAACGAATAAGCTTAATCGTCCATGTTCACTTTGATCGTCACAATTGCTTCACTATTCGTCAAGCATGCATTTTAATCTAATGACGATTTTAATAATGAAAATGACAACAATGTTGACGACAACAAAGACAACGACTAGGCCTATACTATTGCATTAAAACATTTTAAGAGAAGTTTTTGTTTATTATCTACACAGCAATGATGGTCATCATGAGCAATTTGCACCCATTAATATAATAATGCATTCTGAGCTATTCGAATATGCCTTGGTATAAACAAGTCCAAGTGTTTAAAAATTGATATTTATAAAATAGTAATAAATTACATATTTATAGATCGAACACTACATCACTTCCAAGGCGTTCCATTCAAAAGGTAAGCTTCATTTCTCATAGAGATTTTGTCTTGTACATCCAATCTGATGGTTGTCAGTAGGCCAACTTCTTTCAACATGAACAACTTTGAAGTTTCTTTACCTCAGTAATCGACTTCCAGCTTGCTCTTCATAGCACGACACTAGTCTTTTGTAGGGCGCGGGGCTGTAGTGGTAACGTCGTTGCCTTGGAGCCGGAAGGTTCGAGGTTTGAATCCACCTCGCCGCGTAAGGACCTTGGGCAAGTCTTTCACTCACAATTGCTCAGCGCTTCGGCGTGAAACTCCGATGCAGTGTCCGCTCTGCATTCGAGAGCGCCTCTGAGTAGAGAGATTGAAGGGGCGCTATAACAAGTGCACATACAAAGTCTTTGACAAGGCGCTGGTGAATCGGCTCAAGTACATAGCTTTTTCTAAATTTTCGAGTTTGCCATTTATACACAAATAATAGTTATAACTGAATTAATTAGGAGTTTCGTGTAGGCCTATACTTGGAATTTTGCAACTGGTCATCAAATATTGGTCAACGTTGACCCAGCTGATGTTGTTCACAAGCCGCGTATTGTTGAAGAAGTGAACCCAGCATTCGATGAGGTTCCGTCCCACATCGATTGCTACACATCCCTGGAAGATCTTCGTGCAGGCATTTTTGCAGGCGGTTACGTTGTTGTACTCTGGATAGCGCACTGCTCCAAGTGAAAACGTTAGTGGTCTGTAAATCCACTGAGCGCATACTGCAATAACAGATCAAGGAGAAGATAGGAGTACACGGTGATGCAGGAGCTAAAGCAAAGCAAGACAACATTGTCAGGGTGAGAATTGGAGCTGAGGATTTCAACCACCAATCTCTCATATACATGTATGACCCCTAGCCGAGTCTCCTTTCCACGCCCCAACTTCACGTGGAGCATAGTATGAAACTCAGTCATTTTTCTGCATTTCTCATTCTGGACGCTGCCATACGTTGCTACATGTAGAACTAAAATTAGACTTCCAATGCAAAATAATGAACACACCAATTCAGCACACAGTACCTGCACACTGATCTATCAGCATGTCCATTCTTTGACAGTCCGCGATGTGTATTGTCCTTTGTTGTACTAGTGACCTAAGGATGTTGGTACTCTACATAAGAAATAAATTTGTGTTCTATGTTGCAAACGTCATGTCCAGCATTGCATCGCCTATACTAACTAAGCTTGTTGTAGATGATTGTATTCGCTAGTGTTCCACCGCAAGTAAGCCTCGAGTCTCCAGCACATGGAGAATTGCAGTCTCCGCTTTGTCCATTCAGACCATAGGAATTTCCGCAGAAACAGACGCTCGAATCTTGAAGTCCAGAGTAGATGTAACTCTGAAAAAGTACCATTTCTTGGTGAGTAAGCCTAGATTTGGTGCAGTGGCGGCGCCAGCTATTATAGGCCTACAACTTCAGCAGGTCACGTCACGGTTATGGGAGTCAAGGAAATTAAATATAAAGAAGATATTTAGCATTCCAAAGAATTTGTTGGTAGGTCATAAGGCAAAGCAAGGATAAATTAGACAGGTTAAATGACCTGTCGCGACCTATGCTATCGCCGCTACCACTGAAAATAATAAATGCTATAGCCACTGTCTTAACCCGTTCGAGGTGAGGTGGGGTGTGACAAACCCCAGAGGTATTCTACTTTAATTTTTTGGTGGAAAACGTCAAACCAGCTTTGATTATTTTTTTCTACCTCTGTGAATATGAAATACGGACACTCTACAAAAATTTCAGGAATTTTGGACGAACAGTTTTTTTATTTTAATGTATATTGGAAGGAAATTGCGATTTTTCGTATACAAAGGGAACTTACACGGGCAAAGTACACAATGGAAGGGTTCACCTTCTGGCCATCTAAGAAGGATTGAAAACAGATATTTGTTTGTGAAAATCGCCTGTTTAGTTGATAATTGATCATAGAAGAATAGTTTAACTCAAATTAATGTCTTCCATTTGATATCGCGACTTGAAAATGAAAATACGTGTTGGGGTTTGTCAGACCCCACCTCACCTCTAACGTTACAATGCGTCACCTCACCTCCAACGGGTTAATGATGTCATAAAAAAGTCGTCCCTGGGCCGCAGGCCCATTGGCGAGGCGCTCATCTCCTTTCCTAAGCCCTTGAGCCGGCAATGGACGAATCCCAAGGTCCTGGGCACGGGGGCCAGTGATTTCCCAGGACTTGCCGTTTACTTCCCAGCTTACGCCGGTACCAAATTATACTGCTTGGTGACAGAGGCACGTGTGCGTGAACAACTTGCCCAAGGTCGTTACCCGGATTTGAACCCGCACCTTTCCGCTCTGTGAGCGGACGCGTTACCGGTCCGCCACCAGGTCGCACTAATGATGTCATAGCATCAAGTTATTATTTTCGTGCAACAAGCTAGATACATGTAGGCCTATAATCAACTGAAAATATCCCTGAGCATGCCGTAATAATTATGTTCGTGCCTTCATAATCATTATGAACATAATAAATTGTTAGGCTGAAACAAGGGACTAAAAATAATAAAACTGGAAATATATGTTCAGCTTAGTAAGACTGAAACTACTGAACATAGTAAAACTTAAAGCATGTATTAAAGGCCTATTGTAGGCTACTGTACATAGTAGCATAAGACTCAAGCTAAAATAAATATGAATATAAACAGTTGTAGGCTACCGTAACTCATTACTTTACTGACCATGTTAGAACAGAGGTTGACGCAGATCTGGTGAGTCATGTTGTCGCTGTTGTAAGCCAGATAGGATAAGTCACGGTTGAGTTGCGAATCAGCGAAGCATCCAACTATCACGTAGTCATCTGAAATTAAAATAGGTATCACAAAACTATTTTTTGAGTGCAATGCAGCATTCAAAAGAAAGGTGAAAAAACTGCAATTGGATACAATATGATACGAATAGAGCAGTTCCGCAAACCTGTCCTAACGTAACAAAATGGTAAGAAGTATCCAAGCGACTTAACTTTTCTAAGTCTGGGCTATCAGGCCCTTTTATTTCTATCGCCCTATCCTCTTCATACCGAAATTGTAAACTTAGACCTGCAATTCATTGTAGCGGAGTTCAATTATAGCGGTGCAGGTAGAGCAGAACAATCAACCAGCGTGCGATAGAACAAAATTCTAAATGAAGACATAATTAAAATAACTTACAGTGTAGATTACGCACGGGAAGGTCTCTATAATAACACAGTTTCGATAATATTGGGTACCTCCTTCGAAAAAAAGTACCTGAAACTTGAGACACTGGTGCTACAGCGGTTGGCGTCGTTGGTGTTGATGAAGCCACTGAAGAATAAGAAGATGATAAGCACCATATCATAGTAGACGGCGGCAAAAATAAGTTTATAGGTTAATAAAAGAGAAGGTAAAATTAAGACGTCTGTGGAAAAACTTTTAAGACTTAAAATAGTAATTTAGCTGAGGTGCGAACAATACGACAGCAATCGATCGAGCAGGAGCGTAGGCCGCTATTCGAATGGGTTTGACAATCATGTAGAATTTGAGATGGGACCTACACGGGGTCTATGAGCGTCCCATAGACACTTAAAAGGAATAAAGGTCCTGCGTGAACGTCCTCTGGGCATGACGACAGAACTTTGTCTAAAAATCGCACATGAATTTGGATCTCTGTATTTCTCGAAAAAACACGTTTAGCATTAATTTTGACAAACATGAGTTAAGTAGACAACGGAAGTTATGATTACAAAATCGTTGGCCGCAGACTAAACGCCCTATTGAATAGACAACCTAGCAAGTAGGCTACATGTAAATAAGTACCCCCACAACAATCAATTTTGTCCATTAAACTGCAATAATAGGCTATATGTGTGAACTAAAATTACATTTTAATATATAAGACTTTGATTATAATTATATACACATGTACATACTATATAGGCATATATAAAATTTATATTTGAACATAATTATTGCTCACTTTTTACATCTAATTTCGGGGTATAGTAGAAACGCCGTGTGTGAGCAGCTGCTCTACAACTGTAACGGTGAAGTGTTTCCATCAAAGCTGCTCAATTTATTTTTGTTCCGTGCACCTTTTGTTTGGTGTAGGCCTACGACCGAATCCTCTTTCGACTACGGAAAAAATCACGCTTATGGCTACATAAATTCGAATTACGTTGGTTATTGTCAACTATAATAGGAAGTTAGAACTACATATATACAGAATTTGCGAATGAAGACTTGCAACGCACCTGTTTGATTGACATATATCTGGACCTCAGATATTGCCAAGGTATCACGAGCGAATAGCATCTGAAGTGCTACGTATCTGGTCGGTGGCGTTTCACTGAAGCAGGAAAAACTTAAAGTCTGGTTGCTAGCAAGGGTTCCCAGGAGAGTGGCGCAGATTGAATAAGTCGTCGGCGAAGGAGGAACTATGGCTGGAGAGAAATCTGTGACAGCGATTATCAGGTTTGAAGCGTCGAAACCTTTAAAAAGAAAATTATATTTATGTATACGAGCGCTTGCTGTAGCGCCACTTCAAGATTTCAACTCAGAGGCGCTACCGACTACAGCGCGGACACTGAATCAGCGTTTCACGCCGAAGCGCTTGAGCAATAATTGCGAGTGAAGAACTTTCTTTGCAGGTCTCTACGCAGTGGCTAGGATGCGGTAACAGGACAATTACCCCACGGACAATTACACCCTCCGGACAATTACCCCGGACAGGCGGACAATTACCCTCGTGCCAATTACCACTCGGACAATTACCCCCCACCCCTCTGGACAATAACCACCGTGCTGAAAGAATGACCAAACAATACCAGTCAGATATGAATGACTTGCCAAAAATCAAAGGCTAATTATTGAAAACCCATTATTCGACATTTTTAAAAACACAAGAAACATAACTGATGAAGTAGGCCTACATACAATATCATACATGGACATTAAACGAGTCACTGTGGAAGAATGTGAAAGAATTACACCACACAACAACTAAGTTTAGATTCGTTGGATTTATTCAACGTGAACAAGCGTTACAGCAAGTTCAATGCAGCCAATCTTATGCATCATTATTTGAATTATTTAATTAGTTATGTAAAATTACAAATTATACGTGATTATTTATATACTGGCACGGATACAGGGTTGTCTAGTCATTCTTTCACCGGGGGGGGGGGAGAAGAATTGTCCGTTGGGGAGGGGTAATTGTCCGGGAGATAATAGACACGGGGTAATTGACTAGAAGATAATTGTCCTGGGTGATTATTGTCTAGGGTAATTGTCCTAGAACCCATACATGCATATGGAAAGCATTAATTTTCCGACACTATTATATTTATAACAGCATCGAAAGTCGTGTATACCGAATAGGCCTGCAATTAACACCGACCTTCTAAAATTGCAACACAAACTACGCGAGCATAGTGATTACAATTTGCTATACACACTACGTATATAAATATTTTTCGAGCAATAAACAATAATTGAATACCAATATAAGGGGAAACGCCTGAGATCGCAACTGTTGCTATCTGAAAGGTTGCACCGAGGTCGATAGCCCACCACGGATTCAGATCGGTAGCGTAAGTTCCGCTACAGAGTCCTCCGTCGCAGGCAATGAAACCGTCGACTGCTTTGTCGGAGGTGAAACCTGGCCGTGTGGATGACTGGTACGTTGCCAAACCATACAGAGCCTGATCGTCGATGACGATTTCTATAACGCATCAACAGGTTGTAGCAAAAATTAATATGCTTGTGGTAAATAGTGTGAGGCTGGTGGTATAATGTGGGTTCGGTGCTTTGGAGCTGGTTTCAGGTTCGAATCCACTTCAAGCCGCCACGTCGGGACCTTGAGCAAGTCATTCGCTTGCAACTGCTCGTGTGCTTCAGAGTTCGCGAACTGTCCTAGTATTGCAAATTCGGTACTGTGAGTAGGCCTGTACACTGTGTACAGTTGTGAAACTATCTGCAACACGAGAACAAAATTTCGAAATTGGTTCGAAAATGTTTCAAAATTATTCTGAAATGTGAAACTTACCACTTGATGTGCAGTTGTCAATTCTGCGGTATTGCGTGACACCGCTCCACTGAACCGCGGTCGACTCAAGATCAGAATCATTGAAGTGGAACCAACAGCCAAGCGGAGCGGTGCTGATGTCTACACCACTGCAATAGATCGAACCGTCACTGTACAGACTGATGCAGGCGCTCAGACAATCAGCGACGGTGCTGTGATTTGAAAAGTATCTCCCCATCGGGGAATACGTTCCAACGACCGTTTCCCAATGTGTGCACGCTGAAAAATAAAATACAGAGGTGAGAAAAAGTATTGCACTGCGCCTGTTTTCTGCGCCTGTTCCCTAGGTCACTCTCTGACACATTCTATCAGGACTTGAAAACTTTTTTAGCCGTGCTGGAGTTGGGGGTTTTGTTGAAGAGGTGTTATATAAATATTTGAGTGAATCATTCATTGTGAATGAATGGGTAAATTTCTAAAACGACCTCACAGTAATCACCGATGAGAGGCGCTACCATGTAGTGCGAAAGATTCAGAAAAAGAAAGTGGGTTCGAGAGGCGGCCGAAAGAGGCACATCTGGTACCAATGTACCATGCAGTCAATTATCTATAACGAGGAATGTTTCAATGGAGAACTATTCGGTTAATCGTTTGGTCATCTGTTTTTATTCTGTGCGGCATTGTAATTATTGAGTTAGGCCTACACAATTATTATTTTATCAGCTGTTATTCGTCTGTAAAATAAAGCAATTTAGGGAACATGTACTAAACCTGAACGTAGTGCGACCTGGTGACTGATCGGTAACGCACTTGCTCACTGGGGCAGTTGCGGTTGCGGATTCGACTCCGGTTGACAACCCTGGGTAAGTTGTTTACGCATGCGTGCCTATGTCAACAAGCAGTATGATTTGGTATCAACGTTAAGCTGGGAGATAAACGGTAAGTCCTGTGAAACGCTGGCCCCGTGTCCAGGACCTTGGGATTCGTCCATCCCCGGCTCAAGGGCCATTTAAAAGGAGATGAGCACCTCACCAAAGGGTCTTCAGCCTGCAGAAACGCCATTACCTACTTATTACTTACTTACTTACTTACAGAACCTATGCTGCCTGGCCATTCACCAGGTCAATTATTACCATCTCGTTAACTGATCCTGCCGCAGAAGTGAATTAACCTCACCGAGCGCACCAATGCAATTCTGACCAATCAAAATGTTCGTACTTACCACAGAGAGGAACAGTACAAAGTTCAAAGCTAAAAGGATTTGATGCGTTCGTGAAGCACCAGACTCCGCCAACGATCAAATTTGTAGTCGGATTGCGACATTTTGTGCCAGCCCCTGAGGCAGTCTTTTCAGGAAAAGTTGTAAGATACTTTGCTTTTGCATTTCCAGTCCACGGTTGGCATGGTATGCCAGACCTCGTTTGATCGACAATTCCAGCGTACTCCGATCCCGCTTGAGTTACTCTGCAGCCTGTTAACACACGATTCACAGAAATGATTGAAGTCAGCAGTTATAATTATAACAACGGGTGACGATTATAATCATTATTTTCATGGGACCCGGTTGCTGATAGTATTACTTTTATCTATGGCTGGATATGATCAAAACTTCAAATAATTTCTCTATTGTCAAATCATGAAAATATCTGATTATCATAACAGGGTGGGCGATAAAAGACCCCTTACGGTTTTTGCAAATATCGTCGGCAGAATTTCTCAGTCAAATTTGCCGCCGTAAAGGCAATTCGTAATTACATACAGTAGCCAAATTTCACTTAAATAAAGATTATGTCAAACAGAACAAATGTTATATGACGATTAGTGAGCCCACCCACTTCTTTTTTACGGTTCAAAACATAATGCAACAAAAGGTGACAAAGAGCGATTAAGTTTCATCTCATATAATTGTTCTCAAATGAATTTGACAGCGCTTCACAACGTGTGTTCAATGTGTCCACCACCAGTGTTCACAATTGCTCTGAACCTCTTGTGTAAAGTTTGTGATGGACTTTATGATGTACTCCAGTGGTAAAACGTCCCATTATCATCTCCAATGCCACCATCAATTCTCTTATCGCTCTTGGTTTTCGTTGCAGATAATGGTATTTCTCCAGCATACAGCTCTCCACACTTGATAATCCATCGGACTCAAATCCGGATTAAGAGCCATTGGCCTTTTTCAATGAAACGAGAACAATAATTATTGGCACTGAGCCGATCTCCTTTCATCAACTGCACATCTCGTAACACATCTCAATTTATCTCTTAATTTCTGCGCTCTCACCGTTTGTCAGAGTAAGCGGGGTTTATAGCTTTAGCTCAAGGATCTTGCTCATGAATTGTCGGAATAGGCTACACATTTTGGTTGTCACTGACACCCTGGGATTTAAATGTTTGAGAAATCTTGCAGAATGATACAATGGATAATTAGATTTTAAAAAATGTTCAAGTTATAAGGCGTCAAAGTTGTTGCATACCTGCTGGCCCACCCTGTAGTTTGTCAATGGATATTAATTTCTCTGAATAATAATTATTGTTTCCTACAGTACTGTTGGTGAAAATAGCGCATTACCTTTCCTTGATACAAAAAGACGTGTGTCAACACTGGGTGCCGTCGGAGCCTCAGGACCTGTTATCAGTGAAATACGAAAGCATGAATATAGAAAAGGTGTTTTTGAGGTGCGTCAATGTCAACCGGTCACTTTCACGCAGCACATATGCATGCATACATGTATGATTGTTTGTTTGTATGTATGTATATATGTATGTATGTATGTATGTATGTATGTATGTATGTATGTATGTATGTATGTATGTATGTATGTATGTATGTATGTATGTATGTATGTATGTATGTATGTATGTATGTTTGTTTGTATGTATGTATGTATGTATGTATGTATGTATGTATGTATGTATGTATGTATGTATGTATGTATGTATGTATGTATGTATGTATGTATGCATGCATGCATGCATGTATGTATTGTATGTGCATATAAATGTATACTATTATTGCTTAAAACCACAACCAATATTTTGCAGCTTCAACTATCCTACAACAGCAGGTATAAAAGTAAAGTAAATAATTATTTTGTCTAACAGAAAGCAACCAGAAAGTTAATTTAGTTAGCAGCCGGTTATGCATGCAATTAGCCTACCAATATTTGCGTCAATAGAGCCTGACAATGGCGATGATGGTGACGATGACGCTAGTGATTATAAATGGTAACGGTGATGAAGATTATGGTGGCGATGATGACAATGAAATATAGGCTACCGGTGGGATCGGGAATCTTTAGTCCAGTTTTACTTTCTAGGATTCTGAGCGATTTCTTCTACTTCGGGATAAAAATTAATCATAATCCTAAAAAGACAGCAGCAATAACAATGGTGATGTTGGTGATGATGATTGAGGCGATAATGATAATGATGACGAAGATTATGGCGGCGATATTGATAATGGCGATATTGATAATGGCACCTGACATTACAGACCTACCTGGAAGTGTTAATATTGCGTCGACTGTCACTTCGCACAAAGCCAACGAGATATTGATGAATGGCGTGTAGATGATCAAGTATCGTCCAGGCAGAGTGTGGCCACACGGTATACTGATTGTGGATCCATTGGGAACATTACCTCGAAATTCTTGGCAGACTGAGTAGAGACCTGGAGAGGGAACTGTCACGCTAGGGTCGATGTTAGTCACGCCGACCACAAAGTCACATAGGGCTAAAAAAATAATTAGTCAAAACCTTGAATTTTTATGCTTAAAAACAGACGTAGCCTAATTTTAAGTATTCGGCAACATCTCAATAATTATATTAAGTTTAATTTATGTAAGGCAGCGGTGCGCAACCTGCGGCCGTACGGCCGCATGCGGCCGTGAGAGGAATCATTGGCGGCCGTGGACACCAATCTAACTATAACATACTGGCGGCCGTTTGTAGATAAATTCATAAATATTTTTATTCCATTGTTTTAAAGCTAAGATCATGTGCAGCAATTAGTTGCATTTGTGTTTTTTAGTGTCTGTAGGTATTAGCCTTAGCCTATAATTATGATACTCTCACTTGAAGCACGCACGTACGCTCACGCGCGCACACACATACGCAAATAAGCGCGCGAACAGTCACCCCATTGTCTGTCGCATGTGCAATTAGTGCATGCATCTTAGAGGTTTCAGCTGCGTGTGTAACGTATCCTCCAGATGTAGCTCAAAGAACCCGTCAGAGTATACTGATATCCCATAGCCTGCCCAGCTCTGGACAGTCAATCATTGAATATTATTATGGACCAAGACTACTCCACTAATTAGTGGAGAGATCTTGATATTGTACGAACCGGGCTGACCGTCAGCTGGCCGATGCTGGCGGGAGAGAGTGTGACCAATGAAACTTACACCACAGATAATTTTCAAGTATATTAGGTTACAATGTACAACTGTAGGCTATGTGTACAGGGCAGAATGCAAAACAAGTGGGACAGAAAGTTGCATGTGGTTCAGACTTTGATCATGCGTTTGCCTGACTGCATGAATGCACCCACTCACTGCGACTAGAAAATAAGCAATATTAGATTTTTCTGTGTTCTATCTGTAAAGTGTAAACTTAGTGCAAATCACAAATTGTTAGCTGTTGATTATGATGTCTTGGAAGAGAAAGTGAACATTGGAAGAGGAGAAAAAACTTCAAATAATATGATAAATGGGAAACTGATTTTTCGTAGTGGAGACGGCTAATAATCAATTGATGAAATGACTCATCTGCAGTTAAGTGGGCCTAATAAAAATCCTAAAAGCGGACAACACAAGCAGTATATCGCCGAAAATAAATTATTATTGTAGGCCTCAGTATATTTATTGAAGTCTTAAACCACAGTGGATCTTATCAGCACTGAAAATGTATAGCAAAAAGTCAGCAATTTTGTTTAGATGACGGCTTAAAATGCTACCATCGCAATGTGGAAATTCAAAAAAATTCAAGCCCCCTCTCTCGGTGTAACGCGCGACGGATCGTCCGCCGGACGCTCCTTGGTCTCTACCCAGAACCGTCGATATCCCCCCTCAGAGGAGGGGACTAGATTAAACACTGGCGGCCGTAGTCAAAATGTAAGCCTTTGATGCGGCCGACACTGACGAAAAGGTTGCGCACCCCTGATGTAAGGAATGACATCGTTCAATTTAATTAAAACTCAATATGATTAGTAATTATCTAATACAAAGTAAGAGTCTTACTTCGTATTAGATAATTACTAATCATATTGAGATTTAATTTAGGCCGCTGACCGGTGCCGCTTGAGTTGCGTCTGCCTATTCACTGAGTCACTGACTTCCAACGTCATAACGATTTCTGAAGGGTAACTGCCCAATGCCCATGCTTCTTACCAGCATAGCCTAATTAGGCTACTATAGGGTTCCGATTCTATTAGGAAATTTCTAAATGTTATAAGAACGTTACTCAACTAATGCATATGATGTCTTTACAGCACGTATCAAGTTACTATTTGACTATTATTATAGTTCCATCGTCTCTAGTAGTCTTTCGTTGTCTTTCTCTTGTCGCAAATCCTGCCTTTTCTCTCGGGGGTTGCGCGCAATGGGAGCGCGAGGGAGAAAAGCTGACGGGCTGATGCGAGAAGAGCCATTAGTGGTCAGATACAATACAATATAACACAATACAGCAGTGTACAATGCAATGCAACAGTTCCAGAAACTATACTTACTCTGGTTAAGTGAAGTAGTAACATTGACTCTGCCCACGGTTGTGGTTTGCCCCATATCAACCGACCACCATGGACTGTACGTGACGTTTGTTCGAGCACAGGATGCCGCGCTGACGATTCCATCCGCAGCAAGACTCGACGACGCTTTGAAGAACGTGGAACTCTGATTCGTGGAATTGCCAATGATCACCAGTACATCTGCACTCGCTGGAAAAAGTGATTGGATAACAGATGGGGTCGAGAAAGGTCATGCCATGTTGTCATTAGCTTGAAAACGTTTTAATGAAAACGATTTAGAAATGGATATGTAGGACATTGTAGGTTTACAGTTGGTTTCAAGGACAGTGACATGCCATGTTGCTATGGGTTGACACTTACTTATCTATATAAAGCGTTGGAGTATAGAGACACGTGCACTCGTGCAGTTGGCTTTCAACGACAGTATCATAGCATGCAATCTGGTGTTAAATAATGTCTGCAATACTCTGTGAATGTAGTAACGTAGTGCAACTTCAATAAAACAATTAATATTCGTTTGCTCAATTGAACTTTCTGACACGTATAGGATGGGCCAATGGTACCTCTCTTCGTTTTTGCCAATATCTAGATCAGAAGTAAGAGTTTCGAACTGAAATTTTTAATGTCTTAAAGACAATTTATGTTTACATGTACACATGATGGGCAAATTTCATCAAAATATTTCAAGCAGAACAAAAGTTACACCACTTTTAGTGAGGTTACCCACCGTTTTTTGACGATTCAAAAACGTAACGCAACAAAAAGTAACAAAACACGATTTTATTAGGCTGTCTCATCTCAAATTTGGACCTGCAATGAGTCAGTTGGCAAGTAAATAAATACAATTATTTGTATAATTAATCCCACCTGCCTTTTGGCTTGCATTCTTTAGGCAACATTGATTCTTAACTTTAGACGCGCGAATGTTAAAAAACAACTGAAAGAACTCAAATAATTAATTAGACAGTGAATTCCAAAGCTTCGAATCAATAAAAAAAAAACGCCAGGAAACCGAACATTGTATCGCCACAGGACACGATAAAAGTCACGGTGGGTATTATCATTATTTAAAAAGTAAATTTGTAACGCGGGCAAGGTCACACCGAAATGCGAATCTGGGTATGTAGGTCTACGTGTTGCATAGATCCTATATAGGCACATGATCGCTCTTGCCTCTGTATCGTCTGCTATTGACTATCTTCACGACATTCACGGCGCCTGAGTCATGGCTAGGGCGCCAACAATTGCGCATCTTCGGTAGCATTCCATTGATTGAAAACGTCAATAGTTATATTTACATCCGTTCAATTGTTCAAGCGTCATGAAACAAGATATCTAGAATTTCTAGATATTTCAGATTTAGCCTACAGTAATTGTCGAGTTATTTTTAAAATGTTTTAAATCCAATCTTCTGAAGATGTCGACGAAGCTTTGAGAACGAACTTTGCGATATCGTTTCTAGCACAGCATGAAGGCATTTGTTAATGTCGATTTCGAACACTGGAACTAGGCTAAGCTTATTATGATAATAGGGAGAGCCCGGATTTCAGGTGCAAATTGATTGGAAGGTCGATGAACGGGCAGGGTCAAGTGGTGAGTGGAAGGCGGTGTTCAAGGACACGGACAGGTGGGGGGATGAGAAAAACTGTTGAAGGTCTTTTGGGAGATCACATATTTAGGTCTATTTTTAAAATTACTATACATAGGTCTATGCCTAATTAATTATATTTGTATGTATATATAATATACATCCGTTTTAATTACTATACATAACTAGTCACCACTTTACTCTTTGGCTGTGCCTGGACGGGAGCGCCTTGGAATAGCTATCTTGAAGGGGTGCTCAATAAATTCCTCAGATAGATAGATAGATAGATAGATAGATAGACAGACAGACAGACAGACAGACAGACAGACAGACAGACAGACAGACAGACAGACAGACAGACAGACAGACAGACAGACAGACAGACAGACAGACAGACAGACAGACATAGATAGATAGATAGATAGATAGATAGATAGATAGATAGATAGATAGATAGATAGATAGATAGATAGATAGATAGATAGATAGATAGATAGATAGATAGATAGATAGATAGATAGATAGATAGATAGATAGATAGATAGATAGATAGATAGATAGATAGATAGATAGATAGATAGATAGATAGATAGATAGATGGACAGTCAGATAAACTTATAGACATAATAGATAACTAGGTAGCAAGACAATAATTGTACAACTTTTTGAAATCAAACTTGTGCAAATGTCTATATGCTTACGTGTTTGAACTGCCCAGTTTGCATCTCATGAAATCAACTGCAAAAGCAATCTTGATTGTGAGCGCTCTATTCCATTGTATCCTCTCGCCAAACAACCTATACGTTGTTCTTCTCTAATCTATAACTATTATTGGCAAGGTCTATATTCATACTGAGCGCAAACACATCTAGAGACGCAATGCGCCATAACATGTTACTTTAGTATAGATTGGTTGCACTGCATATTATGGACGCCGTTGGACGGACACTGTCCGTCCAACGGCGTGTTTGGTTGTCTGTCCGTCGGACAGACAACCAAACACAAAATGCAATGGAGGTAGCCTATTATAGCTGCGAATTTATAGGCCTAGTGCCTACAATCTAGCATTGCATATTTTCAGACAGAACGCTCCGGAACGGCGTTTTAGAAACTCTTCAGCTATTCAAAAAATTAATAGTTGAACTAAATAAAATCTTTTGCAACATTTAGCTACTTTATTTGGTATTTAAAATCCTATTTAAGTGTTTTCAGTGATTATTGATATTTAGCCTATATAATTATGATATATAGGCTAAATCTAATACAAATATAAGATTGAAACATAGTCTACCATCAATTTCTCAATAGGGCCTGCCTCGTAGACTTACCTTAGATTCCATAATTAGGCCCTATATGACTCCTTAAAAATAAATCATTTCCTGCATACGGATTTGGTCATCGTTTTAGGGAAAAAATTCTAACAGACATTTTAAAATAAGTCCAATGATATTTCAATTTTTTTATTGAATCAACTTTAGACTTTAAAAATTTAATATAATGAATCCTAGTCGTCGATCCAGCTTCTGCTTAGGCAACAATTCGTCTAATCACTTTCGCTGCTATTTCGGCAGCAATTATTTTCTCATCAAAAACAGTTTTATTTAAATAAAAATCGTTTTCAGCAATCTGACGTCTACTTTGGCGTGAGTCATTTTCATAATTCCAGCTTCCATTTAGACAAAAAAAATTAATTAATCCAGCATTCATTCTTTTATCAATCCGGCTTCTATTTCAGCAACGACTATTTTTGCACAATCTAACCTCGATTTTGGCCTAAATAGCAATCACATTTCGTCAATCCAGCTCCAGTATCCGTAAGAATAGTTTCATCGATCCTACTCATAGACCCTAGACAATTTTAATTAAAACCTATGTTATCAATCCGAATTCTACGCAGCGAGAATTCTTTTCGTCTATTATAAATCCAGGAGCGGAGACTTAGGAGGGACGGGGGAAGGTCCCCCTCAATGAATGTGTTGGGGGGATGGCTCATGCATTTGTACCCCAATTATTGAGCGTCAGGACATGGACACACATCATGAAGATACACACTGCATACACTGGCGAATAAATGACTAAAAAAAGTCAAGTCATAAACTTTCAGACCCGGAACCTTTTTCCAGACAAACACTGTCTTCTATTAGCACAACGCTCGGAAGAATGTGTCGTATTTGGAGTAAAACCTAAGCTTGTTAGGCTACTTACATTCGGAGATTAGCCACGTCAGAGTTAGCAGGATGGGCAACACGCAAGGGTGCCAAGTTAATTGAGAGGTTCGCATCTTTGAGATTAATACGTCACATTTCTTCAAACCAACTCTACAAACAGTTGAAAAACAGAATTGTATGCCTTCGAATGCATCCGTCAACAGCAGAAAACGTGCAAAAATATACATTTCATTGCAGTATTAACTATAGTAAACTAAAGTTAAGAGTTTCCGATGATGGTATCCAAGTAGGCCTACGACCCTATAAATGGTCAACAAAGCCTTTTTAAAATAAGGTAATGTGGGCCTAATGTGAATATAGTGCCTACGATAATTTCTCTGGGCTCACAAAAGCAACGTGAGAGACCAGCTTACACCGGTGCTATACCAAATCAAGCCCACCATATATCCAAACTAACTACAAATACTATATGTAAAATCAAGTCTGCTATTATAATAGCCAAGCTACCCTTTTCGTGCCAGCGCCAGGTCAAATCCTGGGATGCAAAGCTGCGGGCGGGAATGTTTCTACAGATCGGTGCCCTCTAATGGCCTTGCCAAAACTAGTTTTTCAGATGGTCGGCCTATTTTTATAGACCATATTTTAGGCTCCTCGCGATTGCAAATCATACAAATGAAGCAAAACGAGAAGAACTTCGCGAGCAATCTGTTGAATGATATTGAAGTCAATTTCATAGTTCACAGCTAGTTAACCTAGCGTGTTCGATTAGTTGCCTTGTAGGCCCAGTGGCGCTTCACGAATTTCAGATATATGCCTAAATTAGATATTTAACAAATTAATTAGGTCTACAGTTGCAATTTGCCAAGAACTCGTCAGTAGGTATTGTTTCGTTTCAGGAAAGTTCAGAAAAGTTCTAATTAGGTAGCCATTAGATCTATTGTTAACCTCCCAACATCTTAGAGGGATTACCTAGCATTTTTTATGGACGTACCCAGCGGCGAGATTTTTGTTCCTTCAGGGGTTCCCATGGTTTCCGTGCACTAAGCTCACATTCATCGTAGGCTAAGCTACTGCATTTGTTGTCTTCACCTGTTTGGAATTGTCTTGTGTAATTAACTGGGAGCAATAAATGAGACTCAATTAAATCTTGCAGGTCATTGTTTCAACCAAGTCAATCTATTATTTAATAACAAATTCTCATTTGCAATTCTACAAACAGAATGGTTAATTATTATAGCCCTGATTGAAGTTTTCGCATTTCCTTGAGGATTTTCCATTCACCCTATTCAAGTCTAGAGCCATTATAATAGTACAATGTAAGCCTAATCATAGAATCTCCACTAAAAATTTAATTGTGAAATCTGAACATTCAGACTTACCCGTTGATGTCACGAATGCGTATTGAAATACTGAAACCTGAGGAATCAGAAGTAACTGCGTCGCTGAAATAAAATCCTATGAAATGCATGTTTGCAGTGTCTGGTGTATTCTGTTATTTTAGCGGATGCTGTTTGTAGTGCGTTGAATCGAGTCCGAGGCAACTGGATTCAATTTCCCGTTAATTGTCACAGACAAGGATGCCACTCTGAATGTAGGCCTAAATAAGTTCAGATCAGGCTGAAAAAGGCTAGAAAAGGCTAGACTGGGAATTCCTCTAAAAATTAGGCTCCTTATTCCCGTTAAAATTTCTGATAACCTTTTTAATTATTTATTTTGTAGTCTTTTGCTCCAAAATCTCCAATTTTGGTCCAGAATCAGAAATTCTCGACTTTATCGACGTCTGTTGTGCATTTTCACCTTTGAAAAATCTATTGTTATGTAAAAGTTGGAAAACCGCCCGGAGAAAAAGCTGGATTCTGACCAAAAAAACTAAAAACCTAGACAAGACCGAAAACCTAGATCTATGTGGATAAAGGTATGTGTGGCATCCCTGGTCACAGAGCCATGCAGCAGATCGATGTATTGAAAAAGGTCATATGTCATACATACATGTAGGGCATTGTAGGCCTATGTGTCTATAAAACATGCAAACACATAGACCTACATACAGTCTTCTTCTTCTCTCCTCAATCAGGCGTAACTATGCCGACGATGGGGTCTGTACTCGACTCCTCCAATACTTTCTTTCTCTGATGGTATACACAGCTGTCATCGTGTCCATATCCATTTCTTCCAGATCTTGTCGTATATTTTCCATCCACGTCTTCGCCTGTCGTCCCCCGGCTCCGTTTTCCCTCCGCATGACAATACAGTTCTCGTGCTGGTAAGCACGTTTCCTCCATTCTTGTCACTTGTCCAAACCATGTAAGTCTCACCGCGGAAACGTAGGGGTCGGCCCCCCAATGGAGGTGTTGGGGGGGGACGGCCCATGCATTTGCCCCCCCACCCCAATCGTTAAGCGTCAAGACTAGAAAAAGGTCATAAACTTTTTGGTGGTGAAAATAGAAATTTTTCTTGACTTCTTCGGTGTTCTTCGGCTAAAAATAACTAAAAAAGGTCAACTTTTTTGGGCGGTGAAAATTAAACATTTTCTGAACTTTTCGGCCAGATGACTAAAAAAAATCTCGCGTCTATCCTTCAGCCACTCGTTCGTCCCCCCCCCCAAGTCTCCGCCCAGGTTCCCGCCCATGGTCAGTCTTCTTTTTCTGAAATTAAGTATCAATGTTTCCTCCTGTCCCATCTTCTTCCGTGTCACCTCGTTGCGGATCCTATCCCATCTGGTTCTCCTTGCTATTCTTCTCAGCCAGCTCATCTCCGCCACCAGCATTCTCCTTTCGTCCTCTCTCCGCATTCACCATGCAGCATTCAGAGCCATACATCAGCACTGTGATTACAATTGTCTCGTACAATTTTATTTTTGTTATTATTGATATACTGCTCGTTTTCCACATTCTGTTTAGCCTTCTAAACATCACTGACGCCGGGCAAATTCTGCGTTTAAATTTATGTCCTTTGTGCACCGTCCATCTTCCGCTATTAGTCCACCCAGATACACACGTACTTTAACTTTCTCAAGCTCCTCTCCATCTAGCTTCGTGCTCTTTTCCAGTGATCATTGCCTTGGTTTTTGGACATTTAAACATACACAAAAATATATACTCGGAAAGGCAAAATTCTGTTTTCAGCTCTCAAGATTTCTGCCGCGCTTTCGCTCACTACCCAAACTCAGCCATAACCGTTCACCGCCACCGGAAGGGTCAGGCGGCGGGGAAAGGATTGCTTTTTCAGATAAGAATAATGCTGCTTAACGACAATGCCATTTCAAACGCCTAGTTTTATCCAGGCTTGGGTCAGAACTGGCAGAGTGCAACCAGAGGTTGAATTCTGTGAAAGGATTGGCCACCTGCCTTCATAATAACTGGTATGCTGACGCTATGAAAATTTTTAATTTCTGCAATCTAAATCTGATACCAATTGATGGGCTTCTCTAAGTATACGGGTCAGTTTATTTTAAACTACTAGTCATTCTGGCTGTTTTTGCTCTTTATGTCCAAATCTTTCCTTTATCTTGATTTCCTTGTTCTTGTTCTCGTTGTTAGGATAAGATAAGATAAGATAAGAAAAGCTTATTCTTTAATAGACCAATTGTTATCCGGATTTTGGTTTAGAGACATGGTAAAATACACATAGGCCTACATCATCTTACTATAGAGCCAGTCACAGAGACTGCAAATTGTTACTACTAATGTGCGGCATGTCTGTTTAAGCAATAATTATTATAGGCCTATTAAATGAGAGGGACCCAAATTCTTCTCCACTGTTTTAACGTTGCATGCCAATTACTATGGTTAAAAACAATCCAGTATAATTGTCGTTAAATAGGCCTAACTACTATTCATTTAATCACACATACATTTTCTCAATTCTCTCTACAATTTATAATTAGATAGGCCTACTCAAAGCGCCTCTGAATCGCTTACACTGTAACAGGCGCTTTACAAGTTTTAAAGTAACCATAAGTAATTGCTGTAAGGTATTACAAGTTACAATTGTAATAAATTACAGCAATAAATAATTTAACATGGCGCTTATTCTAGAACGGCAGTACTGTTTCCGACAAGAATGCTGGACTGATAAAACACTATCACGTAAACAGTAATCTAAAAATAAACGTTCATCTCATTTCTCTTGGCTTTCCCGAAAACAATTTTTCAATAGTAATTTTCCTTGTCATGTTCGCTTCTTCACCTTATTATCGTTTTCAAGTTTTTGCAGGCATTAATCAGATGGCTAAGATCAGCAAGGAACATAATTATGACAATGACACCAATGAATGATAACGCTGTGACACCGACGTAGGTCGAGCCTTTGGCTTCGGTCGTCTGTAGAGCAACAGAAGGCTTCCCATCGTCTACAAGAACAAAAAGTTCGCAAAGAATCTTATAGACCTGCGCCAATCCCCTATAAGCAAAGTTTAATTTAGAGTTCTAGACCCCCTTTTATGTCTTTCACCAAAAATTTTCGAAATCTCTGATGACCTTTTTAATCTTTCTATTACAATTTCCGAAAAATTGCTTTGATAGCTGATGACTTTTTAGTCTATCTCTTCAAAAACTGACATAATTTTATATAATTAGGCTATCAGTTATCACTGCATGTGAACAAGACTTGTCTGGGTGGGTTTCTTTGGGGCGATCCTCGTGGACGTAGGCCTATATACATGTACAATTTTCTGTGGAGATATTAACAGCTCAGGATTTTCCTGGAGAAAATGTCATTCCTTCGGAAAAACTATTTCTCTCAGAGACGTCTAGATTAAACATTTCCCTATAATTAGTATGATATGCGTCTGATATATCGATGAAAAATAGATTGTTAGCTTTAAAACTATCAAACTGTTCGATGAATGCTATCCAAAACGATGGAATAAAATTGCCTTTTGAAAATTTATAGACTCTAAGTGCACCCTAAAACCGGGCAAATACATAAAGCGAATGAAGAGATAATTATCTAAAATGTTGACTTTTCACTTTAGCCTACAGCGAAAGATAGTTCTCCGCAAGAAAGTAGCAAACGCGAGGATGGGTTGAGACTTGAGATTCCGAGGTGACGACAGGTCTATCAGTGGCTTTGAATGGACGCCAGTCAAAGAGAAGCCATACCCCAGGAACAAACATGCTCAATTGATACATTAGGCCTAACATTGCACCATATCAAGATTAAGATTATTGCTATTTGTTTAGGTTTATCAAATGTACATACGCAGAACACTTTCCTAAATTAGCGCCTTATGGGATAGGATAGGCATACTGTGTATGATCTCTTCTGATTTTTCTATGCGGAAGACAGACCAGACCTTCTTTTGATACCGTTGGATGCTTCCTCTGACACGATGAAGCGCTCATGAACAAGCTGATGTCCCTGGGTATGGAGAAGTGTAGGCCTATGCTTCCGAGATGTTAAGTTTTATATTGCTATTGGTTCATCAGGGGCCTATCATATTTAGACTTAGCGGCACTTCTATTGACATACATTTTGCAAGGGTGATTGAAATGTCAACACTGATTAGTTCGATTCATGGAAAATTTCTGGCATTTTACCTAGACAATCCGGAACGACAGGATTCCAGCTTCCACTGCGGTCGCAGATTGTCTCAATCGTTGTTGCATTACTCCGTCTGAACCGTTGACCCTTGGGACACGTGACATTAACAACAGTCGAAGGTGTGGCATCGGAAGCATTGACGACTCGAAAGACAAGACTGGGACAAGTCACCACTGAAGTAACAGACGCAAAAAATGAGATATTTGGAAATGCTAAATAAAAATCATACATTCGTTTCTTCATTCATTGTTTTCAATTCAATTTGTTTTTATTGCAACCAGAGTAGACAATATGACAGCAAAATGTAGAAAATAAGCATTAGGAGTGCATTGGATATAAATGGAGGCTCTAAACGGATGGAGTTTGTTGTCATAACTAATAATAGTATTATACTCATCCCAAAAAATCTTATAATAATTAATAACTAATTTAGGCTAGACCTAATGTTGGTGGTGTTGGTGAATATAATAAAGTTTCGTGCATGGTTCGAGCACATGGAAATGAAGTAACGGAGGCCGCGAATTCCGTGTTTTTCGGCATTTTGTCGTGAATGTTATGAATTTCATATCAGTGTTGAGTGAAATGTCTATTTGCAGAGACCCACAGACTAAATTCTAACATATTATAGTATAAGTAAACTAAGTTGGCAGTTTAATTTTAATTATTTTTGCAATTGCACTCCTGCACAATTTATAACGGATCTCTTAAATGTACCAAAACCTGCTGTTCGCGCGAGGCCTTGCGCACTGAGAAGTGAGAACGTTTCTGCACGGTTCACCGTCGAAAAGTAGCTCTATTAATGATTAAATACATAATATTAGAGTAGAGTATTACTGTAGAGTTAATTCCAATAGGCATAGAGGGACTAGTTATACATACGGATGCAGTTTTTCTTGATGGGACTCCAAAGACGGTTTGCCTGACATGTGATTGACATTTCGTAGACATTTCTACCGAACCAACGACCTGGCACACACCTGTAACTGATATTCTGCCCAAAGGTTGTTTGTCTGAAGTTCACCTCAGCGTTTAACAGGTCGGGTGGGTTGCCACAGTCAACGGCTAATAACGACAACCAGAAATTATTTGGCTATAAATCTTTGGATTATGAATAGGCATAACGTACTCCAAGGTAACTGGAGTTAATATTGAATATAGCCTATATACAATTATACATGTAGGCCCCTATATATAAAAATCATATAGAATATTAATATTGAATTCTTATATTGAATATTGATATTGATAGGTCTATTAAATAATAATATTTAATATTATTATTGAATATATTTGATAAAATTGTTATCAGTCACGAACATTAGATTAGTATTTAGGCATTGCGGGGCAAACAACAACTAAACATAAACCGGTTTTTAAACCTTCTTAATTGACACCATGCGGATAAGATGCAAAAATGGTAGAAATAACTAGTTTACATGTATATGGTAGAAATAACTAGCTTATTACATAATACTTGTTTATCTGGTGTTTATCCGGTGTGTAAAAATACTTGCTGAGTGTATTTCCCTTGCACCAATACTACCAAAACTCTGCGCTTCACTCTCGTTGTATAAACGCGCTGTGTAGTGTGTAAGCTTAAGTCTCTGTTACCTTCTGACAACGCCGTTACTGACTCACGTTTGCAAGTAGCGTTCTCCACGGACCAAGTCCCAGTAACTGTGCAATGGACGATAAAGCACGAGTGGTTGAATACTTTGTAACCAGGATCACAATCTATTGATACGATGCTTCCGTAGATGCTGTCTGTTGTGTTCAGTGTAGCGTAGCGATCGTCGATAGGTGGACAATGTAGCGCTGTGTAGCACAATTTATGTAGGCGTTTTAATTAGTAGTTAATTGTTTTAGGAAGCTGAAATTAGTTGAGTAATTTATTGGCTAATTAGTTATTAGATAACTAGCTGCAACTGCAGTGTTTCTGCTTGAGATCAACAGTAGGCCTAAACAAGGATTCGATTATAATATTCTCTCATGCAGTGAGGTCTTTTCATTTTTGTTTGACAATAATATTATTAACCTAAACTTTGGCTCAACTGTTTAGATGAACTTGATGACGTTATGCTTCGCGACTTCAATATCACAAAGGCTCTATGTTATTTGTCTGGATAGATAAATTTAATAGTTTTAGAATGTCAAAAGCGTTTTTTCGCAACTACTGCGCCTATGGGTAGACCACTTTAAGAGGCGTTAGCCTAAATAAATTCTCGCAATGAATGAATGAATGAATGAACACGATCTGTGCTTGGACTTACGGACGCAATCTGAAACATTGCCTCTCCACTGATATCCGTCGCATTTTATTGCGCTCGTAGCAGCAGCGAGGCTTGTGTAGCCCAAGTGGCACTTGTATTCAACCACTGAACCTGCGTAGGCTGCCGTGGAGTTGGGAGTTGAAAACGCCGATGGAGGCACATGATCACACCTGTTATCTGAAATAGATTTAAGTCTACAAATCGGCGCTCGATATCATAATACACATCACATAGTAAAAGCCTAACCTTATAGGTTCACATTCGGAATTCGGTGCTAAGGCAATAGCATACACTTAGGTCAATTACGCTTGTAGGTTTAGGTAGCTTCATAAGCAAAGCCCACTTAGTTATGGGGCTTAGGTAAAAGAATAGGGTTACGTCAACCCCTTCTATTATGTACTCTGAACCATATGAAACGACATTGACATTGATCTAAAAATAAGTTTTCCAATGTCATCACAAATGATTCATGGTAGCATCAATCTGCACAAATGCATGAATATAATAGGGTTGTATACGATAAGATAAGAATATTCTTTAATATACCAATTGCTATCCGCATTTTGGTGTACAGACATGGTATAATAAACAAACGTACATAATTTCTACATACAATCATTGTCAAAATGTTTTCAAATAGCACAAAATCCTGGGTCCAAAATACAATATAAATTTTTCTTTAAAATAATAATTGTTGGATGATAATAATAATAATAAGTTAGATAATAATAATAATGGTTGCCGCATGTGCTTCAAAGTGATCGCATTGAAACTGCCTTATGGTGCAACGCCAAATGATTTAATCACCGAATAATTATTCGTCGTGCCACAAAAATATAGTGAATGTTTAAGTAGTAGTATAAGTAGAGAAGGACTGGTTGTTCAAGAACAAAGGCCGGCTTATCCCCGGCTTATCCCTAATGAGCCACGCCCCTGCCACGCCCCCAGCCACGCCCCCTTACTAATGAGCCACGCCCCATTGACTAATGAGCCACGCCTCCTTACTAATGACCCATTAATGGTCTATTAAGGTAATTATCTATTATACTAATTGCTCATTAATTAATTATTATACTAATCCACAGTGCTAATGACCTGCTAATTATCTATTACCATATAGTGCTAATGACTTACTAATTATCTATTATTGTAATACCTTGCTAATTATCTATTATCCTAATCCGCCGGGCCGCCGAGGTACCGCGCTAATCCCCCGGACCGCCGCGCTAATCTGTAGCGGTATTGTACTAATCCGCCGAGCTATTGTACCAATCCATTCGCTGTGTTATGTATTAATCGGTACTAAGCAGCATGCCAAGGACCTGTCAATCATGTGAGAAACCCCAGAAAGCTGCGACCAATCAGCGTGCGAAAACCTTGCTATCGCTGGAAGTGTCACCCAATCAGCGTACGCGAATTTCATCAGCCCAGGAATATGTGTCCAATCAGAGAGCGAGAAACATAATATGAAAATTTCTAAGTATGAAATAACAAACACAATAGTTTGACATTTTTCTTTCAACACAATCTTTATTTCTTCAACATATACGATTATTCAATACTTTTATTTCACAATGTTCAACGAATATACGAATGTTCATTAGAATAGTCACATTTCAATATACGATTATGCAATACCTTTTATTTTACAATGTTCGACATTTATACGAATGTTCATTAGAATAGTGTCATTTCACTATGCCTTTGCACAACACCTTGTGCGATTATGCAATACTTTTACTATCCAATGTTCAACAGTTATACGAAATTTCTGATATTTACAACACGTCATAATGTCCTTTTGCTATGCGATTGCGCAACACCTTGTGCTATTTTTATTTACAGTATTCATTTTCACATACAAAACGGTCGTAGAATATATACATTATACAAGGGACGCAATTTTCACATGACCATAAGACAAAGATTCAGAGGAATTTAGTAGAAAGCGCTTATCATCATATGGGGAAAGTGCAACTTTCCTTATTTCTAAAGTGTGCAATTCGTGTTTTGTGCTTCGAATAGCACAGAATTTGGAACTTGTTGTGATTTCATCAAAAATGCAGGCGCGATACTCTGCATGTCGTATATTCTTCTTCACAAACCCGCGCTGAATTCCCTTAGCAGTCTTTTTCTCCTTGTTGTTAGGCAACAGCAGACTATACATTTTTGATCTTAATCCACAGAACTCTAAAACAGCCTCCCCATTGCATTCATCCTTGAACTTGCCTATGACCTTAGCATTTGCACGACTGTGTAGAAAGTGCTCACAGGGATAGTCTGAGGTGTCATATTCGTCAATGTTAAGCTGCATGTCCCTGTATACGTCTGGTGTAAAGATATGGTAACAAAGGCTATCGGTGTCTGTGAACAGGAGTTTGCAAGCATTTCCGTAAAGGGGTATTATGTGTTGGTAATGGAACTCGTACATCTTTAGTTTCGAAATGTCAAGAATGCACATTCCGGCATAAAGGGGCTTGTTCAAAAAGACATTTGAATTGGTCAATTTTATGACTGTCAAATCTTCGTTTATTATGGTGTACGATTCGAAATTTGGCCGAGCTATGAATCTTTTAGCACGAGTTGCATTCATTACAAGTTTAACGGACAGATGTTTTCTATTATTCTGCATGGTTTTACCATATATAGAGTTGTTCATAAGCTTATAAAAGACTTTTTCAAACGAAGATTTTGCTGCCTGACGTTTGGATGTGTTGAAGTCTATATATTTTTTCAGCCACCGACTTTGTTGGAATTCCAGAATTTTATGTATTTTAGTCAATTTCATGCCCATTTTGAGGTAGAACTGTAGGTTACGGTAATGAACAACATACCGGGTCTTTGGCATGAGGTTGGGCACCAACTTTTCGGTGCCAGAATCAATTTTAGACGAAATTTTGCGAGAAACGGACTGTGCGTAAGGCGATATCATGTCAGGTCTTATGTTCAGTCTCTCAGGTGCAAGGGGGTAATCGTTGTGTTCGTCATGGAGATGCGAAGGGTAGTCCAAGTCCACTTCCAACAAATAACCCATGTCATCGTCTGTCGATTTAGTGTCCAAGTCGAATTTAGTAATTTCGTCAGTGTCTAAAAATCGAAATTTTCCTGTCGGGAGAGGCTCGGACATGGCATAACCATATAGGTTATTGCAATCCAAGTACATTATGTAGCTCATGGGATCATTTGGATCGTATCCTTGGGCAAGATACGGATTATTCGCCTTTGCATATCTGTTGGAGATCATGGAGACACCACCTCTCATACCTCTTTCGACAAAGAGGTAAATGTCTGGGTCTGTTATTAATTCCAAATTTACTTTTGTCATGCGTAAACACGCGTCGAAACTAAGGCCAGGACTACTGTAATAATGAAGAGGATCCAATTTGTAATAGTCCAGGGACATTAGTGTGGTTCAAAAAAATAAATTTTAAGCTAGATACCAGGGCACACTCTCGGTTTGTTAGACCTGTCAATAGTATTATTGAGACCAAATTTCAACTTCCTAGCCCAACTGGAAGCCGGTGCTCAACGGCATCGAAATATTACCATGCAGTTGTATTAGCTAAAAATATTGATGCCATGTAGTTTGATCAAAAACCTCAACCTTTGTCATGCCGATGAGCTTGAAAATAGTTTATGTTGTGCTTTCATGCTTACCCCAGTCAAGACTAGACAGCTGTTTAGCCATCAAGTGACAAGTGTGCTTGATAGCAATGACACTTCAGATGATCTGATCATGAAGCATTGAGATTGTTGGTCACAATTACTGCAGCGCTTATGTGCGGTCCTTTTGTTCTGCCATTTTCATAAAAACCATTCACACGGAGTGCTTATGAAGACCAGGATGGATGAAGCTGAAGTTGTAAGATCTGAATGTGTTCCAGATTATCCACTTGCACTGTAATCTACTGGAAATGTTGCCCACCTGTCAGTGCTAGTTTCAGGTGATTGTGTAAATAAACTCTTTGGTGTGCCCAAATTTCCCTCTCTGACAGTACCGTATTATAATTTAAATCCAAGGTCATTCATCATCTACTGAAGTTATGGAGACTCACTGGTAATGCCCAAGCCTTGATCTGTGATACAACCCATGAATGTCAACACCTGATGTCTTAGCGTAGTGTACGTTTTTCAGCAAGGAAGAAGAGGTAAAAAGTTCCTGCGGCTAGACGCAGGGCCATCTTATCCAGTAGGCACAGTAGGCACTGTGCCTAGGGCCTACGAACTTTTTAGGGGCCTACGAAATCCTGAGAAAAAAATATTAAAATATAAATGACCGGAAAAAACAAATAGAAAACGAAAACTTGCTAACTTTTTTCAAGGCCAAGTTAGCCAATGAAACAGTAACATTAGCTAAGCTATATTATGTTAACTTTGAAATCCGGAAATACTACATTTAGCGGATATCGAAAATAAATAATTATTACAAAAAGTAGATTGAGATTTAAAATCAAAACTGAAATACGTTCGCAAAACATGGTTGAGCATAATTTTAAGAAATAATGTAAATGTGTTGCAATTTGAATTAATGCAGAGTTGAGTTGGATAGGCCCTAGGGGCCTACCAGAGGCGGATCCAGGGGGGCTTATCCGGCCATGGCCCTCCCATTTAGGAACGCCCATGTATCGTGGCCCCCTCCATTTGGATTGAACATGCTGTGGAACAATGTATATATTGCACATTTTGGCCCCCCCTATTAAGAAATGCCCATGCATTGCGCCCCCCCATTTAAAAATGGCATGTTTGTCCAGAAGTTAAAACGTGAGGACTAAAAAAAGGTCATCAACTTTTTGGCGGATGAAATCGTATTTCCCGAAAATTTTGGCAGATGACACGAAAGTTTTTTCCCCAGACCCAAGGCCTAGAATGTTTTGCCCCCCCCCCGTTCAAAGTTTCTGTAACTGCCCTTGGGGCCTACGAATAGATTAATATGCAAAAGTGCCTAGGGCCTACGATTACCATAAGACGGCCCTGGCTAGACGGATGTCTTCATTGTGATGGGACTGATTTCAGCCAAAATCTTCGTCTTGTGTTTTGGTCCATATAACTCAAAATATAATCCAATCCTTCAGAGATTTAAAGCTGGGTAGGATGGTGTGACACGTGACATCTAAGTACTAGACGTCATATCCGTTGCTGAAGCTTCCCATGAGAGAGCATTCAGTTTTCTCAAGTAGTCTGCTGAAAATTAAGTCAGCTTCAGAGATGACAACCAAGAAATCATTGAGGTGTCAATGGTTGTCCTTGGAAGTCAGCCCTCAATAAGAAACTGGAAAGCCGAATTTACCATGCACTTTGAATGGCCAGGTTACTGTATGCCATCAAAATATACCGATTTAGCAATCAACGTGATGTATTCAATCTAAGGAAGAAGGAAGACACTCAGATTCATCTATTTGTGTGATTTGGTTTCCTTCTTCACTCAAAGACACGGACAAAGGCCTCCTCTTGCTGCTGAAACTCCAGGACAAGAACTGTCAATTTGGATTGATTTAGGAAATATGATTCAGTTGACTATTATCCATAGGAGATCAGCATTGCTGCCATGAACGTCCTAGAAAATCACCGGTACTTAGTACCTTTCAGTTGAGGCTGAATGCCTGACACTGTTATGTTGCCAACAGTACTGTCTGTTACAGATAAGGTTAAGATCTTTTACAGACTGCAAATCCTGGTGAAAGAAAGTTGAGGTTAGCGATGTGGTACCGACTGAGAGGATTGCCTGGGCGAGTTTGCAACCCGGTGAATACTGACATTACTGCAACGCCTGAAGTTTGGCGATTCATTCCTACATTTCCGCCAGAGCAATAAACTGAGAATGATGATTATCATCAGGGCAGAGACTGTAGTCAGTGCTCAATAATTGGCCGAGGGAAGTGTGATGTTGCTCTACGTCTTAAATTGACTCCTCACTGATAAAAAAGAAAAGCAATATTTTCTCCAAGTGATCTAGGCAGACAGGAAGTTGTCGCCCCACTCAATCAACAAAGAAATCTGATGTTGACACCGTGCTTGCAAAGCCTTCAAGAGTACAAGACTGTAATGTGTGTTGAAGTCATAATACGAGAACAATGGAATAATCATGGATTTAACGATTTTTCGCCATTTTTGACATTTTCCATATTTAAAACCTAATGAAATTTTATACTTTAAGCTGACCAATTGTTTAAATATCACAAATCTCGTCTTGTTTCGGTAATGTTTGAGTTATCTTGAAAGAAAACCAAATTGTATGGGAATATTATGCTCGACAAATTTATTGCTACAATTAACGTCTATTCATTGGCCCATGCAAAGTAACACAGTCGTTGAGCACCGCCTTCCAGTTGGATTAGGAGGCTGAAATTTTGTGTCAATAGTACTATTGATAGGTCTAACAAACCGAGAGGGTGCCCTGGTTTTTTGCTTGAACTTTATTGTTTACCATGTATCTGTGAACCACACTAAGGGACATTCTACGAAAGGATTCAAACACATCAGCTAGCAAAACAACATCAGTCTGCAAGTATAGGTCGTGGTAGTCCTGCATAGTCTGCATGTCGAACGTCTGCCAAATTTGTTGGGCATAGTAGTAGTCTGCCTGTGTAATGTCCTCGTCTGTCAATTTGCTGAAGAAGCAGCCTTTGGGTGGCAGAGTCCTTTCGGTCATTCTGCAGGCCGAAGTCATGTATTCGTAAGGGAATACCCCCTTACGCAGCAGCAATTTGTAATTGTCCGGAAAAAGTCGCCGCAAATGCAAGAATTAAGAGTCGTCTTCTTTCGACAATTTTTTGACCAACACATCCAAACTGCAGGTCAGGAATTGTAGGGAATCCAAAAATCTGATGTTATTGACTTCAAAAGAAAGATATTTTTCCATGTTTGTTGCAATTACTTTAATTTCGTGGCTTGCAAATTCCTTTGTCATGTGTTTAAGTATGAGGTGAGAGTCGTAACCCTTAAGATTGTGAAACACGACAGGTAGAAGATAGTTGGATGTTTGCTGTTTCTTGCTCTTTGTAGGTTTTCGAAATTTCATTTTGAGATTGCATGGAGAACAGAGTGCAGAAATAAAGTTGCCAGTCATATGGCAATGGTGTCTGACTTTGTTTTGGATTGTCAAAGCGACATTGCAAGAAGGACATGCTGTGCAATTTTCAAATTCCAACTTCTGCTCTTGTGATAGTGGTTTCATAGGCATGTTGGTAGCCAAAATTTTATTAATTCGAGTCTGTTCGGATTTTATATGTGAAAAGAAGTTACTCATAACATCAGGTCCCGAATAAACGTATGGAAGAGCATCATTCAAGTGAGGAAAGGATGAAATGGTAAAGCAACAAAAACCGCTAGGTGTATGAGTGTCCAGAATTTTGGTTGCCTTGTCGTTGGTAGCCGATTCATTTGGCGCCAGATAGCTTTCAAAGTCGGCGTATATGACATATGGCAGTGCCATCTCGTTGGTGTGTTGGTAAATTTAAGGTTGCAATTGTCGGGGTGGGATAACGCACGGATTGAAGCCCATGTTTCCCACATTCTTCCATGTGTGCGTTTTTACCAGCAGCTGTGGTGAAGCAGTAGAGACAGTACGGGCAAGAGAAAGCTCTTCCACCGTGAGAATTTCTACCCTTTAAAAGAGCGGACAAATTACGTACTACAATGTAGTGACGTCTTTCACCATCGGCAAGAAGAAGCAAATTTACAATATATTTCCTTCCCCTGTGAGCACTTGCATACAGCGGTGTAAAGGTTTTGTCGTCTGGGCTGAAATACATGACATTGATGCAGTAGTCTGTATTCAGACCTTCGAAAAGCGAAATTTGCTCAATGGACATAGGAAATTTTAAACCCTCGGTGACAAGCTCGTCCATATACGGCTTGTAGTGATTGACTCTGTGTGGGTTAGCAGTTTGAAAATGAGAAACAGAGAGCACACTATACAGAAAGCATTTCTCATCATCGTTCTGTATGTTCAGAGTTGCGTGTTTTCTAGTCAAATATTGTGGTGTTTGTATGTAGCTGGAGCCACCTACTGGGTCGTATACAGCATTGCACAATTTAAAATCAACTACACCATTTACCAACCAACCAGAACTTTCCGCGGTAAAGGCGTCGACCAACTCATCAATTCGTTGAACAGCTTCTTGTAGCTGATCGTCTATTTGTGATGGATGTGTGAGTGTGGAAGGAATCGACTTGAAGTAGCCGACAGTTTGCGCTTCTCCTTCTGGCGTTGTGCGTTTGAAGTCTACATCGACCGCCACATACCACTTCACCGGCCTAAAGAAATAGACATAGAAATAACACGTACTTTGCATATACCGCACACTTTCAAGAATTGCACGTTTGCATGAGTGTGTGTAATTGAGAATTGTCTAAGACTGAAAGTATTAGAGTCACTGAAGTCCGAACGCTGCTCCAAGCTTTTGTGTATGATTGGCTAAATAAGCATTTTAGATCAAAATTTTCCAAGCACAAACAGAATACAAGGTCAGTGTTTTCTACGTACAAGGTGCATGACAGTGCACAATTTTCTAAGTCCAAACATTAGTTTAAGACAAAATTGTCTAAGTACAAGGAGCATATCAGTATAAAATTTTCTAAGTTCAAACAGAAAATACAAGAGCAAAATTTTTCTAAGCCCAACAATTTATAAATTTGTGCAAAGTACAAACTCACCCTTCGTCTCTGAAAGTGTCCTCCAGAGTGTTGATCATTCGCGACGCTTCTTCCTGCAGCATGGCATGAACGTCGGTTGTTTGTGCAACCGGAAGCGGTATGTCGAGGAAACAGTTGTTTGTCGACGTGCGAATGGCCGGATTTTTCTGCTTGTTGAGACAGGTGATGCAGATGTCCTGACCAGCTCTGAAGAAACGCGAAGCGCGCCGATTCTTACATTGGCTGCACTCTTTCTGCACCAAACACGTGAGGCATAGGCCTTCCGTGAGGTTGCTCGTCTTGTAATTTCGGCAAGAATCACATCTACCTACAGTATAGCAAAAATAAAAGTGCCCATTAAAGACTTGCAGTATACTCACTATAATAAAGTCAAAGACTGCTAAAGTTCGCATGCTGTATATTCACTATGATAAAGTCAAAGACTGCTAAAGTTCGCATGCTGTATATTCACTATGATAAAGTCAAAGATTGCTAAAGTTCGTATGATGTATATTCACTATGATAAAGTCAAAGACTGTTAAAGTTCGCATGATGTATACCAATTACCAAATGTACAGTGTTGAAAGTTGGTAGAATGTATGGGTGCGCATATGTTGTATGAAAAGTTTGTAAAAGCAACAAGTTTGTAGGGACTTACTTGATGGACCGGGTTCTGTCGATGTCGCGCCGGCTCCGCTGGAGCCGGCCGCCGCCGCCGCCGCCGTCGGGACAGGGCCTCCTGCTCCAGACTCGACATTTCCCACATTAGTGCGCTTTGTCACACGGTCGGTATCTGCATCTGCCTTTCGCTTCAGTCCTACAACATACATTATTTGACATGTATAAAATGCTCCAAAATAATTTTAAATAAGCCAAGTATTTTAAATAAAGCAAGTACATATTTTTCTTTTCTTTTATTTTTATTAGTTTTATTTTTATTATTTTTATTTTTAAAAGCTTACAATTGAAATACGACGAAGTAAAAACTTACTCAGTTCTTGAATTTTCGCCTTCAGTTGCGCTTCTTCCTTGAGCAGTTGTTCGAGGTCTGCATCGTGCTTGCTCGCTATAAACAGAAATACATGGGTTTTGAGAGCTAAGAAAATACATGGAGCCTAATACATAATGCACAGAATAAGAAGTTTATTTACCCATTTTGCTGTAGTCGAGTTGCAAAGACTGTCTTAAGTTGTTCAAAAATTTTCTATATGCCTTTCAATATCTGCTTATTTTTCGCAGAGATGCACTACTTTTACAAAAGGTGCTAAATTTCAAATGATCTGTAGAATGCTCTGTGTCCGTCAAGCGATATGTTTTGAATGCGCTGTAACACATGTAGATATAATAATGGAACTACTTTTTCACAAATTCCTACGCGAAAGTAGTTCTTTATGTCAATGTTGCGCGGAAGGATATGTTATGGGTGTGATGCGGTTTATACTGTATAGAGTAAGTGTGTGTGTGTGTGTGTGTGTGTGTGTGTGTGTGCGCGCGCGTGTGTGTGTGTGTGTGTGTGTGTGTGTGTGTGTATGTGTGTGTGTGTGTATGACACATTGGAAGACTTGAAGAATAAAAGTGCGTAACTTACTTGTTTGAGCGCCCTCTGGCGGCCGCCCAACGCGACCCTCCGACGAAATATGACTCGGGCGACGCTCTGCTGTTGTTGGTAAAGTAGGCCTAGGGTGGTCGTCCATAGGCCGGGTTCCTGGTCCTGCCGCCGAAGTGTAGTTCCAACAGCATTTTCCCTCTACTGACGAAGAATTTTGGATTCGGACCTCCTTCGCTATTGTTGGCGCCGCAGCTGTAGGAATTTCTGCTGCGTTGGAGCTGTCATTGCTTTCATCTCGCTCTGCAAAGGAAAAACGTTCCGCGCTCACTATATGAGCTACTCATAGGTTGGTGAGCATCATGCGTGTGAGAAAAAATGTTGAGCATTTAATGGCGTTGTAAGCCCAATAATTATAATACACGAATTTTCTGTACAAAACCACAGTACATTAGAGTCTACATGCCACGTTCTACAGGAGTGCCAGACCCAAGTCAGTAAAAAGGAGGAGGGCGAAGCTAAAAAGCCTTGCCGCAACACTGCTAAGAATATACATACTCAAATTTTTAAGTCTTGCAAGAAGTCTCGCTTCTAGCCTCTCAATCTCCTCGATTTGTGCCTGCATTTCAGCATCTAGACAAAATAATATTCGTGCATAAGATAGGCTGAGTCCTAGTTTGTTATGTATTGGGCTATAATATTCCTGCTACACAGCGTCTCCTGACGCTGACCTCAGACTATGTATAATTATAACAGCCTACTAATGCTGCGTGTCTTTTCCTACCAGCGCCAGCTCTCGACAAAGACAGTAGGTGCTTCTATGCTCACAATATTATAGGACTACATAAAATTGCGATTGCAAAGAAATTTAATTTCTGCATCTCTGCGAAAATAATGCATCGCCTGAAATTTAGAAGATAAATGTAGTACACTCACCAGACATGACGACTGAAGGAAGATCCGGCGTGCTGCCCACCAGAATCGTCTGTAGTTCGAAATTCTCGATAGTCGTAGACGCCTGTTGATTCCGGAAAAGATCTCTGAAGATCTGTTGAGGCTTATGCCAGTTTTTATAGCACTATGTTGGTGTCTGACGCAATGGGACAGGGGTATTGCGAAATACTTTGTGTGGTTGTGTGTGTGGTTGTATGGGTGGTTGTCTGTGTCCACATGCTTGGTTGTATGGTGTAATATGTGTCAATAGCACTGATTCCGTGAGGTTTTGCGTGTATTCCCTTCTAGGTGTCCTACCTTCTTGGAAATTTTATCAAAACCATGAATTTACATTAACATGGGTATACATTAGTTGGAATTGGCCGTCTTTTGAAGTGGATTGTAGGCTTTGATGGTCAAAGACTGCATTTACAATCAAACAGAATTAATAGCATTCAATAAATTGCAAATATGCCTTGAGGAAAGGAGAATAATGAGAAGGAGGCTGATGGGTGTAAGAATAGGTTTGGAGAGGGAGGAGACTGAGAAGGAGAAGGAGGTGCTGGGGGAGAGAAAAGACAGTGAGGAGAGAAAGGAGGATAGGTGGAGGAGGAAGAGGAGGAAGAGAGTAATGCTATGAGGAGAAGGAGGTGTGGGAGGAGTAGGAAGAGGGTAAGGATAAGAGGAGAAGGAGGAGGAGACAGAGGAAATGGAGGAGGAGGAAGAGGAGGAGGAAGAAGAGGAGGAGGAAGAGGAGAAGGAGGAAGAGGAGGAGGAAGAGGAGGAGGAAGAAGAGGAGGAGGAGGAGGTGTGGGAGGAGTAGGAAGAAGGTAAGGATATGAGGAGAAGGAGGAGGAGACAGAGGAAATGGAGGAGAGACCAGAAGAGGAGGAGGAGACAGAGGAGGAGGAGGAAGAGGAGGAGGAGGAAGAGGAGGAAGAAGAAGAGGAAGAGGAGGAGGAGGAGGAAGAGGAGGAGGAGGAGTTCGCGGCTGAGGAATGTCGACGGTTATGGTTTGTAGGTGTCTACTGATGATTCCACCACGCAATTACGTACTAATAATTGGACCTCTTTGAAGGCACACACCTGCCATGAAAGGGACCAATTTGACAATAAAGACTAGCGGTCCTTGCAATTGTGATAACGGGACGATTTCCAATTACACGGTTGACTGGTTTTAATAGAGATGTTGACCAGGGGTTACAGACAGACAGACAGATGTAATTATGGGTTACTAGTTCAATGCACTCATAAGTGTTTTAGGAAATAATTGGAAGAAAGACTCAGCGATTGGATTGTCGTCATAGTTGTGTGGATAAGTCCGGAAGCGCGGCGGATTAGTACAATACCGCTACAGATTAGCGCGGCGGTCCGGGGGATTAGCGCGGTACCTCGGCGGCCCGGCGGATTAGGATAATAGATAATTAGCAAGGTATTACAATAATAGATAATTAGTAAGTCATTAGCACTATATGGTAATAGATAATTAGCAGGTCATTAGCACTGTGGATTAGTATAATAATTAATTAATGAGCAATTAGTATAATAGATAATTACCTTAATAGACCATTAATGGGTCATTAGTAAGGAGGCGTGGCTCATTAGTCAATGGGGGCGTGGCTCATTAGTAAGGGGGCGTGGCTGGGGGCGTGGCAGGGGCGTGGCTCATTAGGGATAAGCCGGGGATAATCCGGCCTTTGTTCTTGAACAACCAGTCCTTCTCTACTAGTATAGCCTAATGCAAAATTTCCTTAAGTGCCCAGTAAGCTCATAGGCCTAACTATGCAACAATATTATGCATTGCAATCTGATGCCGGCGATGATTGAAATTCACGACTTAAAGTAGGCAATATAACAATCAATAGAATACTGTTGTGCTTTGGAATATTTTAAAGACTTTCTGCAGCCAGTTTGGGACCTTGCTATATCGATTATATTAGAAGCTGGATGGAGGCGGTACTCACAGTCGCAGGTGAAGACCTTCTGTAGCCAGAACCCGTTACCAGTACAGGAAATGTTAGTCTTGGCTTGTCCATCGTCGAACTTTCGTCCATTGAGACAGGCGAAGGAAATGATAGCTCCATACGGAAATGGTCCATCTGTATTTCTGGTCTCTAATCCAGACTGAGTCGTGTACTGGATCACTGGTGGATCCGTACAAAAAACAGCTACAAACGCAAACATTGCATTGAACCATAGGTTAGCCTAAACCAGTACGAGAATCGTAGAAAAATTTACTGGGAGTCAGACTATGAGCCATGTGGAGTTTGGGTGTGCAAAGAAGACACCGTTGTGGGCTCTGTGGTGAACCCAAATCCAAGGAATTCTCACTCTTGATTATTAAACAGCTTGTGCAACCCTGTACGTCGACATTGAGTTAGGCCTAATAATGCGCCATAATAATTGACTGTTTATTTTTCCTGCACCCATAAGCGTAGAGGACATTTCAGCAGTGAAATAAAGTAAAAGCAGTCTGGGAGAAATAGAATTATGTCACAAAAACCAAACAACCGTCACTTCTGACCCTAAAGAGTATAATAGTGACACATAAGGAAAGTATTACAAGTAGGCCTACTTTCAAGACATCAGACGACTTCGGAAATTAATAATTTATGTGTTTACCTTCGCATGATTCTGGAAGAGTGTAGTTCCAGAGGACGTCCGAGGTGCACTGGAGTGACTTTGTCAGATTTCGATCAGGAAACATGAATCCATCCGGACAAGAGGCGACGACGACTGTGCCGAAGATGGTTTCGTTGGTACTGAAGATGAACATCGAAGAGTGATGCAGCTGCTCACAGTAGATGGCTGCAAAACATTGCAAATCTTCATCATCATCATCATCATCATCATCATCATCATCATCATCATCATCATCATCATCATCATCATCATCATCATCATCATCATCATCATCATCATCATCATCATCATCATCATCATCATCATCATCATCATCATCGTCATCATCACCACCACCACCACCATCATCATCATCATCATCATCGTCGTCGTCATCATCAATTCAGCATAGTTTTCTCCATATTCATCATGGCCGCCAACACCTTCATAATTATCATCGTCATCGTCGTCGTCACCACCACCTTTTGTCGGCGCCCTTTTGTTGTGCGCCCTTTAGACGGGTCACCCCACCACCAACACCAACATCAATTCGTCATCATCTTCTCAATCCACATTTACATCATCATCACCAACAACACAATCATCATTTTATCAACAATATCAACATCATCATCGTGAGCATTGCGGTCGTCGTCACTTAGAAGAGGATCCTTGATCCTTTAAAAATCTCGGTCTCATCTTAATTACGGACATGCGCATTCATCAACCGACGCTTTACCAATGACTCACCTTGGCATCCTTGAGTCAGATCCCAACTGCCGTTGCTGCAGCCGACCTTTGTCTCCACGGTTCCATCGGAGAATCGATAGCCAGTGAGACAGGTTATCGTCAGAGTACTACTTGTAGTCTGGTTCAGTCTTACGAAGGAGTGTTCAAGAAGAGGAGGTGGACCACAACGGAATTCTACAGAACAGTCAGACCGCTTGTTATGTCTAAGTGGTTTGGCGTTGTCAGGTCGGGAGGGACTTTGAGTAATTTCTCTTGAAGTGGCGCTATAACTATAGGCTACTATAATAGCCTACTATACTAGACTAAATCATATTTAACTAAATATACTGTACTTTACTTTAATAAACTACACTAGTACCATACGCACTATTTTGCTTTTTAAACTATTATATTAAATTATATTATTTAATAATTTTATAATTTTATTTACCTGTTTCGTTATAATCGTTAAATGTAATAAAATACTATAATTATAATTTTAATGTTCTATATACAACTGTTTATAGCATAGATTGCTACGAAGGTGTAACTCACCAGCGCAGTCTGACTCTGGTCTGTTGAGATATCCCTGTCCTCTTACGGCGACGCACTTCACTCTTTCATCTGTTGTTCCATCGTTGAATCGTTCTCCCAACGGACACCTGCTGCGAGCCACCTGCGACGCGCCAAGAACCTGAACAGCGTTCGAATCCAATCGAAATTTTCCCAGTTGTGTCTGGAGTTGGCAGAGAATTGCTGCAAAGGAAATATGTTGCAATAATATAATTTAAATGCTAATCAATATACAAGTAATGCAAAAACGTAGCTAAAGGTTTTGGGATGTTTGAATAGGCTACCGGTACTCCCCGAAATGAAATTATGTTAAAAAAAGAAATAATTCATTTACTAGCACACGTTGGTCCTCGTTTTTTTTATTCCCTTTCGTTCCCGGTTGTTTCCTTCGGTTTCCGTTGGTTTCCGGTTGTAGGCCTATGGCTAGCTGAGTATTTTTTTTTTTATCTCTTTCGATGGCAGTTCACAACTACGTACTGCACTGCTAATACTGGGAGCTTCCACTGAGGCGCGTGTAGAAAGTGTCTTTTAATTCATCATTTACCTAACTTATTTACCTTAACATAAAACCTAAATATTTTACCTTCGTCTTTTCCCGTCGTATATTTTTTGTTATCTCATACCTAAATCGAACAGTTTCATCTCTATTAAAATTGAGATACTTTATCATCATCCTTAGCTCTCATCTTTTTCGTTCAGTTTTTATCTTCTTCCGCAACCCTGTCCTTTAATTAAACTCAGGTTTTATAGGCCTACAGTTTCATCTGCTAAATATTGATCGCACGTTTCAAATTATACTAACGCTGGCAATTGGGAAACCTTTCTTGCCAACCATTGACGTCATCACAGCGAGTTGACCTGACTCTAGTTCCGCCCGGAAAGCTAAAGCCAAGCTTACAGGTGTGGATAGTAATAGATCCGTATTGGTCTCTATACAAGAGTTGGTTGGCGTTACGGACGGCAGGAGCAGTAGAGCGACAAACCAGTGGCACTGATAACAGAACATAGTATCGCATGTGGTATCTCTGACAAGCACATTCAACCGGTTCCCTATCATTTGGTCGTAAATGATCTCGTCGTAATCAATTCGTCGCAATTTATATCGTCGTTAATGAATTCGTCGCAATATAATTCGTCGCATGCAAATCGTCGTATTCAGTCCGTCGTTTTTCATGTCATCGTCAAATAATATTGTCACAGTTTATTTCGTATTATATATCTTTAGTAGTAGGCTACATAAAAAATCTCATCATGCAAAACTAATTTAAAAACTGACATTCGTGCATTAGGCCTACACGTTCTTATTTCACATCACCAGTAGCCTATGTCTTCCCGCCCACTTCTCTCTCCTATGTATAAAATAATATAACCCTCATAGACTGCCTTCTGTTTTTCTCGGCTACCGTACTCGTAACAAACGTTAACTTCGACATTGTTGCGATTAAGCTACTAGGTGTACCTTGTATTTTTAGGTTTATATACGTCGACACATTGTTGCGATTACTAGGTGTACCTTGTATTGTTGGGTTTATATACGTCGACTCGAAGACTGCTGTGACAGACACTCCTTACGACGAAATTTGCGACCAATACGACTAATACGACCAAATGATTGCGATTAGTTGTCTGCGACGATATAGAGGACGACCAATTGACTCGCGACCAAATAATTTACGACTATTATAAGACTGCGACGAAATGATCTGCGACGAAATGATCTGCGACGATATGGATGGTCACCCATTCAACCATCTTTAAAATCTATATAAGCCATTTATGTGATCAACCGTCTATGTTTAATGATTTATCTAATTGTTGCTTTTGATTTTGCTTGCCCGTTTGCATAATAGCCTGTAATTTGTATTTTAAAGATGAATTTGATGGCGAAAACGGCAGTCACTTTGAATTGTATTGTGACAAATTATTATGAAACGCGATCTAGCGGAGAGAATGAGAAGGATTTGCGGCGAGAGAAAGATAGACTACCAGACAGAAAGGCGGTGCAAACTGATGGTGGAAATCGATTCCATAGAGAGGAGCTTGTGCAGTCAAAGCGTCTGGGTTGAACCGCGGCAGTCAAGACGCCTGACACAAAGAGGTCAAGCTGATCAGAGGGTCGAATATGTTTCGGACATTGACATAATTATAATTATTGAGACTTAAAACACAAAGCAAGAATTTTGAATTGTATACGGGAAGAGGGAGGGGCCAGTGAAGCCGTTCAGTCATGAATGTGGTGGTGATGATGATGATGATGATGATAATGATGACGATGCAACAGAGGTTGGGTTATAATAATTGAGACGTACCCGAATTCGTTCCGTTGTTCGTCCGCTGTCTGGTTGGAGGAGATGTGCTCACTAGCATGACACCATTGCTAGTTGATCCTTGAAGGTCACCAGGGTCACTGGTAGTTTCACAAGAATTCGAATCATTCAGGTTCAAACACGAGAAGCTTACGCGTGTCACGTAAGATGTAGCGGCCATGGTAGAAGCACTGCTGAAGCCGAATGCTTTGGACGTACTGGTAAATAACATGGTGTAAATGGGACTTGTGGAATCAGTGGGAGCATTACTGGAAGGTCTACCATCGATGGTAGAAAGAGAAGTGACTGAGTCCCTGACTACCGCTTTCTTTGTTTTAATGGTGTTTGGTAATAATGGTAAGTCACTGCTGAAAGTAGACATATCAGTGCTGTATGATGAAGTGACTTCACTTGTTCCTGGTGGAATGGTAGTTGAGGAACTTGGAAACGTTGACTGTGTTGTACTGGTTGAGGAGAACTGTGGAGTAGTTGGTGAACTTGTTGCACCGAGAGTTGACATGGAACTAGTTGCACCGAGAGTTGACCTGGAACTAGTTGCACCGAGAGTTGACCTGGAACTAGATGCACCGAGAGTTGACCTGGAACTAGTTGCACCGAGAGTTGACCTAGAACTTGTTGCTGTTGTCTTGACAACTGTTCTGGTTGTACCAGTAGTAGTCGGAGCCGTGGTAGTTACTGAAAAATGCCATAAAATCATCGTCACAATAGTTTTACTAATCATCAAGCTTGCTTTGAATCTGACGACGATTTCAATACGGAAAGCAACACCAGTGTTGACTGCGACGAAGGTAGCGATTGCACTACTGTATTAAAACATCCATAGGCATTTTATTTATTTTTACTTGTTTAGTTATTATTTGCCCGGAAATATCTGGCATCAGATTCTTTTGAGACATCAAAAGCGGCCGTTGCCACTTCTGAGTTTGACCGCTGCAACAGTCTGCTGGTCGATTCGCGAAAGTGTCATCTTAATTGCCTGCAGTCCTTCTCAACGCCACCGCTAGGCAGCTGTGAAATCGGAGAAAGTTTGACCACGTTACGACGCTACTCCGTGATGTCATACGCTGGTTTTGTTTCCTGTTTCCCCTCGTATTGAATTTGCGATTATGCTTGCTAGTTCACTAGTCTCTCCAAGGAGCTGCGCCAGAGTATCTTCGTGGTTACTGTATCGGGACGCAATCCCCGCTTTCGGTTTGGTACTAGCCTACTCAGATCACTCGATAAAGTGATTTTCGCGTATGGCGAATGAGAAACCAATTCGGTGACCGCGCTTTCTCAGTGACTGGCTCCAAATGCCGGAAGTCTTCCTCCCGCCCTACCAGCAACTGACTCAGTCGACTCATTCAAATCAGGAATCAAGAAATTTATTTTTGCCAGGCCTGATCTGCTGTTAGTGATGTATTTTTGTAACAGCATGGCTGTGTTACGGCGCCATAGAAGTTGTTATTGTTATACTTTTTGTTATTATTTTGTTTTCTTATATGATAATTATAGCCCTAATTGAACGAAGATGAGTTTAACGCACCTGGAGGGTAGCAACTGGTCATCAGATATTGGTCAACGTTGACCCAGCTGATGCTGTTCACAAGCCGCGTATTATTGAAGAAGTGAACCCAGCATTCGATGAGATTTCGACCCACATCAATTGCTACACATCCTTTTAAGATCTTCATACAGGCATTTTTGCAGACGGTTACATTGGTATACTGTGGATAGCGTACCGCCCCAAGTGAAAACGTCAGTGGTCTGTAAGTCCATCCAGCGCATGCTGCAATGAAAGATCAAGCAGGATAATGAATAGCCTACGCCGTTACACGGTTATGCCGCAGATAAAGCAGAATGAGATATTATTGACAGGGTGAAAATTGGGGCTGAGGAATTTCAACTCACCTGTCTTTCTTAGGACTCCACTGTGGAGTCTTCTTTTCACGTGGATCATAGCCTGAATCTCAGTCAGTTCTCTACAACTCTTATAGTGGACTCTGTTATGCGTGGCTGGACACGAAAGTAGACATGTCTATTGTCTAATGCAAGTAAACAAACTAATTCAACGCACAGTACCTGCGCGTCACTCTATCATCATATTCTGTCTTTGACAATCTGCGATGTAGGCCTACAATTATGTTTCTTTGTTGGCAGGGAGTACACAGTACAGAAGCAATTTACTGTGCTAATAAGCAGAACTTTTGAATAATCAATGCTATGTTTTTGTATTAGCCTACAGTATAGGTGTCCTAACTTCTCGCAGACTAATTTTCCCCCTGTATTGCATCTGGATTATGCTACTGAGCAGACAACTTGGAGCGCCATAATTATCAAGTTGCTGTAGCAAATAAATATAAAGAGCAGCAAAACTAGCAGTGTTGTTCAATTTTGTGAACGTGATTTCTATGTTGCATATACTAACTGAGTTTGTTGTAGATGATTGTATTGGAAAGTGTTCCACCGCAAGTGAGTGTCGGGTCTCCAGCACATGGAGAATTGCAGTCTCCGCTCTGTCCCATCAGACCATAGGAGTTTCCGCAGAAGCACACTCTCGAATCCTGAAGTCCTGAGTAGATATAACCCTGTAGAACATAATAATTTTGTCGATTTTTAGGTCTACATTACATGTAGATTAGGTGCAGTGCAGCTATGCAATTTCACCAAGTCGCGTCAGGGTCATGGGAATCATTCAGCAAGAAAAGTTATTGTAGGCCTACAGAAAAGGGACATTCAAATTCAATTTGTTTGTCAGGCCATGAGGCAGGTCAAGAGTAAAGTAAAGTAGAGAGAGAGGTCACATCGTAGCGTCACCACTATCAACGTCAAGTAGTTATTTTGATGCAGAAAGCTAGATATGTTCGGACTTAATATTCCTGAACATAATTATGGCAATTATGTTCATAATTAGGCCTATTATGAAGACGCGCTGAACACAGTAAAGCTGAAACTATACGCACTGAAAATAATATGACTGAAAACATATGTCGAGAAAAGTAAGACTGAAAATATGTAAGCTTGCTGAACATGGTAAAACGTAAAGTACGGTATGTAATCTTATTGTACATGGTAACCTTACCTTAGACCTTAGTTCTTCCGCGTGCTGCGCGCACATTGGGCGATACAGGTCTTCCATCCTTCATGGTACACGGTAAGACTTAAGTTAAAATAATTTGCTGAACAAAGCTATATTTATTTATTTGGCCAAAATATGGATATAGACAGTTGTACCCTAAGTTATAATTTACTGACCATATTAGCTTCATGGTACATGGTAAGACTTAAGTTAAAATAATTTGCTGAACAAAGTTATGCACTATAATTATTTATTTATTTGGCCAAACTATGGATATAAACAGTTGTACCGTAACTTATAATTTACTGACCATATTATAACAGAGGTCTACGCAGATCTGGTGAGTCATGTTATCGCTGTTGTAGGCCAGATAGGATAGGTCAGGGTTGAGTTGCGAATCAGCGAAGCATCCAACTATCACGTAGTCATCTGAAATTAAACATAAGTATCACAGTTGTATATTTTATTGAATGCAGTGCACCATTCAAAAGAAAGGTGAATAAAAACTGCTTCTGGATACAATAACATAGGAAAAGAGCAGTCGCTCAAATCTGTCCAAATGTAACAACTGGTATGAAGTATACAAGCGACTGGATTTTCTTATGATTGGTAATCAATGATCATGCAGTCCTCCTACGGTCCTACCATCTTCATACCGAAAGTGTACAGTCAGTGTATGCCTACCTGAAACTTGAGACACAGGTGCTGCAGCGGTTGGCGTCGTTGGTGTTGATAAAGTCACTGAAGATGAAGAAGATAAGCATCACATCAATGAACAAAGTTGACGGAGGACGAATAAATAATCAATATTATGTTAACCGGATAATAAAATGAAAAAGGCAAAATTAAGATGAGTCTAGAAAACCTTTTAAGACATTATTTAGCTGAGGTGCTAACAAGACCACAGCACTCCAGCAAAAGAGGAGGCCGCTATTCAAAATGTAAGGGCTTAGCATGAAGATGGGCCCCGCACGGGGTCGAAAAGGGTTCTATGGACATTATTGGAAATGCGAATAATGGTCAATTTGGTCATGCATGAGCTTACTAAGGGAATTAATGATGACAGGACTTTGTCTAAATATAGGCCTAATATTATAGCACATATACATGTATATTATTTGGATCTCGACGTTGCTTCTCTCTTTGCCCGTCTCCTCGATTCGCATTTTGCAATCACAGGTTAAGTAGAGCGTCATTGTTCCGCAATGAAAGTATAATTAGGCCCACCAGAAATTTGCGCCAAGAAACTGAAAAAATTGCGCACCAAAAACGAGAAATTTGCGCCAATTTTGTGCAAGTAAAAAAACTATAATGTTCGTTACTTTTTTCATTGAATCAGTGTACCAAAGTATCTAACAGTGTTTCTGTCATTTAGTGTAAAGTTTTGGCGTTCTAGAAATTAGAAAATCAAGCAAAAAATGCAGTTATAAAGTTTCTATAACCATGAGATTAATGTATTCAGACGATTGCAAAGAATTTTAATCTTGCAAAATTTACGCCCAAAGAAATCTACGCTCATTAAAAAGAGGCCTACAACTTCAAGATGGTTTTAAATATATATCATACGCCTATATTTTAATAAATCACCAAGTTACAAAACGTGTTGAATAGTAGCCTTCCGTCTCCGTGTTCAAGCCTGACGCCTATATAGATTAAATGCGTTCGTTCTGTCATAAGCTGAGACAGCACGCGACGCTGCCGTGTGATCGCTTTGAGAAACTTTGTCTAACATATTTTATTGTGTGGCCGTGACGTTCAGGAGTTTTTTTAAACTTTAAGTTTTGCGCATTACTACTAAAAATAACGATCTTTAACTAAAAGTTCCGATATAATTTCGTCCCATTCGGCGGCCGCCATTTTGATTATCGCCCATCGGTTCCGTTGCTATGTTGAACGGCCGCGCGCAGAAGTGATTTTTAAGTGAATCAAAGCCCAATTTAGATAAATTAGCAAGATTTTGTCAAAAATTGCGCCAAAATCGCGTGGATTGGCAATTTTTGCGCTGTTGCGCGAAACCTGGAAATTTGCGGAAAAGTTGCGCTGCGCAAGATCGCGAATTTCTGGGGGCCCTATATAATGATTGCGCAATCATTGGCCGCAGACTAAACACTCCACTGAATAGACAACCAAACAAGTAAATAGGCCCTACTGCACACCGACTTTTCATTAATTCAGCTGCAATAAAATTATAGGTTACATGTGTAAAGACAAAAAAATTAGTATATAATTAGGGCTTTAGTTACGGTTATAAATATATATGTATAATTATAGGCTCATATTTTTTTAGACAGACTGCTCCCTATTTACATCTACTTTCTGGAGTAGGCAGCCTACACCTCTGCGTTATGTGTGAGCTATAACAGTTGCCGTGAATCAAAGTTTCCTATAAAATTGCTCAAATTTTGTTCTACCGTTTGTTTGGTATTCGGCATTGGCACTCTTTCTTCTATGGAAAACTCACGCATATGGCTAATATTGTATCCAAATTGTGTTATTGTTGTCAATATACATGTATAAATAGGTTATATATCCGAATTGTGTTAGTGATTGTCAACTATTCTGCCTTATAGCATCTGTCCATGAAGTCTGCAACGTACCTGTTTGATTGACATATATCTGGACCTCAGCCAATGCCAAGACACCGCAAGTGAACGGTATCTGAACTGCCAGGTATCTGGTCTGTGGTTGTCCACCGATGCAGGTGAAACTGATGGTCTGGTTGATAGCAAGGGTTCCCAGAAGAGTAGCGTAGATGGAATATGTCGTCGGCGAAGGAGGAACTATGGCTGGAGATAAATCTGTGACTGCGATTATCACGTTTGAAGCCTCGAAACCTTAAAATGAAAATTTATGTATGTACGTATGATTGCTTGCTATAGCGCCCAGTACTCACTAAAGAAAAGCTAGAGAAAGCATAGGAAGACAGACGATACTGGTATTGCAGTATAGTCACCTCGAGAACATACATTGTAATCAAGGCCGTAGACAGGGGGGTGTTTTGGGTGTTTGAACACCCCCCGAAATGGAAAATGCAGGAAAAAAATCTATTGCATTTTCTAGTTCGTGATGCAAAAAACCATGATAAAGCTATGAAAACACCCCGCAAAATGAAATAATAGATTAAATTTCGATACTAAAATGAAAGTTGACGACTAAAAAAGTCATCAGAAATTTTGACGGCGAAAATATTTAAAAGATTTCAACCGGCTGACTAAAAAAAGATACAAAATGGAAATTTTTCAGGGAATTCAGCCTCCCCAAAACTTAAATCCAGGCCGCCACCGAAAACACCCCCCGAAATAAAATCCTGGCTACGGCCTTGATTGTAATTATAAAAACATGAGCTAAAGCTGCAGCAGGCTAGTGAATATGGAGGAAGAGATTGGAGGAGATAGAACGACGAAATATCGCGAGACGTCTTTATGAAAGGATGATGATGATGATGATGATGATAATGTAATTGCTGTTGTTGTTGTTGTTGTTGTTGTTGTTGATGATGATGATGATGATGATGATGATGATGATGATGATGATGATGATGATGATGATGATGATGATGATGATGATGATGATGATGATGATGATGATGATGATGATGATAATGATGATGATGATGATGACATGGCGAGCACAGGACGTCGTTTAAAATAAGCCTATTGCCCGCGCTGCTTTGCGGGTGGATCGTCACTAAAGGCTAGGTTCGCAGCCGACAACAGTGTGGTTGAGTAAGTAAGGGCATGCGGTCGATAAAACGCACTTCAAATCTTATCAATGGATCCGACTACACACGAAGATGGATAGACGTGAACCAGCAGGACCTGAGGCATCTCAAGCTGAGGCCGGACGACGCTGGTCGAAGAACGATGCAGAGACAGAGGATTCGAGTGGCTGACTCCTTTCCAGCGATGAACTAATTCAAGTCAGCAGAAAAAGAAGAAGATGATAATGATTACGATGATGTTGATGATGATGACGAAGATGATGAGGAGAAGGAAGAGGAGGAGGAGAAGGAAGAGGATGAGAATGATAAGGAGGATGAGAAGGAGGCATAATGCACGCGGTAAAAACTATAACATAGAACTCATTCTCAGTCAATTCTCTTTTATCTTTTTCATTTTATAAGAAAGTTTTATCGGGTCGCACTGACGTTGGGAGCGCCTCTGAGTAGACACATTTAAGAAACGCTTATACAAATTCACCTAATCAATATGTGCGCAGCATTAATTTGCCGACTGTATAAAATATATAATCAGATCATAATTACAATTTGCTCCATAATATATGTACATAAATTTCACAGCAATAAACAATTGATTACCATCAAAAGGATAAACGCCTGAGATGGCAACTGTTGTTATCTGAAAGGTTGTGCCGAGGTCGATAGCCCACCAGGGGTTCAGGTCGGTTGTGTAAGTGCAGCTACAGACCCATCCGAAGCAGCTACTGTAGCCGTCGATCGATTTATTTGAGGGATAACCTGGGTTAGTGGTTGATTGGTACGTTGCCAAACTATACAGAGCCTGATCATCGATGACAATTTCTATAGCGCAACAACAAGTAGTATAGTGAATACGATGTATGTAAATAGGCCCCAAATTAGCGGGATCAGGCTACTCCCATCGGGTAACCTATTATAGTTCTGAAAGTAGCCTATATCGCTGATGTACTGTGCAGCACCATAGATTTGGCGTAAGAGAAGTTAATACTTACCTAATTTTCCCACACCGCATCTTATATCTTCTCTATGCTTAATCTGATTTTGCTACACTTTTCCAAACCTCACCATGCTCTGCGAGTCCATGATACCATACGTTACTCTAATAACAGTCAGTTGTCAATATTCTTAACCTATTATCACACCACCATAACAACTTATTTAAATTTCAAAAATTGACATTAGACATTATCTTAAGACTTAGGAGCAGGCGGACTGTCCTACTATTTCACTATTAAACTGACATTGCTTTCACCAAAATGGGAATTATTTTTGCCACACGAAAGGACATTTAAGATTTGGTTTGAAATAGAATAATTATATGTGAAAGAATTCAATTAATTTATTAAAATGTGAAGTTCACCATCTGAAGTGCAGTTCTCAACTCTGCGGTACTGCGTGACTCCGCTCCACTGAATCGCGGTCGACTCAAGATCAGAATCATTGAAGTGGAACCAGCAACCAAGCGGAGCGGTGCTGATGTCTACACCTATGCAGTTGACTGAACCGTCGCTGTACAGACTGATGCAAGCGCTCAGACAATCATCGACGGTGCTGTGATTTGTAAAGTATCTTCCCATCGGGGAATACGTTTCAAGGACCTTCTCCCAGTGTGTGCATGCTGGAAAAAAATACGTGCAAAAATATTTCTTTGCGCCTGTTCCCTAAGCCTGTTTAAAATTGAAAAACTTGTAAGAGGTGAAACTGTCATAGGTTTGCACATTTTTGCGAAAATGACGGTCTCAAATTTTGTCTTCTCAGGTAACTAAGGCCGGTGTCATGAAATAAAGTCTTCCCGATGCAAAGTCTCCCTACCAAAACAGAGTCTCCCTCTGGTTAAAACTCTGTATTGGAAGAACTTTTCTGATATAAAAGTATGTATTCGTTCTTGTCACATAATTTAGCCTCCTACACTAACCTTTAACCTGCATGCTCATCTGTAAGTGTCAATCGAATTCTTGAAATTAGAATCTAATTCCTACCTAAGCTTGCAATGATTGTTTTGCACGTTGCGCGTCTTTGTAGGCTCATGTAGGGTAATCAAGTGGGAAGCACCTCCGGCACGTTTAAAATGGCGATCGGTCTATGGATGTGCAATGTGCATATATAATATTATAGGCCTACCTCAAATTCACAAATACATTTACACGATGCCAATTTTGTCAACAGCTGCTGTCAACTGGAATCCGATGGTGGGGTTCTACGTGGGTGCGTGGGTCTACCACTGGTGACTCTTCTAGAAGCATTTTGTTTTATAGCAAATGCAAGTCTTGTTCCTAATGACATTTACATGTAATATTATCGTGCAGGCTAGCGCTTTGAGAACCCAAAAATAATTTTGTTCTTTTAGTAGCATAGGTCCTATGTGTACGTATGAGCACTTGTAGATGTATAGCCTACACCTCAAATTCACGAATACATTTACACGATGCCAATTGTCAACTGGAATCCGCTGGTGGGGTTCTACATGTGTGCGAGGGTCTACCACTGGTGACTCTTCTGGATGCTTTGTTTTGCTAAAGATGCAAGCCCTGTTCCTAATAACATTATCGCAAAGGCTAGCGCTTTGAGAGCCTAAATGAATTTGTTCTTTTAGCAGTGTATGTCCTATGTAGCATATATATGTATGAGCACCTGTTATAGGACCCTGTCAAGATGTCTACTCCGAGGCGCTCCCGACTACAGCGCGGGCACTGAATCGGAGTTTCACGCCGAAGCACATGAGTGAAAAACTTGCTCAGGGTCCGCACACGGTTTGACGTAGATTCGAACTCTAAACCTTCCGGCTCCAAGGCACAGAGTCCATTACTATATCACCGCGCCCACAACAGAAATGGCGCTATAATGCTCGATTACCATAAACATTTCAAATAAAAAGTAACCGTGCTTACCGCAGAGAGGAACAGAACAGAGTTCAAAGCTAAAAGGATTTGATGCGTTCGTGTAGCACCAGACTCCGCCAATGTACAAACTTTTGTTCGGATTGCGACATTTTGTGCCAGCGCCGGTGGCAGTCCCTTCCGGAAAAGCGGTAAGAGACATTGTGTATATATTTCCAGTCCACGGTTGGCATGGTGTGCCAGACCTGGTGTGGTCGACAATTCCAGAGTATTCCTCTCCTGCTTGAGTTACTCTGCAACCTTGAAAATACAAAAACAACATAAATGCTCCAAGACTGTATAGTGTATAGCCTAATAGCGGGTTAAGATAATCATTTCATGGGCCCTGCGACACTGATGGTGTTACATTGATCTATAAGGTTTGATTTAAGACTTTAAAAATAATTTCTCTATCTTTAAATTGAAATATCTGATTATCGTTATAATTATGTCTAATTAAATAATTAAATAAAATTATTTATTTACGACAATATCAATTACTCGGGTTCAATAGATATGGATATAAAACTCAAGAAAAATCCGATCAAACGATTTGACAGCCATATTAGATTATTTTCAGAGTTGCAATCGTTGATTAACAATAAAGAGAAGATTCTGTTTGGCTGTCTGTCTGTCTGTCCGTTTGATCGGGATACATTTCCACAGTATTTCGGCTTTTCATTCCAAACCTTCACTACTGTGTCGGTGTAGGCATGGGACGCCCCGTGAAGAGGTTCGCGAATCTCTGCCACAATGGGGGCCAGAAGTGAGGGTCGGGAAGTAAGGAATTGGCCGGGAGCGGGGCGATTCGGGCGAACCCTACATTTCCGGGCATCGCCGGGTACCCCAGCTAGTTTAAGATAAATTGCAAAGCAGCAATGCCAACTGTGGTTTTGCATTAGTCTATATGGAGATGCTATTACAATTTACGGCTAGTACTGTTAATGGATGTTAACTTGTGCAAACTACATTGTTTCGTACATAATTGGTGAAAATAGCTCTTCGTTAGGCCTACCTTTTCTTGATGTAAAAAGACGTGAGTCAACACTAAGTGCCGTCGGATCCTCAGAATCTGTAAACAGTGAAATACGAAAGCATGAGGTGGTTGGGAGATGACATTGTGTCACTGTCAAAACCATTCACACTCATGCGCTATAGCAAGTACTCATCTCATAAAAACGTGCAAAATACAGTGAAGTGACATCGTGATGTCTAAGTGGAACGCTTGTAACTGAATATTAAATCGAAACTTGCTATCTGGATATTACTGTCTGCGGCACCAAGAATGTTCTCCGATTGTTAATATTTTCTCTTATTTTCGTGAGTCTGGTTCACGACACGGCTGTAGATCTATCTCAGAGCAGCTACAACTGGCGAATGTCTAACCCCGTCTTTGATGAGATTCGAGGTTCAGTGCAGGCTTGCAGGTACGTGAAAAACATGGACGTAATAATACCAATACCAATAATAGCAATAATAATTTTCTAGTTAATGTCGAAGTCCCTGAGGGACATAGGCGTACGAGGCGGGGGTCTATGGAGGGGGGAAATGCCCCCCAAATTTCGGGCAAGTCTGTTTTTTCGGGCAAGCAGACCCGGGAAATACGACATAATAGTATTTTTCACGACATATTTCAACTTTTTGTCCGGGAAAAGTAGTATTTCCCACCACGAGATTTATTTTTCGGGCAGAAGTAAAATCTTTGAACCCCTCTGCTGAAATCTCCCGTACGCCTATGCTGAGGGATGTTTACCTTGGGATCAATTTTTTAAGTTTGATTTGATAATAATAATAAAACAGCAGCAGTGATAATATTATTAGCAGTTATAGTAATAGCAATAATAACGCCGTGGTATTTAGTAGCATCTTTGAGCAGCACAGTGGAGGTAGAAAAACTTTAGCCCAGTTTTCCGTTCTTAGAATCTAACTGATCCATGCTACCCCCGAAGAAAAATTGATAATAAACACAAAAAAACAGCAACGACAATGGTGATAATGGTGAGGATTATGGTAGAGATATTGGTAATGCCAATGAAGGTGTTGGCGGAAATAATGATAATAGCACCTGATATACATGTAAGCTTATACCTGGGGTTGTCAATATTGCGTCAACTGTCACTTCGCACAAAGCCAACGAGATATTGATGAATGGCGTATAGACGATCAAGTATCGTCCAGGCAGAGTGCCACCACAAGTTAGACTGATTGTGGATCCATTGGGAACATTCCCACGAAATTCTTGGCAAACTGAGTAGAGTCCCGGAGAGGGAACTGTCACGCTAGGGTCGATGTTAGTCACGCCGACCACAAAGTCACATAGGGCTAAAAAATAATTAGTCAAATCTTTGAATTTTTAAGCTTAAGAACAGCCATGGCCGAATTCAAGCGCCATTAAAGTATTCGGTGACACCTCTATTTATGAAGTTTAATTTATGTTAGGAATGTCATCGTTCAATCTAATTAAGACTCAATATGATTTTCAGTTATCTAATACAAAAGCTAGATTTTTATTTGATAGCTGACAGACAATGATACTGTAACAGCTGCCTCTTTTACTCAGACTTGTAATGATTTCATCGCCGTTCAATTTAGAGTATTTTTGACTGTTGACCGGTTTCGCTTGCGTCTGTCTACCTTCAGCGTCATAATGATTTCTGGAGGGTAACTGCTCATGCTACTTACCAGCATAATATACATGTATAGTGGTCCGATTCCATTAAGCAATTTCTAAAGGTTATAAGGTCATTACCAGGTACTCGACAAAATGCATTTGACGTCTTTACAACACGTGCACCAAAGGTATACCATTTGACGAATTCCCGAAACTACTTACTCTGGTTAAGTGCAGTAGTAATATTGACTCTGCCCACGGTTGTGGCCTGCCCCATATCAACCGACCACCACGGACTGTACGTGACGTTTGTTCGAGCACAGGTGCTGACGATTCCATCCACCGCTAAACTCGACGAAGCTTTGAAGAACGTGGAACTCTGATTCGTGGATTTATCAGTGATCACGAATACATCCGCACCAGCTGGAAAGGAAATGCTTGAATGACAGACGTGGGTCGAGAAGGGTCATGATTTGTTTTCACGGGTTGAAAATGAATAATAATAATATTAAAACACGTTTGAGTAGAGACGTAGCCTATTCCTACAGTTTACTTCCTTGAAACCAACGACAGGTAGCTAGCTTGAAATCTAGTGTTTGCAACTGTTTATTCTATTGTATTTAAACGATCACCTTTAGTAGGGTGAACCGTTCAGAGGCGCTCCCAGTGCGAAAGGCCACGCGAGAAGAAACAGGTCTTGAGAAGAGACACAACAGAGGAGAGACTACCAGAAAAAAGTGTAGAGCGAACAGAAGGAGAAAGGGCATTCCAAAGATGTGCAGTTGTAGAAGCACTTTCGTACATTGAAAATTAGCAAAACTTGGTCATTGTCCTCCAATTGGAAGTAATTTACCATGGAGGATGGGCGAGGAGAGAATGGGTTGTGCAGTTCTAAAAATTCCTTAAAACAGCCCTACACCTGATCGCTCTTGCCACTGTATCGTCTGCTATTGACTATCTTCACGAGAATCACGGCGTCTGAATCATGGCTAGGGCGCCAACAATCGGGCTTCTTCTGTGGGCATTCCATTGATTGAAAACGTCAATGGCTATATCTGCATCCGTTCAATTATTGTTCAAGCGTCATGAAACAGGATATCTAGATATTTCAGATTTTACGCTCTTGAGTTATTTGTGAAAAAATTCTGTAATCCAATTCTTTGAAGACAGTCGACGTTGCTTTTGTGAACGGTCTTTGTGATATTGATTCTAGCGCAACATGAACGCATTCGGTGATGTCGATTGTGAGCTCGAGAGAACTAAGGGAGCCCAGATTTCATGCGCAAATTGATTGGAAGGCCTGTGATTAACGGGGAGGTTCATGCGGTGAGTGAAAAACGGCGTACAAGGACAGGAACGGGTGGGGTGGGTAAAAAAACCTGCCGAATGTCTTTTGGGAAATCACGCATTTAGATTTATTTATTTATTTACTTTAATTACTACGGTATATACATTGTGTAAATATAATTATTTGTAATTAGTTGAATATGTATTTCTGTTTAACCCTTTAATGCCGGAGGGTATAGGATTTTCCATACCATTTACTACCATCTCGGCATTAAAGGTGTGTGTGTGTGTGTGTGTGTGTGCGTACGTGCATGCTGCATCCATTCTTTTGCAAACCAACTGCAAAAGCAGTCCCGATTGTGAGCGCTCTGTATTCCATTGTGCCTTCTCGACAAACAACCTATATTCTTCCACTGTTATTATTAGGCCTAGTTGGGCTTATAATATTCATACCGTGCGCAAATACATCTCTATAGATGAGCGCGGCGTAACCTGTTATTTTAGTAGACATAATAGATTGCTTGCACTGCAAATTATGAACAGAAACGAAACGCAAACGCAATTGTTTGTATGTGCACTTGTTATAGCGCCCCTTCAAGCTCTGTCTACTCAGAGGCGCTCCCGATGCAGAGCGGACACTGCATCGGAGTTTCACGCCGAAGCGCTGAGCAATTGTAAGTGAAGGACTTGCCCAAGGTCCTTACGCGGCTTGAGGGTGGATTCGAACCTCGGACCTTCCGGCTCCAAGGCAACGACGCCACCACTATACCACCGCGCCCCACAGATAGGGGCAATGGGAGTAGACCTATTATTATTTTTTATTTTTTTTAATTTGATTTATTTATTATTTATATTATTATTTTTTTTATTATAACACACATTTATTTTTCCAAAGAAACTGACAAAGTCATGTACAATCTAATGGAAATGCTTCTGTTCACAATAAGAGCTAACGTAGTCCTTCAGTTGCCCAGCTTCAACCGGTCAGGTCGCAGGTCCGCTCCATACCACTAACATCTTGGAGCAGACTTAGACTAAAAGGTTTAGGCCTACAGATAGGGGCCTATACTATTACCATCATCCTGAAATAGCAAGTTTGGGAACCTCTTCATAATTGTTCTGAATTTGTTCAGATTGGGAATCATAAAAAACACCGTCTTCTATTAACGCGATGCTTGCAAGAATGTGTCATATTTGGTGTAGACTTATTACTTACATTCGGAAATTAGCCACGTCAGAGCTAGCAGGAAGGGCAACACACAAGGGTGCCACGTGCATTGAGAAGTTCGCATCTTTGCGATTTTATGTCACATTCTTTCAAACCAACTCTGCAAACAGTTGAAAAACCAAAGTACGAATGCATGAATGAATCCATCAGTCAACAGCAGAAAACGCCCAAATAAATATACATTTTATTGCATTAATAATTATTAAACATAGGCCTAATATTTTCCGATGATGGGACTTAAGCTCGAGTGCTGCGTGACTGCGTCCCCAAATGGTTTGCAAATCTGCCAAATAATGTAATGTAGGCTTAACGTAAATATTCGATAGTTTCTCAGCGCTCACAAAAGTCATGTCAGAGACCAGCTTACACCGGCGCTATTATCAAATCAAGTAGCCTACGCCACAACCAAAGCATACCATTTTTGTGCCGGTGCCAGGCCAAAATCCTGGGATGTCAAGCCGAGTGAATATAGGTCTACAGAGGGGTGCCATCTACTATATTATTGTCAAAACCAGCATTTCAAATGGTCGACCGTCGACCTATTTTAATAGACCATTATTTTTATGATTAGGCCTGAGTAATAATACAAATTAAACAATAAAAATAGAATTTTGCGAACGAACTGTTGAATCAAGTTGAGGTCATTTATTCATAGTTTAACTACAGCTTGCAGCTATTATAGTTAACCTAGCATGTCCAATTAGTTGCCTTGTAGCGGCGCTAGACAAATTTCAGATATCAAATAGTTATTTAGCAAATTAATTAGGCCTATACAGTTACAGTTTGCCAAGAAATAGTGAGTAGGTTTGTGGTACGTTTCATGAAGTATCCAACGAGGCACCTAATTGTTGATCTCCCAACAATTTACAGGTATTACCTTGCATTTAGGGTCCTGCCCAGCGGCGGGATTTACTTCTCTTCTGAGGTACGGGTAGGCTACCAATTGTTTCCATCCGCTAAGCGTGCATTCATCAATGATCAGTTTCACGTATTGCACTTTTGTCTTCAACTGTTATGAAATTATTTTGTGTAGCCTATAAATATTTGGGAGCAATAATGCAATGAAATTTAAATCCTGCAAGGTCATTACTTCAAGTCAGTCCATTGTTTAAAACAATTTTCCTTTGCTATTCTACAAAATGCATGTATAACCTTTATAATTATAAGCATCGGCCTAATTGAAGCCTTCGCATTTGTTTGAGGATTTTTACATTCGCCCAAGAACCTTAACACCTGTAAGGTTATGCTTGCTCATGGTATCTGTAGCCTACTAAAGTAGTGAAATCTGAATATTCAGGCTTACCCGCTGATGTCACGAATGCGAATTTTGAAACAATGAAATCTGAGGAATCAGAACTTCCGCTGCTGAAATCACAAACGTACAATATCGATCCCTGCTTTCCGATGCATTCTGCTGTTTTTACCGTTTGTGGTGCCGCTGAATTGAGTCCGTAGCAACTGGATTCAATTTCCCGTTCATCGCCACAGACAGGGCTATGCAACAGATCGATGTAGGCTATTGAAAAAGGTCATACGTCATTATATAAGCCTATGCATAGTATGCATACATACGCACAAACATGATACATAATATATGCCAGTGTATGTACATTTATATATAGGCCTACATAGATAGCCTACCTGATAAGGCAGGATTTTGTTTTCTGTTTTCAGATATCTGCTGTAGGCCTATAATTGCCCTAATATCCAAACTCAGTTGAATTGAGATCGCTGACCGTTCACTGGAAGGGTCAGGCGGCGGGGAAAGGATTGTTTGTTGATGTTTAGCCATTTCAAAGGCGATTAGTGTCGCCCTCCTCCTTTATCCAGGCCTGGGGATGGCACTGGCAGAGTGCAACCAGTGGCGAAGTTATCCGGAAAGGATTGGACACCTGCTTTCAATATTTATAGTCAAATGTTTCAAAAAAGTACACAAATCCGAAATTCATGACAAAATGATCTTTTAATGACCAACTGTTATAGATAGGATAACTGTTCTTTGGTTTACATGACATTTAAAGAAGATAAAGAATCCTGGTTACAGCCGAAACTGCAAATAAGAATCCTGGTTAAAAACGATTTCCTCGTTACCGTTAGGTTATCCGCCCTGGGGATTTTTTCGATCGGACAGCCTTCTTGGCCTCATGGAATAAGGCTGTGGCCTCAATTGTGGGAGGAGTGGGTTCAACACAATGTCATGTCCTTGATCAAGCAGACAGCTGCGAAGGGACATAACTCCTCGAAAGTACAGGATTGTCCTCAGGAAGACAAGTTCAAATATGGTCTGCAGTCTATACCACGTTCCCTGATGCCCATCAAATTCCCACTGCTGCAGCAGCTTTGCTGCTACCGACGTCATTTTGTATTCCTCTCATTGTTCTGCTGCACACAATAAGAGAGAGACAAAGGAAATGGATCGGACACACGCTGAAAAGAGACTCACCGGTGAAAGCTGCCATGGAAAAAAATGAGGAGGTGGAGAAAAAGAGGAAGACCAATGTTACAAGATAAATAATTCTGGATTGTTCTACGACAGCTGGATACAACATCGAACGGATTGGCGACGTCAAATATTTGGACATGTTCAGTGTTCATATATGAGGATGCATAGAACCACAAAAGAAGACGACAGTGATTATGTTCTGCAACAGTGCAGCCACACCGTGCGTTAAACAACGCATTACTGCGTGCATTGTGTAATGCTGCGCATTGTCTCTCACATCAATGGTCTAGCAGACCTGTTGCTACTGTCGGGACAGCACCGCAGACATAGGCGTAGGGGACATTTCAGCGTTGGGGGGGGGGGCAAAAATGAGACTTTTGCCCGAAAATTTTTTTTCATCCGGCCGAAATCTTAAGAAAAATTTCCGTTAGGCCTACGTTTGTCCGAAAATTCTGACGACCTTTTTTGTCATCCGGCCGAAATCTTCTGAAATTTCCCGTTACTTTTGCCTGAAAGGTCTGACGACCTTTTTTGTTCGGGCAAGTCTGATTTTTCGGGCAAAAAGACCCGAAAAAATATAAAAAAGTAATTTTTAAAATTTCTGTTTTATTTTTCCAGGTCTGCTTGCCCGAAAAATTAGACTTGCCCGAAATTTGGGGGGCATTTGCCCCCCTGGACCCCCGTCTCCTACGCCTATGACCGCAGACATTCTGCCTCCCAACGCGAGCGAACGATTACCAATAATTATTATTACTTAATGTGTTGCGCATAAAACGCGTGGACAACGCAAATAAACGTGTTATATTTGCGACACATGTATGAACTTTAAAAATAACACTCTGCGTGGTACCGTGCTTTCAGGATTATCATTGAAATACAGATTTGTTTAGTCGGATTGCTGTAAAGCTGAGTAAAGTAATGTCTTTAGAGTTTCTTTAATTTTCATTCATTTTCTATAGCTATAGGCTATATATTTATAGTTTTATAAATTATGGCTGCATGAAAGATACAGAGTAACCTACACTTCACTTGATCGTGAATTTTCTGGGTTTACATGATTATTATTCTTTTCTTTCATCAGCCAATAATGCGAATTGATCTGCCAACATCATTGTGTTTAGCTATCGGATTGACTCAATAATTAAGCGGGGTCAGTGACCCTTTTGGGTGTCCTCTACCCTAGGAGATGCATTGAACTGTTTCATTGTCTGTTACGAACATGCCACATAGGCACTAATAATTATTGTGTTTCTTGGTAATAAATTTTTTTTCAGTAGTTGTTTTCGTTAGCAAGCTTATACGCCACGTAATACGCGGTAAGTAAAGTCCAAATCACACCATCGTATTCACATTTCTTACACTGTATAATAGATTATGAATAGGTAGGCCTTTGTGCTGAGTATTAATAATAAATGAAACCACAGTCGGTACATCAAGAGCAGAGTTCACGAGGAGAATAATTGTCGTGCTGCACTTTCGCTCACTACCCAAACTCAGCCCTAACCGTGCAACGCCACCGGAAGGGTCAGGCGGCGAAAGGATTGCTTTTCAGATAAGAAAAGGCCTAATGCTGCTTAGCGACAATGCCATTTCAAACGCCTAGTTTTATCCAGGCTTGGGTCAGAACTGGCAACCAGAGGTGGAATTCTGTGAAAGGATTGGCCACCTGCCTTCATAATAACTGGTATGCTGACGCTATGAAAATTTTTAATTTCTGCAATCTAAATCTGATGCCAATGGGATTCTCTAAGTATACGGTTCAGTTTATTTAAACTAATAGTCATTCTGGCTGTTTTTGCTCTTTATGTCCAAATCCTTCCTTTATCTTGATTTTCCTTGTTCTTGTTCTCGTTCTTATGATAAGATCAGATAATATAAGATAAGAAAAGCTTATTCTTTAAGTTAATAGACCAATTGTTATCCGCATTTTGGTGTCTTACTGAAAAGCAATAATTGTTGGCCATTGCATATCTTTGTTTCTGCAGGATTGTAGGCCTATGTGTCCCTAGTTACTGTAGCGGGTCAGCGATCCCTTCAGGGCCGTTGCTTGTGACCATTCCTTTGTCGCTATGTTATTTGCAATTGTATAACTGCAAAAACTAAAAATCATTGGCTTTAAAATGAATGATTGATTGATTGATGTAAATCATAGAAACTGCAACTTGTTACTACTCATGTGCGGAAGTGTTTCTGTTCACACAATTATGGGCCTATTAAAATGAGAGGGATCCAAATTCGTCTCCACTGTTTTAATGTTGCATGCCAATTACTATGATTAAAAACAATCCAGTTGTTATATAGGCCTAACTACTGTTCATTTAATTACACAATACATTTTCTCAGTTCTCTCTACAATTTCTAATTAGATACCCAAAACGCCTCTGAATAGCTTACACTGTAACAGGCGCTTTACAAGTTTTCAGGTAACCCACTTGCAATCAAATACATGTTGGTCTACACTCGTAGGCCTAAACATTAGGCCTAATTCTAAAAATAAATGTCTATTGGTTTTCCCGTAACAAATTTTCAATAGTATTTTTCCTTGTCATGTTCGCTTCTTCACCTTGTTATCGTTTTCAAATTTGTGCAGGCATTAATCAGATGGCTAAGATCAGCAAGGAACATAATTATGACAATGACACCAATGAATGATAACGCAATGACACCGACGTAGGTCGAGCCCTTGGCTTCGGTCGTCTGTGTAACAGGAGAAGGTTTTTCCTTGTCTAAAATAAAAACGTTTGCAAAGAATCTTATAGACCTGTGTCAATTCCCTATAAGCAATGTTTAATCTAGACCCCTTTTGTCTTTCACCAAACATTTCCGAGAAATCTGATGTCCTTTTTAGTCTTTCTCTTACAATTGTCGAAAAAAACATACTAAATCCTATGCTTTGATATCTGCTGACTTTTCAAAGTCCTTACTCTTTATCTTCAAAAACAGACAGATTTGACATAATCATAATTATCACTGCATGTGAACAAAACCTATCCGGGTTTTTGGGGTATCCATGTATTCAATTGGGGGATATTACCTATTTGCATGTTAACAGCAGTTCAAGATGTTTCGTGGAGGAAAATGTCATTCTTTTTCGAAACTATACCCCTCAGAGACGTCTAGCTTAAACACTGCCCCATAAGTAGAATGATTTGCGTCTGATGTACGAATAAAAATAGATTATTAGCTTTGAAATTTTCAAACTCCTCGAATGAATGCTACCCAACACGATGGAATACAATTGCCTTTTGAAAATTTATAAGTGCTCGCTGAATCAGGGCAAATACATAAAGCGAATGAAAAGATCGGAAATGGTAACTTTTCCATTTAGCCTGCAGCGAAAGTTAGCTATCCGTAAGAAAGTAGGAAAGGAGAGGATGGGTTGAGACTTGAGATTCCGAGGTGACGACAGGTCTATCAGTCGCTTTGAATGGATGCCTGCCAAAGATGGACAAACCCCAGGAACAACATGCAATTGACACAACATTGCACTATATCAAGATTTAGATGAATGCTCCTTGTTTGGGTTCGTCTGATGTACCCCGGGTACAGCTCCCCCCCCTCTAAGCAATATCCAATAATTAGTTCATTATAGACAAGACGAAGCGCTTGTGAATGAGCTTCTGCCCTTATGGGTCTATTATATAGAGAAGTGCATGCTGAAGAGATTTTAATTTTTTTAATTGCTGTTGGTTCATTACCATTTTATAGACAGAGCGTCATTTCAAATGTCATACAAGTGTGAAATTACAATATTATTGTCAGAGCTGCATGATTGTGCCAACTTATGGGAGACGTCTCGCATTTTACCTAGACAATCCGGAACAACAGGGTTCCAGTTTCCACTGATGCTGCAGACCGTCTCAATCATTGTTGCATTACCCCGACTGAACCGTTGACCCCTGGGACACGTGACATTGACAGCAGTCGAAGGCGTGGCATCGGAGACATTGGCGACGCGGAACAAAAGACTGGGACAAGTCACGGCTGAATGAACAGACGCAAAAAAGAGAAATCTGGAAATGCGAAATATAAATCTGATTTATTCCTTCATTCGTTAATTCAATTTGTTTTTTCATTGCAACCAGAGTGCACAAGATGACAGCAAATGTAGAAAATAAGAATTAAGAGTGCATCGGATAGGGCCTATACATGTAAATGGAGGCCCTAAAGGCATGGAGGTCCCGCTGGGCATGTAACCCAAAATATGGACTTATGATTATAGCGTCCATTCAAGAAACCTACTCAGGTGCACCCTTAGCTTTATCTCCGTTGCATTTGTTATGGCATGACTTTCCAAATCTTTTCAGGTCTGTAGCTATTGCATAGCCTACCTTTTTGTAAACGTGCTCTTATCTCAGTACCGCTGTCGTTGTTATCGCCAATCGTCAAACCCACGTAGGTGAATGTGTCCATGTTTGTTCCAGATTTTCCTGGCTTATCCTAATTTGGCATCCGGTCCATGTTGTTGTCATAGTTAATAATTAATAAGAGTATTATAGCTTACTCATTCCACAAAATCTTATGATAATTGCTAATAATTCATAATTGATGTAGTTCAACTGCACAACTCCTTCTTTTCCTTCCCATCCTCCATGGCAAATTACTTCAAATCTGAGGACAATTGCCATTTTTTCCTAGTTTTAACACTTAGCCTACTGTACAGAAGTGCTTCTACAACTGCACAAATCCATTTATAACTGCACATTTTGTGTACAATTGCACGTTCAAAAAGCTCTGCTAACACTGGTGCTGCTGATTGATTATAATGAAATGTCATGCATGGTTGGAGATCATGGACATGCGCAAATCACGCAAACCGCGATTTCCGTGATTTTCGACATTTGTCGTGACTGTAGTGAATTTCACATCAATATCGAGTAAAAGCTCTATTTGCAGACTCCCACAGACAAGGATTGTAATAGCCTACTAGCACATAGCCTAAGTAAACTAAGTTGGCAGAGTTAAGTTTTCAATTTGCAATATTGCATCCGTGCACAGTTTAATTTGGATCTAGTAAATGTACCACAACCTGTTTTATCTCGCGGGCCCTTACGCACTGAAAGTGGTTCTGACAGGTTCACTCAACTAAAGGCGCTGTATAAATGATTAAAAACAATATACTACAGTTACAACCTGCTGGCGTCCTAATTGATAATCACAGCTAATAAATAAATAAATTATTAAACATACGGATGCAGTTTTTCTTGATGGGACTCCAAAGGCGATTTGCCTGACACGTGATGGACGTTTCGTAGACATTTCTGCCGAACCAAAGACCTGGCACACACCTGTAACTGATATTCCGTCCAAAGGTTGTTTGTTTGAAGCTCACCTCAGCGTTTAACAGGTCGGGTGGGTTGCCACAGTCAACGGCTAAGAACGACAACCATAATTATTTGGCTATAAACCTTTGGATCTTGATAACTAAAAGAAAACTGGAGATAAAATTGAATATTTATGTAGAACATTTTATATTGAATAGTAATATTCAATATTCCTCTTCTTAAGCTTCTCTGCCCCTAGGCAAGTTCGAGTGCAAAATGTTGCCACTCCATCTTCCGTTGTGTCTTCTCCTTGAGTTTTGGTAACCGTCCTCCATCATCCAGTCCAGCATCATCATCTGTCTCGGTCTTTCTCTTGTTTTCCCCCCTCCATTTTCCTCGAGCACTATTCTTAGCAAAAATAATATTCAATATTAAAATTGAATATTAATGTTAAATAATGATTTTGAATATTATGATTGAACATTAAAAGAGAATTTTGAACTTCAATATTAATATTGAATATTTATACCGAATTGTCAGTCCCTGATTCCACCTATATTATATGTCGGATAGCAGCTATTAGGAAACAACTACTGCAGATCATAGGTGTTTGTTAAATCATTTTATTTGGAACTATTATTTTTACATCATCTGCTTGTCCAACACACACGTAGGCTGCCTCACTGTTTAACGTTGGATGTTGGCCTGACTATCGTTTCAATTAGGAGCAACGCTATATAAGTTTCTGTTGCCTTCTGACAAAGCCCTCACTGACTTACGTTTGCAGGTAGCGTTCTCCACGGACCAAGTCCCAGTAACTGTGCAATGGACGATAAAGCACGAGTGGTTGAATACTTTGTAACCAGGATCACAATCTATTGATACGATGCTTCCGTAGATGCTGTCTGTTGTGTTCAGTGTAGCGTAGCGATCGTCGATAGGTGGACAATGTAGCGCTGTGTAACACAATGTATGTAGGCGTTTTAATTAGTAGTTAATTGTTTTAGGAAGCTGAAATTAGTTGAGTAATTTATTGGCTAATTAGTTATTAGATAACTAGCTGCAACTGTTTCGCCTTGAGATCAACAGTAAACAAGGATTCGGTTATAGGCCTATATTCTCTCATGCAGTAAGGTCCTTTCACTTATGCAGCAGTTTTGTTTGACAATAATATCACTAACTTAAACTTTGCCGCAGCTGTTTAGGTGAGCTTGATGAAATTATGTTCCGCGACTTCAATATTAAAAAGGCTCTACACTGTGCCCCATAAAAAACACACCAAAAAACTTTTCAAAAATCTTCTATAAAACTAAGCCAATTGTAATAAAAGTTTGTACGTTGTTTCTCAAATAATTTTGCCACAAAATTAGTTACATTTTACTTACTTACAGAAGTGGTTGCTGTTGGAGGCAGTGACGCAGACTAGGCGTGTTTGGAAACATTAATTTTAAACAGAGATTAGTAACTTATAGGACAGCACCCCAGCACATCGCGCAAGGGACACCATTGCGCTGCTGCGACGTGAAACACCAAGTTTTATTGGACCGGAACTCTGGCCAGCAAACTCACCAGACCTCAATTCCGTTGACTACAGAATTTGGGGTCTAATACAAGAACGCGTCTACCAGACAGCAATACGGGACGTCAACGAGTTGAAGGAGCGCCTCATCGTTGTGTGGGCACAGTTGAAGCAGTGTCATTGACAAAGCTATTGAACAGTGGCGGCCAAGGCTGAGAGCCTGCGTTCAAGCGAAGAGACATCACTTCGAACATCTTCTTAAATGAAACATTACTTTTTCTTATTTAACATTAGACTTACATGCGTTTCATGACAAAGTTTTTTTGGTGTGTTTTTTATGGGGCACAGTGTATATAATGTGTCTGGAAAAATAAATGCGTTTTAATAAGTCAAGGGAGACTCGGAACTAGGCCAGATTCTGTGTAGGTCTCTTGAAGAGACGCTATATAAATTCACAGAATGAATGAATGAATGAACGAACGAATGAATGAATGAATGAATGAATCAATGAATTAATGAATACGATCTAAGCTTCGACTCACGGACGCAGTCTGAAACATTGCCTGTCCACCGATTCCCGTCGCATTTGATTGCGCTCGTAGCAGCAGTGAGGCTTGTGTAGCCTAAGTGACACTTGTATTCAACCACTGAACCAGAGTAGGTGATTGTGGAATTCGGAGCGGAAAACGCCGTTGTAGGTACAGGGTCACATCTGTTATCTAAATAGATTAAGTCTACACATAGGTCCTCAGGTCCTCTAGGTCATATGAGCATCACATGATGAAAGCCTAACTAGGTCACTTAAGCTTGTAAGTTTAGGTAACTTTATAAGCATAGCCTCCTTTAGTTATGGGCTTAAGTAACAGACTATGATTCGTCAACCTATTTGGCTTATGGATACTGGAACCATAATCATGAAACGACATTGACATTTCTCTAAAAAATTAGTTTTTAAAATGTCATTGCAAACGATTCGCGGTAGCATCAATCTGCACAAATGCATAATTATAATATGGTTGGTTGCCACAAGTGCTTCAAAGTGATCGCAATGAAGTTGCCTTCTTATGCAACACCAATTCATTTAATTAATAAATCAATTTAATAAATCACCGAATACTTGTAATAATAATATTCGTAATAATATCTAATGGTATCCAGCATAACAATATTAATACTGCTGTTTTGTAATATTTTAAAGACTTTCTGCAGCCAATAATAAATTATGGATTTTTCTATATCGACTTTTGTAGACGTTGGATTGAGGCAGGACTCACAGTCGCAGGTGAAGACCTTCTGCAGCCAGAACCCGTTACCAGTACACAAGATGTCAGCCTTCGTTCGTCCATCGTCGAACTTTCGTCCATTGAGACAGGCGTAGGAAATGATAGTTCCATACGGAAATAGTCCATCTGTATTTCTGGTCTCTAATCCAGATTGAGTCGTGTACTGAATGACTGGTGGATTCGTACAAAACACAGCTGCAAACAAAAACGTTGCTTTGAACGCGTTAACGATAGATTAGCCTAAACCAGTTCGCGAATCGTAGAAAATTTTACTGGGCAGTCAGACTATGATCTACGTAGAGTTTGGGTGTGCAAAGAATACCCTATTGGGGGTCCTAAATTGAACCCCAATCCAACGAATTCTCACCCTTGATTATTAAACAGCTGGTGCAACCCTGTCGACATTGGCTTAATATCGCCTCATGATAATTGACCGTCTATTTTTCTTGCACCCCAAGATTGCCCGCTTGCGTAGGCCTACAGACTATAAAACTCAATATTCGATATTGTTGAGTCTTAGGACTATACAGCATACAAAAGAAAGCTACACTCTACCCATGTAATATCAGCACATTCTGGTTCCTTATTTTCTATCATAACTTCAAATGAAAATTGATTGGTATATCTATCAATCTAGTCGTTCATTCACGTCAAAGCCAAATGAGATGTTCTCACCATAAGTTTGAATCAGTAGATTTTTTAAATACCAAGCACCACTACGGCTACAATTTCAATCACGATTCATCACTTAGGAACATTGAACAGCACCATGCGAGGTTCAGAAAGCCTGGCGCAGAAACGAAAGGACTCTATTCGAAATAAAAGTAATTATGGGAGAAATAGGACCCTGTAACAAAATCGAAAAACTTCTGCATTTCTCACCCTGAAGATGTCTAGTGGTACACAAGGAAAGTATTACAAGGACCTTCAAGACATCAAACGAATCCGGTCGTATATTCGTTTACCTTCGCATGAGTCTGGAAGGGTATAGTTCCAGAGGACATCCGAGGTGCACTGAAGTGACTTTGTCAGATTTCGATCTGGAAACATGAATCCATCCGGACAAGAGGCGACGACGACTGTACCGAAGATGGTTTCGTTTGTACTGAAGCTGAACATCGAAGAATGACGCAGCTGCTCGCAGTAGATGGCTGCAAAACATCATCGTCCTCACCACCACCACCACCACCACCACCACCACCACCACCACCACCACCACCACCACCACCACCACCACCACCACCACCACCACCACCACCACCACCAAAACCACCACCAACACCGTCATCACCATCACCAACACCGTCATCACCACTACCAACACCACCACCAACACCACCACCACTAACACCGTCACCACCACCAACACCATCACCACCACCGCCGCCACCACAACCATCATCATCTTCTTCAGCACAATCATCACTTTTATCAACATCATCATCAAAATCGCCATCGTCATCATCGTCACTGAGAAAAAGTTTCCTCTAAAAATTCTCGGTCTCAGCTTAATTACGGACATGCGCATTCATCAACCGACGCTTTACCAATGACTTACCTTGACATCCTTGATTCAGATCCCAACTGCTGTTGCTGCAGCCGACCTTTGTCTCCACGGTTCCATCGGAGAATCGATATCCAGTGAGACAGGTTATCGTCAGAGTACTACTTGAAGTCTGGTTCAGTCTTACGAATGCGTGTTCAAGAAGAGGAGGAGCTTCACATCGGAATCCTACAGAACAGTCATTGCTCTGTCTAAGTGGTTTGGTTTTGTCAGGTCGGGAGGGCCTATGAGTAGTTTAGCGTAGAGTGTCGCTAAATAAATTTTCCATTGCGATTACGATTACGATCAGTCGCTGTTACTTAACGATAATGTTTCGTAATAATTGGCCTCGCCCTACTCTATTTTCCAGGCTTTGGAGTAGGCCATCGAGTGGCTTTGGAGTAGGCCATCGAGTTGTGACCAAAGCTGTAAGCGTAGGCCTACTGTCACAAATAGAGGTGAGTGCACGTAGCAGTACTGTTGTCTAAACAGTCCTGTCTACAGGTATGTTCCACGTAGGACTACACAACTATATTATGCTATGCTATGCAGTGCTATGCCATAATTGTTTTTATCATGCCATACCATAACTAAAATACCATACCCTACAATACAATGCAATACCGTACCATAACACACCCTACCATACCACACTCTACCATACCATGCCATACCATACTATACTATACTAGTCTAGACTGTAAAATACTCTATGTTCTACATGTATACTATACCTCACTTTACTATACTACACTAGTGCACTATTTTGCTTGTATTATTATATTAAATTAGACTAGTTTGTAATTTTATAATTTTATTTACCTGTTTTATCGAAATATACTATTATAATTTTATTATAATAATTATACAATTTTTATAATTTAAATGTTCTGTATGTTGATAGGATAAACAGTTACGGAGACATGACTAACCAGCGCAGTCTGACTCTGGTCTGTTGAGATATCCCATTCCTCTTACGGCGACGCACTTCACCGTTTCATCTGTTGTTCCATCGTTGAATCGTTCTCCCAACGGACACCTGCTGCGAGCCATCTGCGACGCGCCAAGAACCTGGACAGCGCTCGTATCCAATCGAAATTTCCCCAGTTGTGTCTGGAGTTGGCAGAGAATTGCTACAAAGCAAATAATTATGTTGCAATAATTCCTCTTTAAATCCTGAGCAATAAGAACCAAGGTCGTAGTTAGGTGTTTGGGGCGTTTGAACAACCCCAAAATGAAATCATGTAAAAGAGAAATAATGCCTTTACTAGCACATCTTGGTCCTCATTTTAATTCCAGTTGGTTCCCGTTGGTCTCCGTTGGTTCCCAGTTGTAGGCCTACGGCTAAATGGGTATTCATCTCTTACGCAAGTCACTACTAAGTACTCAGTCGTACTGTTACCGCTGGGAGTTTCCGCTGAGGCGTGTGTACACTGTACAAGTATCTTAACATTGCCTTTCATCTTTTATCTTCATCCGCTGCCATCATCTTTAATTTATCTTAATAATTTACCTAACTATTTTACCACTATCTAAAACCTAAACATGTTACCACCTTCGTCTTTTTCCGTCGTATTTTATCGTCATCTCATACCTAAATCCAACAGTTTCATATCTAGTAGGCCTATATCTTCATCTTTATCTTCATCTTTTACCTTACGTTTTTCGCTTCTTCCACTACCTCCATCTTTTAAGTTCAGGTTTTATAAGTGTTATCACCTAAATGGATAGCACGTAACTAATTATACTAACGCTGGCAGTCGGGCAACCTTTCTTGCCAACCATTGACGTCATCACAGCGAGTTGACCTGATTCTTGTTCCGCCCGAAAAGCTAAATCCCAGATAACAGGTGTGGATAGTAATAGATCCGTATTCGTCTCTATACAAGAGTCGGTTAGCGTTACGGACTGCAGGAGCAGGAGAGCGACAAACCACTGACACTGTTAACAGAACATAACGCAAGTGGTAAGCTTATATTCGACAAGCAAAATTATCATCTTAAGAGCAGGTTAGGATTGTAGTTCTTGGGGACAAATACCCAGAGGCCCGATTTCTTTTAGGAGATCTGGCTAATGTTTACGATCTATACGTTTTTAATATAACATTGAAGACAATAGCCTAATATTTACTACAATCAATTTAAACTTCGAATTAACAACTGAAAATGATATTATTTCATATATAAAATCAAAAATCGTAGGCAATAGGCCTATCTGTACTTTCATTATTTCAATTTGTTGATAACAATTTCTTATCTTCTTCTTTCCCTTCAGGCTAGAATTATTCCCTCTGACGAGGGGTCAGTTTCTTAAAATAAGGTCTTAAGATAGTTTATGACACTCTGCCCAGGCACCAGAAATTTCTCTCGTCAGCCTTAGTGAGCATTAGAATTTGACCATCTTTAAAGTTTTTCTCTTGTTTTCTTATTCATCATTTTGTTCACATGTAGGCCCTAAATTCCTTGATTTATTCATCCTATCAATTGCTTGTTCATTTCTACTTGAGTTCACCAGTTTATTCATTTACGCACAAGCTCACTTACAAAATCCAGTGAAGTTGTTCAGTCATGATTGTGATGATGATGATGATGATGATGATGATGATGATGATGATGACGATGATGATGATGATGATGATGATGATGATGATGATGATGATGATGACGATGATGATGACGATGATGATGATGATGGTGATGATGATGATGATGATGGCGACGATGATGATGATGATGATGGTGGTGGTTATGATGATGATGATGAAGATGATGATGATTATGATGATGATGATGATTATGGTGGTGGTGGTGGTGGTGATGATGATGATGATGATGATGATGATGATGATGATGATGATGATGATGATGATGATGATGATGATGATGATGATGATGACGACGACGCAACAGAGGTTGGGTTATAAATATTTAGACTTACCCGAATTCGTTCCGTTGTTCAGCCGTTGTCTGGTTGGAGGAGACGTGCTCACCACAATTCCATCGCTAGTTGGTCCTTGAAGGTCATCAAGGTCACTGGTAGTTTCACAAGCATTTGAATCATTCAGGTTCAAGCACGAGGAGCTAACGCTTGTCGCATAAGATGTAGCGGCCGTGTTAGAAGCACTGCTGAAGCCGACTACGTTGGACATACTGGTAAACAACGTGGTGTATGTGGGACTTGTGGAATCAGTGCGAGCATCACTTGATAGTCTAGCATCGATGGTAGAAAGAGTAGTTGTTGAGTCCATAACTATCGGTTTCCTTGTCTTAATGGTGTTTGGTAAAAATGCTGAGTCACTGCTGAACGTAGACATATCAGTGCTGTATGATGAAGTCACTTCACTTGTTCCGGGTGGAATGGTAGTTGAAGAACTGGGAAACGTTGACTGTGTAGTAGTGGTTGAGGAGAATTGTGGAGTAGTTGGTGAACTTGTTGCACCGAGAGTTGACCTGGAACTAGTTGCTGTTGTCTTGACAACGGTTCTAGTTGTACCAGTCGTAGTCGGAGCCGTGGTAGTTACTGAAAAATGCCATAAAATGATCGTCACAATTGTTTTACTAATAAATTAATAATCATCAAGCTTGCTTTGAATCTGACGACGTTTTTAATACGGATAACAACACCAATGTTGACTACGACGAAGACAACTGTATTAAAACATCCATAGGCATTATATTTATTTTTGCTTAGGCCTATTTGCCGTGAAATATCTGGCATCATGTCTCTGTATTTCGAAGCAGCAAATACGGCCGTTGCGCCTTTGCCACTTCTGGGTTTGACCACTGCAACAGTCAGCTGGTCGATTAGGCATTTTATTTATTTTTACTTATTTATTATTTGCCCTCAAATATCTGACATCAACGCTGCTAGGCCGCTGTGCAATCGGAGAAAGCATGGCCATATTTCGTCGATACGCCGTGATGTCATACGCTGGTTTCCTGTTGCCCTTCGCATTGAATCTGCGATACTTTTGCTAGTTTACAAGTCTCTCCACGGAGCTGCGCCCGAGTATCTTCGAGATTACTGTATCGGGACGCAATCCTCCGCTTCTGAAACCATCCTCTCGCCCTGCGAGAGACTGACTCAGTCGATTCCGTCCTCAAGACTCATTTGTTCGGCATGGCCTATCCTGCTGTTAGTTGCATACGGTGTTCTTGTAAGTTGTAACAGCATGTATGGCTCTGCTACGTCGTAGAAATTGTCATTCTTCTTCTTCTTCTTCTTCTTCTTCTTCTTCTTCTTCATCTTATTGTTATTGCTATTATTATAATTATTATTATTATCTCTATTGTTGTTGTTGTTATTGCTACTGTTGTTGTTGTTGTTATTATTATTATTATTATTATTATTATTATTATTATTATTATTATTATTATTATCATTTATTTCCGTTTCAAACAGTGCAACATCAATTAACTGTGCGCGATGAACAGAGAACGCCTGACAAACACAGGCATAATGTGCTAATTGTTTCGTTCAACTAAAACTGGTGTAAATTAGACAGATCAGTCGTCCTCGACCCCGGTGAGTTGTGCGAATGTGCCTCTGAATGCTATGGCATTAAATCTCTGGGTGCAAATTGACAAACGTTGAAATAAGTGCAAAGTTTCCCGAGGGTTCCCAGAGACGGCAGTCATGCGGCGCCCCAACTCCATCAAGAATTCACGTCCTGTCCGATTGAGGGGGCCCAGCGATTAGATGGCGATGGGGACGAAATCATGGGTGGTCGGAAGGGTTGAATATTTAGCGCACTTCCGGTTCGCGGCATGTTCGGCTGCTCCTCCAGGCATTGATGACGTAATGCTGAGGTAGGAGGTAGCACAGGTATGGATGGATGTTGCATCCCATGCGACATACCTGCCCCTCGCCCAGGGGACCAATGTTGCTCCGTCCGGTCTCTTGCCGTCTGTGCGGATCAGGCCCGGTGGTTCTTTAGAGCTTGGAATGTCTGCTTTTACAAGAGCTCTCCAGATAGTGTCATTCAGAGCGAAGTGGCGTGCAGCTCTCCCTGCAGATCGTCGGCATACAAGCCCGTGGTGGCCTCCCGGATCGGCGATCTCACCGCACTGACATTGATGCGGTGTACAGAGTTCGAGTCCCAGTCGGAGGCCGACTGCGACTCGCACGGCCTCATTGCTGAGACCCAATCCACAAGCGACCACGGGTACAGTCGAGAGCCAGTCTCCAGCGTGGGGCGATGTCACCGCGCCCAACCTTGCCCGATTGAGTGGATCAGTGTTGGCAGACAACACTGCAGCCTTGTCAGCGTTAATCAAAGGCCTGTCCCAGGTCTTCTGGCTGGTAAGGGATGGCTCCTCTCCTTCCGGGTGCGATGTTTTTCGGGTCTCCATGATTTCCTCCACGTATGCGTCGCTCCACAGTTCCTTGTTGAGCACGGCGTGCACGAGCGACTTGGTTGATGCAGCTGAGGCCAAATAGGCTGAAGAAGCCAGCATCGAAACGCGTCTGATCCCGAGTCCGCCGTCTCTGATCGGAAGAGTGGCCTGAATCCATTGCATATCGCTGAGCCCGATGTTGATGATCTTTTCCAGTCCAACCCGCATTTGTTGGTCCATCTTCGTCAATAACGGGTGGTTCCAGCACGGCGCTACTCTCAAGAGATATATCATCTTCGCCGCTCCAAAGCACGATCGTAGCAGCATCAGTGCTGCCTGTGCTTGGAGACATTCCAGATCCTTCAAAGCTCGTTCAAGCGAATCGCAGTGCACGAGGAGCGCTTCGTCCAGAGCATCCCCCTATTATTATTATTATTATTATTATTATTATTATTATTATTATTATTATTATTATTATTATTATTATTATTATTATTATTATTATTATTATTATTATTATTATTATTATTATTATTATTATTATTATTATTATTATTATTATTATTATTGGTGTTGTTGTTGTTGTTATTGCTATAGGTGTTATTATTTCTTTAAATAGTTTTTTACCCTAGATACTTAGGATCCCTCAGGATTTAAAAAATTATGAATGGAGCTGTTATTCAATGTCTAGCAAATCAGGCCTCGTCCTCCGCAACAATATTAAACGTACCACGAAAAGCGATGACATTGTAGCGCTGCAGACCGAGGGAAATTTTAATTATTATTATAATTATTGCTACATAAATATAACTGATTGAAGAGGAGTTTCGTCACATCGTGTACCTGGATGGGGACAACCACTCATCAGATATTGGTCAACGTTAGCCCAAGTGATGTTGTGAACAAGCCGCGTATTATTGAAGAAGTGAACCCAGCATTCGGTGAGGTTTCGACCCACATCGATTGCGACACATCCCTTGAAGATATTCATACAGGCATTTTTGCAGACGGTTACGTTGGTATACTGTGGATAGCGTACCGCCCCAAGTGAAAACGTCAGTGGTCTGTAAATCCACTGAGCGCATACTGCAATAAAAGATCAAGCAGGAGATATGAGTATAGTCTACACGGTTATGCAGTAGCTAAAGAAAAGCGATAAAAAATATTGTCAGTGTGAGAATTGGTGCTGCGGATTTCAACCACCAGTACTTTCATAGGGTCTCTTAGTTGAGTCTTCTTTCCACGGCTCAACTTCACGTGGGTCTTAATCTGAAACTCAGTCACTTTTCTACATTTCTCATCCTATAGGCCTACATCGAAGTAGGTAGCTGGACATAAAACCATACAAGTAATGCAAATACATTGTAAACAAACTCATTCAACGCACAGTACCTGCGCGTTAGTCTATCAGCATATTCCGTCTTTGACAATCCGCGATGTAGGCCTACAATTATTTTCATTCGTTGGACAGGTAGCACGCTGTGCAGAAGCATTGAAGGAGCACCTTATCAAGTTGCCGTGGAAAATAGAATAAAAAAGAGCAGCACAACAAAAGCAGTGTTGTATTAGGCCCTATGTTGTGAACGTGACTTCCAATCTTGCATACTAACTGAATTTGTTGTAGATGACTGTATTTGCTAATGTTCCGCCGCAAGTAAGCGTCGGATCTCCAGCACATGGAGAATTGCAATCTCCGCTTTGTCCATTCAGACCATATGAATTTCCGCAGAAGCAGACGCTCGAATCCTGAAGTCCTGAGTAGAGGTAACTCTGAAAAAAAGTACCATTTCTCTGTGAGTAAGCCTAGATTTGGTGCAGTGGCGGCGCCAGCTATTATAAGCCTACAACTTCAGCAGGTCACGTCACGGTTATGGGAGTCATTCAGCATAAAATCAATTTCGTTCATTCGGACATTATAGCGCTTCTTCAGGTAAAAAAACTACTCGGAGGAGCTCCCGACTCCAGCGCGCCCAAAAAGAAGTTTTAAGTCTAGTAAGGAACAATTGTAGGCCCATACCAAAGACAGTGAAATCCCAGTTTTTTGGCAGGTCATCAGGCAGGTGAAGAGGAAAGCAGAGAAGTCAAATCGTAGCGCCGACACTGTCAGTATCAAGTAGTTATTTTGAATGAGCAAGCTAGAGCTTTTCAGAAAAAAATATGCCTAAATATACAGCGAAAAATAATTTAGCACTGTATATTGTATAACGTATATTTATATTCACTGCGTGAACATAATTATTATGTTCACGCCCTCATGTTATGAAGAAGCGATGAACACAGTAAACCTGAAACAATGGACTGAAAATAGTAAACTGAAAATATATAAGCTTAGGTTACTGAATACAGTAAAAACTTAAAGTGTGTACTGTGCACGGTAAGACTTAAGTTAAAATAATTTGCTGAACAAAGTGATGCGTTATAATATTAATTTGGAGAAAACATGGATAATAGGCTATAGCAGTTTTACCATAACTTATGATTTACCGACCATATTATAACAGAGGTCAACGCAGATCTGGTGAGTCATGTCGTCGCTGTTGTAGGCCAGATAGGATAGGTCAGGGTTGAGTAACGAATCAGCGAAGCACCCAACTATCACATAGTCATCTGAAATTAAAATAAGTATCACAATAATAATATTATATATATATATTGAATGCAGTGCGCCATTCAAAAGCAAGGTGAATAAAAACTGCAATTGGACAATTTACAAAGAGCACAGTCCCACAAACCTGTCCTAATGTAACAAATGGTATGAAGTACCGTATATAAGCGAATTAATTAGTTTCTTATGGTGGGTGATCAATCCTCTCTCTTTCTATCGTCCTATCATCTTCATAGAGAAGGTGTACACTGTACAGTCAATGCACTCATTGTGGCTGAGTTCGAGAGTGGGGTTGGGTAGAAGAGAACAAGTGAAACAGCGTGCGGTGCAAGAGGCCTATAATAGTTGAAGACATCATAGTAATTCGAACAACGCATGGGAAGGTCTCTATCATGACAAAAGATGATGGGAAATCTACAGCAGCCGTGACTGAATTGTGACAATTTAATGGTCTCCTCACATACATGCATTCATAGTCATAGCTTTGATCATAGGCGTACGGGAGATTTCAGCATTGGGATGGGGCCAAGATTTTACTTCTGCCGGAAAATATCTTGTGGTGGGAAATACCATTTTTTCCAGGACAAAAAAGTTGAGGACTTTTTTCTTTTTTAGTCATCGGGGGTTGAAATCTCGTGGAAAATACTATTTTTATTTTTTAAACAATTTTTTCGGGTCTGCTTGCCCGAAAAAAACAGACTTGCCCGAAATTTGGGGGGACATTTGCCCCTTGACCCTCGACTCGTACGCCTATGGTTTTGATAGTATTGTGTGCCTCCTCTGAGCAGAAGTAGGCTATACCTGAAACTTGAGGCACTGGTGCTGCAGCGGTTGGCGTCGTTGATGTTGATGGAGTCACTGAAGATTAATTAAGACGAAAAGCATCACATCAATGACGGCGGACGAACAAAATAATGATCATGTAAATCGGATGATAAAAGACAGATGGTAAAATGATGACGTATCTAGGAAGAACTGCACTAAGAAGCATTTAGCTGAGATGCGAACAAGATCACAGCAATCCAAAAATCTAGATAGGCGTATTATACATGTATATTGTATAATTAAATGGAACTTAGATGGGACACGCACGGTGTCGATGAGCTTACAGATTAGCCTACATAATATTCATATTCTTATAATATTAAAGCACAAGTCCATGCATGAGCTTCCTAAGGGCATGGTGACAGTACTTGTCTATATATGTCTCACATAGAACTGTATTTTCCGAAACATGCTTCGCATTTGAATTGAAAACCATGGGTTAAATAGAGTTTTTTGTTTCACAACGGAAGTTATGATTATACATTTATCGTTGACTTACAGTAGAGTAAACGTTCCAATGAATAGTCAACCCAGCGAATAAAACTGCAATAATATTCTACATAGCCTAATGTGAACCATAATTTTTTATTATAATTATTTTTGGTAGGCCTATATAATTTTATATGGCTCTGCCTGCAGTTATATATTTTATACTCATGTATAATTTTATAGTCTCATATATAATATATATATTATTATAAACATTATTTTGTTGCTTTTTCATCTACTTTCAGAGATGTGTACCTACACTTTTGGCCTTTGCGTTATGTGTCAGCACTACAACAGTTACGGTGAGCAAAGTTTCCCCTTGAAGTTGCTCAATTTTTGTTCTAACTTTTGCTTGGTATTTGACCGAACCATCTTTCATATAAGGAAAAATCACACTTATGGCCGATATACATAGGCCTATATATATTATATATATATATATATATATCCGAATTGTGTTAGTTATTGTCAACTATTCTGTCTTAGCATTTGTACAATGTACATGCAGACCGCTACGTACCTGTTTGATTGACATATATCTGAACTTCAGACAATGCCAAGATACCGTAAGTGAACGGTAGCTGAACTGCCAGATATCTGGTCTGTGGTTGTCCACCGATGCAGGTGAAACTGATAGTCTGGTCGAGAGCAAGGGTTCCCAGAAGAGTTGCGCAGATTGTATAAGTCGTCGGAGACGGAGGAACTATGGCTGGAGAGAAATCTGTGACTGCGATTATTATGTTTGAAGCCTCTAAGCCTTAAAAAGAAAATTTATGCATGTACGTATGAGCGTTTCTATAGCTTTCTATAGCGCCCCTTCAAGAGTACTACTCGGAGGCGTTCCCGCCTACAGCGCGGGCACTGGATCGGAGTGTCACCCCGAAGCGCATGAGCAGTCGCGAGTGAGGGACTTGCTCAGTGTTCCTACACAGCGGCTTGAGATGGATTCCAACCCGCAATTTTCCCTCTCCAAGGGAGTCCCTACACTACCACCAAGTCTCGCATTATTGTGAACTACAGGGTTTAATATTATTTGGTATAAAACGACATAACATAACAGAACACTTTTCTGGGGGCGAGACATCGTTGAACCTTGAAAAGTGAGATTTGTAATTTGCATTCGAGCAATATGAGGATCCAATGAAGTTCGTTAAACATAGATGTAGAGATCTGAGAGTGTCAGGAAAGCCAGTCTATCAGACTATAATATAGTCGTTCGGTTTATGCATCGACTGAAGAAAAAGAGAGACAAAGCGATGAAAGACAGACGATACTGGAATTGCAGTACTTAGTCAACTCGAGAACATAATTATAAAAACCACTAGCTGGGGTATCCGGCGCTGTCCGGGAAATTTAGGTTTTGCGGCCCCCCCCCCGACTGTGTGAAATATATAATCTCGACAGTCATGTAGGTAGGCTATTTTACATCCGACCTCCGAAAATTGTTTTAAAGCAAACTAACTGATCATAATTACAAGTAAATTTTGCTCCATAGGCCTAATGGGTAGGCCTACATAAATTATAAGCTACTACATAAGTGTCACAACAATAAACAATTGAATACCAGTAAAAGGAGCAACGCCTGAGATGATAACTGTTGTTATCTGAAAGGTTGCACCGAGGTCGATAGCCCACCACGGGTTTAGGTCCGTGAAGTATGTGAAGCTACAGAGCCATCCGTAGCAAGTGAGGAAGCCGTCGATCGAGTTATAGGAGGTAAAACCACCGGGCAGTGTGGATGACTGGTAGGTTGCCAAAGCATTTAGAGCCTGGTCATCGATGACAATTTCTATAGCACAACAACATGTAGTAGTGAATACGATGTCTGTAAACTGATTTTGAATGTACGAGTATTCTGTCAATTTTTATGGGATCAATAAACAAACTGAAAAGTTAAATAAAAAGCTCCGGTGAAAATAGAGCTATACTCGGTGTGCAACTCTATCGGTAGCTGGACAATGGACATAATATATTTTGACCATGTTATGTAGTATAGTTTTCTGCATGTCGGTTTTTCTGCCCAGGAAGTCTGATCGCTCCGTTGTCAACTTTAAGAACTGCTTTCTCAAATTGCTTATACACAATGGGTTGCTTATTGGTCTGGGGAGGCTGATCCCTGCATATTAACCGTACTACACATCAATTCTATTATAGCGCCTTCATTTAATATCCTGTACATGTAGAACGGCACATGCAGAGGTGGATCCAGAGGGCCAATCCGGCCATGCCCCCATCTAAAAATTGCATTAGACGTGCCCTCCCATTTGATTTCAAGAACCTTTCAATCAACGCACGACTAGAGAGGTGTCATAGCATATTTCGAAGAGATCATGACCAGATGACTAAAAAGGGTCATCAGATTTTTTGTCGGGGAAAATGGTATATTTTCACACATTTCAGCCGGATGACTAAAAAAAGGTCATCAGAATTTTCCAGCAAAAAGCACCGAAAAGTCCCCCCCCTCTAAAATTTCTGTAACCGACCCTGGTACGGTAGACAGTGACACTGGAGCTATAGAAGTCGACATTTACCCAATTTACCCATGCCTCACCTTAGATCTCTATGCTGTCTTAATCTTATTTTATTACACTTTTCCAAACCTCACCCTTCTCTGCGAATGCATGCCAAACGTTACTCTAATGACAGTCAGTTACCAATATTCTTAACCCATATCACACCACACCACCAAAAACAGTTTATTTAAATTGAAAAACAACAGTAGAAATGTATCTTTCAGAGCACGCGGACTGTTATACTATAACACTTTCAGACTGACTTGTTCAGTAAATGTTAATTAATTATTTTGCAGCACGAAAGAAAATTTCGAAGTCGGTTTGAAAATTTAAAAGAATTCAAATTAATTATTAAAATGTGAAGTTCACCATCTGAAGTGCAGTTCTCAACCCTGCGGTACTGCGTGACTCCGCTCCACTGAATCGCGGTCGACTCAAGATCCGAATCATTGAAGTGGAACCAGCAACCAAGCGGAGCGGTGCTGATGTCTACACCTATGCAGTTGACGGAACCGTCGCTGTACAGACTGATGCAGGCGCTCAGACAATCAGTGACGGCGCTGTGATTTGAAAAGTATCTCCCCATCGGAGAATACGTATCTGGGACTGTCTCCCAGTGTGTGCATGCTGAAAAATAAAATGCAGTGGTGTGTAAAAGTATTGCATTGCGCCTGCTTCTTAGGCCAATCTTTGACACATCCTATGAACACTTGAAACTGTTCCTGTTAGCCCTGCTGGAATCAGGAGCACACTATGAGCATTGCGCCTGTTTTCTGCGCCAGTCCCTAGGTCACGCTCTGACACATTCTGTTAGCCCTTGAAAGAAGTCGAATTTAACCGTGTGGCAACAATGATTATAATATTCAAGACGTCTGTCTGTTCTACTACTCATTGCATTCTACAGCCGCATCTTCAGAGCGTTGAGCCGACTTAAGGAGTGGGCCGGTGAGGTGTGGAGGTTACATGATGGCATCTTAAAATAATAATAATAATAATAATAATAATAATAATAATAATAATAATAATAATAATAATAATAATAATAATAATAATAATAATAATAATAATAATAATAATGATAATAATAATAATAATAATAATAATAATAATAATAATAATAATAATAATAATAATAATAATAATAATAATAATAATACTGTTGAGGAGGACGAGGCCTGATCTTCTAAATACACAAAAACAGCTCCAAGCATAATTTCTGTAAATCCCGAGGGATCCTAGGTACTTCGGGTAAAAAAAATAATAATAATAACGATGATTCATATGGCGCAGTGATTTTCTACTCAGAGCCACCCCTAGCCTTCACTAAAGCGCCGACACTGAATCGGAGTTTCACGCCGAAGCAAAATTAATGAGCAATAATTGCAAGTTGCTCAGGGTTCGTACACGGTTGGACGGTTTGACGTGGATTTGAACCCGAAACCTTCCGGCTTCAAGGCACACAGCTCACCACTACAACACCGCGCCCAAAACAAAAGTAGCGCTATATAGATGCTCGATTACCCAAAAAATAAAAAATAAAAAATAGGCTAAATAGACAATGGCCGTGCTTACCGCAGAGAGGAACAGCACAAAGTTCAAAGCTATTAGGATTTGATGCGTTTGTGTAACACCAGACTCCGCCAACGAACCAAAGGTAATTCGGATTGCGACATTTTGACAAAGCCCCTGCGGCAGTCCCTTCCGGAAACGTGGTAAGAGACTTTGTGTTTACATTTCCAGTCCACGGTTGGCATGGTATGCCAGACTTCGAGTGATCGACAATTCCAGAGTATTCCGGTCCTGCTTGAGTTACTCTGCAACCTTGAAAATACAGGGACAAAATAAATGCTCCAAGCCAGTGCCCAGTAGTCACATAAAAAATTCTAACAACGGGTGGTGATAATTAATGAATCACATCCCTGATACTGATAGTGTTACATTGATCTATGGCTGGATATGATTGATGACAAACTGACTTTGACTTTAAGATAGGGGAGAGCGGGGCATAATGGGATACCTGGGTATAACGGGAAACTTCATTATTGGCCATCTTACTTACTTTTAAAATACGAAAAAAATTCCAATCTGAAGTAAAGCATATTTGAAGGTGAAGAACAAAAGCATTTACGGTTTTGATGCGTTTTGCAGTTTTTATGATGAAAAGTTGATTTTCACGCTCTCTCATGTAAGGAACACCCGCTATCCAAAAAATTGTACAAAAACAGTGGAGCTATATTAAATTTAAGTTATATCATACATGTGTAGGGTTATATGTACAGTCACATATTCCCATATGAAAATTTTTACAAGTTCAGTATTTTGTTTCAAAATGGCGGATTTACAATTTTTGGCATATTGGGGCATAATGGGATACAGGTATCCCATTTTGCCCCTTTCTGTGGTGCGAAAGCAATTTTTCCCCATATCTCTTATATTGTAATATTTCATGGGTTCTAATTACCCCCTCACATCTCAATCATTGTTTAGATATCGAAACGAGCAATAATAAAAAATATGTGGCCCTTTTTGGAAATTTTAAAATATTGCATGTTATGGGGCATAATGGGATAGGTATCCCATTTTACCCCGGGTGGTGGGGCATAACGGGATTTTGGGACCTGTTGGTAAAAAAATTGTATCTTCTATGTGGCTGATGCTTAAGTAGATTATTCTAGTCCATGTTGTACGTTATACAGGGTGGTCCAAAATAAACTGCACAGTGACAGTTTTCTTGATATAAGTATAACAATTCAATGTTTAATGCCATTTTTCTTACTTATATATATATTTTCTCTGACGTCATCATTGACTTCATCATTGTTTATCATAGTTTATGGTAAAGAAGTTGTTGTTTATAAGAGATTGTGATCATGGGACGCTTAACTGAGAAAGACCGATGTCTAATTTGGAATCTACGAACTCAGAAACATTGGGGGTCGTGTGGCCCCCAAACAGCCCGGACTTGAATCCAGTCGACTACGCTGTTTGGGGCGCCCTTCAACAGATGGTATACCGTCGTAGAAGTTTCACCACAGTGGATCAGTTGAAAGAAACAATCGTCACAGAGTGGACCAAGCTGTCACAGCGTTTCATTGACCGCGCAATTGATCAATGGCGTCGACGGCTTCAATGCGTGGTCGAGCAGCAAGGATGACACATTGAACATTTTATGTAACAAAATCCATCCATGCATGTAATGTTACAGTAAAAATAATAAATATTGCTGTGTTTTTGTGAATTTTCACGGTTATATTTGAATTGGTCTGAATAAAGTACTATCAATTTATCATTGTGCCATTTTTTTTGGACCACCCTGTATATGCCTGCACAATGTGAGTACAAAAAAGTCCTGATTTCTTATTAATTATATGATGAAAACTTCAAAATGCCTTAAGTATCCCGTTATGCCCCGCTCTCCCCTAAATTGTAAAGCAGCAATGCCAACAGAAACTGTTGGTTTTGTATCAGTGATTAGTCTATAAGCTTAATGGAGATTCTATTACAATTTACGGATAGTAGCCTACTGTTAATTGATAACTTGTATGAACTACATTGTTTCGTATAAGCCTAAAATTGGTGAAAATAGCGCTTCAATACCTTTTCGTGATGTAAAAAGACGTGGGTCAACGCTGGGTGCCGTGGGATCCTTAGGACCTGTAAATAGTGAATGCGAGCGCATGAGTAGAAGAGGTGTTTGGGAGATGTGTCACTGCCAAAACCATTCACATTCACGCTATAGCAAGTACTCATCTTATTTTAACTTGCAAAAAACAGTGAAGTGACATCGTGATGTCTAAGTGGAACGCTTGTAGCTCAATAATGAAAATTGCTATCTGGATTTTTATTGTCAGCGACACATAGAATTTTCTCTAAATGTTAATATTAATTTTCTCTTATTGTCGTGAGTCTGGTTCACGATACCGGCTGTATCTTAGGGTAGTTACAGCTGGTGAATGTCTAACCACATCTCGGATGATATTAATTTTGAGGTTAAGTGTGATAATTGTGACGATTTTCGTAGTAATATTGGTAATGCCGATGAAGGTTATGGCGGCAATAATTATAGGCCTAATAGCACTTGATATACATCTATACCTGGAGTTGTCAATATTGCGTCAACTGTCACTTCGCACAAAGCCAACGAGATATTGATGAATGGCGTATAGACGATCAAGTATCGTCCAGGCAGAGTGCCACTGCAAGTCAGACTGATTGTGGTTCCATTGGGAACATTCCCTCGAAATTCATCGCAGACTGAGTAGAGTCCTGGAGATGGAACTGTCACGCTGGGGTTGATGTTAGTCACGCCGACCACAAAGTCAGACAGGCCTAAATATAATTATTTAAAACCTTGAATTTTTATACTTACGAACAGCCATGGCCGAATTTAAGTGCCATTATTATAGTATTCAGCAGCATATCTATTTATGAAGTTTAATTTATGTTACCAATGACATCGTTCAATTTAATTAGGTCTAAGACTCAATATGACTTGCAATTATCTAATACAAAGATAGATTTATATTTGATGGCTGACAGACAATAATAATGTGACAACTGCCTTTTGTTAGTCAGACTTGAACTAAGCTAATGTCAACACCATTCAATTTAGACTGTTGACCGGTTTCGCTTGCGTATGACTATTCATTGTCCTTCAACGCCATAATGATTTCCGGAAGGTAGCCTAACTGTTCATGCTTTTTACCAGCATATGCTGCATATTTATTAGGGTACAGTTTTCCAATTCCATTAGAAAATTTCTAATGGTTAGAAGATCATTACTCAACAAATGCATTTGACGTATTTACAACACGTAGCCTACACCAAAGGTACACCATTTGACGAGTTCCCGAAACTATACTTACTCTGGTTAAGTGCAGTAGTGATATTGACTCTGCCAACGGTTGTGGCCTGTCCCATATCAACCGACCACCACGGACTGTACGTGACGTTTGTTCGAGCACAGGTGCTGACGGTTCCATCCACCGCTAAACTCGACGACGCTTTGAAGAATGTGGAACTCTGATTCGTGGATTTACCACTGATCGCGAATACATCCGCACCAGCTGGAAAGGAAATGCTTGAATGAAAGACGTGGGTCGAGAAGGGTCATGATATGTTTCATGGGTGACCGGACAAAATGGTAGCGGACAAAATGGTACGGACAAAATGGTATGGACAAAATGGTATTGGGACAAAATGGTATTGGACAAAATGGTACGGACAAAATGGCACGGACAAAATGGTATGGACAAAATGGTATGGGACAAAATGGTACTAGGACAAAGAGGTACGGACAAAATGGTGCGGACAAAAAGGTATGGACAAAATGGTAGCGGATAAAATGGTACTAGGACAAAATGGTACGGACAAAATGGCGCGGACAAAATGGTATGGACAAAATGGTATGGACAAAATGACACGGACAAAATGGTATGGACAAAATGGTATGGACAAAATGGTATGGACAAAATGGTATGGACAAAATGGTATGGGCAAAATGGTATGGACAAAATGGCACGGACAAATTGGTATGGACAAAATGGTACTTGGAGATAAAGATTCTTAGACTTAAACCATTTCATACATTTAAAAGATCTATGTTGCGGCCCTTCAAAAAACCAACTCATTAACTATTCTCTCTCGAGCTCTCTCTATCACTCTCTCCCCTTCCTCTGTCTCTATACATGTATATATATATAATTCTAATCAGAAAGATTTAAATTTGTGTGACATGGGGCGCAAGCTAAGTCGTTTTACAATCCAGACACGCGAGGCTCGTGCCTATATATAGTGCAAAAAATGACCCACATGCACATTGCACTTAGAAGGCACGAATGCAAAACTCTATATCTGAGACTGACAGATTGAGGCGGAATTCGGGAGATGCCTAGGTTGAACACTGAACGTAACCCGATTTCCGCCTCAATATGTGACTACCCAAAATATTTTACCAAATAATAAGAGTTTTTAGTTGCTATTTAGATAATTGTATTACACGAACTCTAATAATATACCGTGACGTTATTTATTAAATTATATGATGGTGACAGAATGGTCTCAGAAGAGTGGACCGTGCGAAAACCTGTGTAATAGATATTCAACTCTAAATTAAGCAGTAGGCTACCGGGGTAAGTTGAAAATCGGAGCAGGTCGCATCAGGGTTGTGGGATTCACATATCTACAGTAGGCAGGCCCTAATACAAATAAAGATGTAGAACATTCCAACGAACTTTGGTAGGTCACAGGCCAAAATATTTCAGATAAAATAGTTCCTTTGCCGCGACCTATATGGTAGGGTAGCGTCAGCACAGTTTTGCGGTCGTTAGGCCTATGTCATGAGCTATATTTCATACACCAAAATGAGAACAACGTCGAACAATTCAATCCCATTTTATCCGTGCCACTTTCTCCATACATTGTGTCTTCTGTGTCTTCTCATTGTGGGCATCTGCATCTAAGTCAAACCTCTCGAATATTCTTATCCTCCAAAAACGGGCAATACGATTTGTTGCAAAAATCCCTTAAGGAACCCACACAAAAGCAGAATTCTTAGGTCTAAAAATACTACAACCAGATCAAATAAGGCAATTACAGATTGGAATATTTATGTATCGATATACCCATAATCTACTACATGTACCTGCTACCTATAGAGATTATTTCAAATTCAGCGCTGATATTCGAGATCGTTGCTTAAGAAATATTAACTCTTTTTATGTTCCCTTTGCGAGCACTAATACAAGGCTTACAGGGTGGCGCAAAATAAACCGGACTATTAGTTTTTGCAATTGCATCGCTTGAATAATAATCAAAGTAATTATCGCCTTAAAAGTAAAAACCATCATTAGACAGAAATGACACAGAAAAATGGCATTGGTTTGGCATTTAATATAACATGGAATGAACTGTAAAATTTCAGAATTTTCTGAATGCTTAAGAAATTTCAGTCAAAGTGATGTTCAATAATTATGTCCTCCGTTTGCTGCGATAACCAATGATAATCGCTTGCGAAACTGTCCAATACCCCGGTTGATAGTGTCCTCGCTGATTTCGTCCCAGCATGCGGTCAGAACTTCTTTCAAATGTTCAATATCTCGAATTCTCTGCCCGTAGATAAGCTGCTGAAGCGTTTCCCAGATCGAATAGTCTACGGGATTCAAGTCCGGATTGTTCGGTGGCCAATTTTCTGGTTCAATAAAGTCTGGAACGTGAACAGTGATAAAAGCAGCTATTTTTCGTGAAGCAGGTGCACGCTCCATCCTGCTGGAAAGTGAAATTGTCACCAGAGTGAGCTATAATGAGACATTATAATGTCTGGCAGTAATCCTTGATGCAGGACGACGTCACAGTAATAGGAACTGTTAACTTTTGCTCCTCGGTCAACGAAAACTAATGACGATTTCCCCAGCTGCGACACGGCAACCGAAACCATGATGCTCTGTGAGAAGTGCTTCCGACCTTTCAGCAAGCGTTCTGAAGGAATGTCTCGTTTCACTATCAACCGGTCTATTGGACAGTTTCGCAAGCGATTATCTGTGTCATTTCTGTCTAATGATAGTTTTAAGGCGATAATTACTTTGATTATTCAAGCGATGCAATTGCAAAACCTAATAGTCCGGTTTATTTTGCGCCACCCTGGACCAAGAACGTGGAATAGTATTCCTCTTGATATTCGCTTCCTTCATCTATTCAAACGGGAGTTTTCTGCCTACATCCAACAAGGAATGTAAACCTCTAGCAATCTGGGGAAATACTGTTAATACACCTTCATTTTGGAGTGTGCATTTGTTTCCGTGTACATGTATGTGACTGCACTAACCTTATTTCACTCTCCTAACTCACCCTGTTTTGTATATAATATATGCTAGTTACATGTAAGAATTTATTGTTCATGAAGCTGCTTTATTTTCCAGTCGGCCGTGCTGCTTATTTCTAACTTAATTTTTCTCAGGTGGTCCTGGCTAGCGGGACATTTGTCCCCTTTTGGGTATCCTGGGTGAGTCGACATATTAGATAACTGATGCATATAGGCCTACTATCTGTAATGAATGAGTTAGTTGCCGAATAGAAATGTTATGTTATGTTATGTCTGATATCATTTTCTCCAAGTACCATTTTGTCCATACCATTTTGTCCATGCCATTTTGTCCATACCATTTTGTCCATACCATTTTGTCCGCGCCATTTTGTCCGTACCATTTTGTCCTAGTACCATTTTATCCGCTACCATTTTGTCCATACCATTTTGTCCGCACCATTTTGTCCGTACCATTTTGTCCTAGTACCATTTTGTCCCATACCATTTTGTCCATACCATTTTGTCCGTGCCATTTTGTCCGTACCATTTTGTCCAATACCATTTTGTCCCAATACCATTTTGTCCATACCATTTTGTCCGTACCATTTTGTCCGCTACCATTTTGTCCTAGAACCGTTTCATGGGTTGACATTTACTAACTAAAACACGTTTGAGTCCAGACGTATGCATAGGCGTACGAGGCGGAGGTCCACGGGAGGGGTGGGGTAAATGTCCCCCAAAATTTCGGACAAGTCTCGTTTTCGGGCAAACACAGTCCTGGGTGACTAAAAAAGGTCGTCAACTTTTTTGCCGGATATATTTTTTGGGCAGACGTTCAATATTTGCCCCCTCCCACTGCTGATATCTCCCGTACGCCTATGGACGTATGCCTACAGTTGGTTTCCTTGAAACCATCGACACGACCGTGACGTAGCTAGCTTGAAGTCTATTGTTTGCATTTTTTAATGCTGCGTGTATGTAAAAAATGTAGTCCATTTAAATCAATCCACTAATTATTATGCGTCTGCTCAAAGGATCGTGCTGACATTGACACAGCTAGTAGTTTCGATAATAGGCCTACTCTTATGGAGTCAGACCTATTAATAACTTGCTATATAAGTTCAGGATTACACCCCATTACCTCGAATCAAATGATATTAGGCTAAGACATAATATCAGAGGGTTCGAAACAGGGGCGGATACAGAAACTTTGGACGGGGGGGGGGCAAAAAGTCTTGGCCTTGGGTCCTGTAAATTTTTCTTTCCTATCCGCCAAAAACCTGACGACCTTTTTTTAGTCGCCGCAAGACACGGTAAAGTCACGGATGGTACGGTATTGTACATGTGGGTAGGCTACTGCATAGATCATAGACACAATGTCATGATCGCTCTTGCCACTGTGACGTCTACTATTGACTATCTTCGCGAGAATCACGGCGTCTGAATCATGGCTATGGCGCCAACGTCATTCGAACGCAACAATCGCGCATCTTTGGTGGGCATTCCATTGATTGAAAACGTCAATTATAGCTATACTCACATCCGTTCAATTATTGTCCAAGCGTCATGAAACAGGATATCTAGATATTTCAGATTTTACGCTTTTGAGTTATTTGTGAAAAAATTTGTAATCCAATTCTTTGAAGATAGTCGACGTTGCTTTTGTGAACGGTCTTTGTGATATTGATTCTAGCGCAACACGAACGCATTCGGTGATGTCGATTGTGAGCTCGAGAGAACCAAGGGAGCCCAGATTTCATGCGCAAATTGATTGGAAGACCGGTGATTAATACGGGGAGGGTCATGTGGTGAGTGGAAGGCAGTGTTCAAGGACAGGAACGGGTGGGGATGGGTAAAAACTGTCCAAGGTCTTTTTGAAGATAACGCATTGAGATTTATTTATTTATTTAAACTAGGCTACTATATATTATACATGTATGTAAATATATTTGTAATTAGTTGAATATCTGTTTTAAATGCTATAACCTATAATATAACTCGTCACGACTTTCCACTCTGGGCGTGCCTTGGGTAGGGAGCGCCTCCGTATAGTTATTTTTAAGGGGCGCTGAATAAAAATAAATTGGTCACTACCATTCTATTTGGAGTAACCAAACATGGCTGATGAGCAGGTATAGAAAATGTTGTGCAGTTCTAAAGATTCCCTAAAGGAATCATGTAACAGCCCGACGTCATACTTTTACCAAACATCATGTTTATGCTCGTGAGTATGTGTGCGTGTGTGTGCGTGCGTGTATGTGGGTGAACCAATCTCTTGCGTCCAATCTTTTGCAAATCAACTGCAAAAGTAGTCCCGATTGTGACCGCTCTATTCCATTATGCACTCTCGCCAAACAACCTATATTCTTCCACTATTATTAGCTAGGCTTATTATATTCATACCGTACGCAAATACATCTCTATAGACGAGGGCGGCGTAACCTGTTATTTTAGTAAACCAATTATAGATTGCTGGCACTGCAAATTATGGAGAGGCAACCAAACACAAATGCAATGGGAGTACGCCTATTATAGCCTAAACATGGTAGCCTACCGGTATCGAATTTGATCATTTTTATCATAGGGTTACCTTCTAGAAGTGCATATTTTCAGACAGAACGCTTCGGAACGGCGTTCTAGAATCTTTTTCAGCTATTAACAGATATTTGAACTAATTAAAATCTAACTTCTTTAATTTTATTTAAGTGTTTTCGATGTTTATTGATATTATATAGGTTTACAATATATTGGCCTAGTCCTGATACAAATAGGCTATTAGATAAAAATATACCATCAAGCTATCAATAGTAGGCCTACCTCGTAGCCTTGCATTAGATTTCATACGACTCCTTAAAAATAAATTATTTCTTGCCTACGAATTCTGCCATTGCCATCGTTTTAGCCAAACGAATAAACCTAATAGAACACTTGTATAAGCCTAACCCTAATGATGTTTTCTAAATATTTTTGACGAACCCACTTTAGACTTAGACTAAAAGGTTTAGGCCTGCGGAAGGGCCTATAATTGTTATGATCATCCTGAAATAGGCCTAGCAATACGTTTGGGAACCTCTTCGCAATAATATTTGATCTGAATTTGTTCAGACCCTGGGCATTTAGCAAAAACACCGTATTCTATTAACACGATGCTTGCATTCAAGTATTTATACAGCACCTCTTCAAGAAAACTATTCAGAAGCGCTCCCGACTCCAGCACAGGCAAACAGAGCGATGCTGGCAAGAATGTGTCGTAGGCTATTTGGTGGATTACTTACAAACTGAAATTAGCCACGTCAGACCAAACAGGAAGGGCAACACACAAGGGTGCCACGTGCATTGAGAAGTTCGCATCTTTGCGATTTTATGTCACATTCCTCCAAACCAACTCTGCAAACAGTTCAAAAACAAAAGCATGAACAAACCCATCCGTCAACATCAAAAAAGTCACGAATTATGATAATAATAATTATTAGTAAACTTAGGCCTTAGAGCTTCCGATGATGGGACCTAAGCGCGACCATAAATATTTAATGGTCTGCGAAGACGCTGTCATGTAATATAACTAGGCTATTCTATAGTTTCTCAGCGCTCACAAAAGTCACGTCAGAGACAAGCTACCACCTGCGCTACATGTAGGCCTTACAACAAATCAAGTGCGCCATCGCCAAAGAATAGTAGGCTATACCCTTCTTGTGCCGGTGCCAGGCCAAAATCCGGGGTGTCAGGCTGAGTGAATACCGTCTACAGAGAGAAGCCATCTAGAGGTCTTGCCAAATCTAGTATTTCCGATCGTCGACCTATTTTCATAGACCATATTTTAATCTGTTAATGATTGCGATCATGCAAAGGAAATGAACGAGAAGAACTTCGCAAACAGACTGTTGAATACTGCTGAGATCGTTTATTAGGCCTAATAGTTTGCAGATAGTCAGCCCAGCTTCGTGTCTGAATAGTTGCGCCACACAAATTTCAGAAGTCAAGTAGATATCTAACATATTGTCGCGACCCCCGTTTTCGGAAACTGCCAGGTGTTTCCAAACGAGGTGCCACGCTGTTGGAGCGGCGTCCTTGAATTGAGGGGAACCGAAGATAATGCAAGATAAGCAGAGTCAGCAGTTTCTACGGTATGCGCCAGGGCAGGGTCGATTCCTGATTGGCCGTAAGGGAAAGTAGCCTCCACCACTTCAGGCCGGGATTGTCTTCTACAGGTACCAAGGATAGCTCGAGTGGAAGGGACATACTGCTCAGCGGCTCTCGGTCTGAGAGCAACGACCTCATTTGCATAAAGGTCGTCAGGGTTCGAATCCGCTCCAACAGGTTTTTGGATCCCCCTTTCCTTTAGTGGTGTTACCACTTCCCTTAGCCGTTCCGAAACTACCTCACCTTCCTTCGAAGAAGGGATAAACTGACCCGGGCGTTCGTGCAATTGACTTATCTCGTTATTTAGGTGCTCTATTTGAGAATCATGGCGCTCCATAAATTCTGCTAGTGTGCCTGTGAAGGACTGTAGAAGTTCTACGACTCCTGTTTTACTCATCCCCTCGGGGTCATTATCATCCGGGGTTTCTCCTTCCTCATTCTCTTCCCTATTCTCCTCCACCTCGTCTTCATAAGATACCTAGGACATTTCAGGGTTATCTTAAGCCAAAGTTATTCAATACTCGTTTATATTATTTAATTAAGCAAACGTATCTTAACTGCAGTTGACAAACTTTGTCAATGTTTAACAATAGTTGAAATTAAAAGCAATGTTCTCGTACAATGTACAATATTCACTATTCAGCGTCTGTTCCGTAAGATTTAACTACACGACTTAATTATTACACGTTTCTAATACATGTTCTAACTTCACTCTGATTATTTAAGTAAAACACTCTGGGCTTATGAAGGTTAAATCTTATATCAGTTTCACAGGCGCGTTTCTCTTCTGAAAGAATTGTTCATTATTATCTAATCAATTTATACTCAATCAATTATCTAATTAATTATTGCACACGATCCATTCGTTGCTAATTATCTATCAACACTGCACACAGCCAAAGTATTATTCACAGATTATACTTATTCAACTTTCTCGGTTAAGGAATCAGATAAAAACCACGGTGATACTTCTCTACCCCTCCAGTAATTGTTATCGCAGCGATCGGCAATGACGACAATGGCGGTCACAAGGAATCGTCTACCAGAGAGTTTACCACGGAAGATTTCGGTTCTATTTCGTCGACAATTTAGTGTAAAAACTTCCTCCAGACTCTACGGTCTTAACCAGAAGTATCTTCAATATCTCGTTCGTCCGTTGAACTATTAAACGAATTATTTTAATGAAATTTCTGTCTGAATTCTTCTTATTTTTATCAACAATTTCGTCGGCACGAGCACGGAGATGTTGCACCCTCGAAATCTTTCCTCCGTCTGCTGGTCTAACTGTTTCCAGCCAACCAGAGAGGACGTCACGTGACTCGTGCGAGTCCCGTGACCGAGGAGGTCCAATCAAAACGGTTGCGTTGCCGCCGATCTAAAAATAGAGTGCCGCAATGCGACGCTCTTCGCTGAAAAGGGATTACTGCTCCGGCGGTCAGTTCCAAAAAGGGGTTAAACTCCGAGAACCGCTCGCAAATTTGGCAAGGCCGCGAATCTAGGCCGCAAATCGTTTTAGGCCGCAAATTTATAATTAACGATCGGAATTTCCACGATCGTTACACTTCCCCCCACTTAGTCCGAAATTTTCCACCATAGAGGAAAATTTATCAGCTCCTGCTGATCATAACCGAGAAACATTATGCAACGGTACCGTAGAGGATACCATAATGTAAACAACAACCGAACATCAACACAATCAATTAAAGAGAGTTCGTTAGATCACATCAACTGCGAATACATAATGGTTAGAGATGTACCACATCTCGAGTAGATCTCACAAAACTTTGCAAGTCATTTCACAACTAAGAATTCGCAAAAGGCATATCCCTAAACGAAACGCATGAATACACAACAGCTTCTATCACAATTGCAGCGAATGATTCTACTAGCAGTTACATCTTGAGCGGTACGAGATGACAGCAGCAACTGATCAAGGTTAATAGCAAAGCATGACAGGTTACACAAACAATCATATTACTATAATCATTATTTTCTATCCAATACCATCACTTGCTCGGGACCACTTACAAGGATAAATAAATGTCTTCCTGAAGCACTAAAGGGTCATGTCCCGGCACCATATTCAGTAATATTATCAATTAAACAGCACCCCATATCAAAGCATATCACGAACTACAGCACAAGACATCTTAAATGTCAAAGCAAACATTTATCCAATCACTTCGACAATTCATTCGCACACAGCATCTGCAAATCCTGTTCCTAACCAGTCAGACCACACTACTGCTCAAGTATTACTCAGGGCTAGAAATTGACAACACTTTTAACTAATGCTGTATTCCATTTACACCACCCTTTCAGATACTACATACAACCACCAACGATTGCAAGAAACTCCTTTCTGAGCATTCATAAACATGGGCAGTCAGCACATCATCACAGACAGAACACATTACACTTAGGCTGAGACCACTAAACAACGGCTTTCTGTTTAGCTAAGCATTCTTAATACGCACTAGGACGGCATTTTCCTCGACCTATGCAATAATTTCTCCACGTCCCCCTTCCAAGACGGAGTACAACAGAGCAGACCACCCGAGACAAGTTAAACAAAGGGATTTACTGTTTAGTAAAACATACCCAAGAAACTAACGGGTTTCTCTCTGACCTAAGCTATGACCTCTCATCGTCCACCTTACAAGACGGAGTACAACAGAGCAGAACAGTAACGCTAACTAGTAAGCAAAAGGATTTACTGCTTAGTAAAGCATACCAAAGAAACTAGGCCGTCTACAGCTCACAACTCCAAACACCAGGTCATCTGTCTCACCTCTCGTATAATCTAAACTGACTGCGGAGACATTAGACTACTCACAAGTCTACAATCTATCTTACTCACAAACTACTCGGAGCTTACACATCACACAGACATACTAGTTCCTTTCACACATTCAACCCATACAACTCACTAGTCAACATCCAAAGACTGTACCCACTAACTGCTACAAAGCTCAAGCTACTCATAATCCAACATAGTAAATTACAGTAATATGCAAATTCAACCTTAAAGCTGCATACACAACATTTGCCTTTCTTACTGTGGCAACAACAACAAAACGCAATGCAATAAAACGACAAGTATCCATAATCTTATCCCTAACCACTATTATCATATACATATCAATGAACATAAATAATACTGAACCCAGTGTATCATCATACAACAACTAAGAAAGAGGGGACTCTACCCTCTAAGCTACTACCCCGTCGCCATTATGCGACTCACATCAGTATTTCGCTACCTATACCTAACAGGTCGGACGATATTCCGACGGGGTCGTGGAAGGGGCAAGGTATCTTCTATCTCGGGTTCTTCCAAATTAACCAGGGCCTCCAAGTCTCTGGGTCCTTCAAGATCCATAGCGGGGTTCAAATCCCAATCCTTAGGGGGTTCACCCGCGAATGCTTTGAGCTTATCGATGTAGACTAGCTTGGCCTGAGATCGAGACGACTTTTGGATCTTATACAGCACCGGACTTAATCGTTCCACGATGCGGTAGGGTCCCGTGTAAAGTTTACACCATTTCTCTTTCAACCCAACTCGTCTCCTCGGATAGAAGTACCATACCCAAGTACCAACGGCGAAAGTAGCCGATTTAACCCTCATGTCATATCGGAAGTTCCTAGTGGTGGCCTGGCGCTGCATAAATTTTCTGGCGAGTTCGAAATTACTCTGTACATTGTCAAGTTGGTCAGCCACGAACTCATCAGTATTTAACAAAACATCAGCAGCTTGTACATCCCCTAGTACTAGATCTATTGGCATACACAACTCCCTAGACAGAAAGAGACGATTAGGGGTGAATCCGGTGCTTTCGCTCTCGCTGGCTCGATACGCGGCGAGGACGAAGGGAAGATGCACATCCCAATCTCGTTGATTCTGGGCTACCACCTTGGCGAGGAGGGTATTCAGCGTGCGATGGAATCTCTCGACGGCCCCGTTGGTGCTCGGTTTGTAGGGAGTAGTGCGTATTTTGTCGATCTGTAGGCGCCGGCACAAGTCTTTGAATAGGGCCGCCTCGAAACACGGCTCTTGGTCCGTCAGAATCTGACGCGGACAACCAAAGCGGCAGAAGACTTGCTCCACGAGAACTCGTGCGACGGTGGCGGCCTCCTGGTTCCGAATCGGGTGAGCCTCTGCCCAACGGGTGAAGTGGTCCACCGCCGTCAGGATATAGCGATGCCCTTTGCTGGAGGTAGGATGGGGTCCCGTGATATCTACTCCAAGGCATTCCATGGGAGCCCCAACAGTCATGGGTTGAATTCGTCCCTGTTTGGGAGGTTTCCCTCGAAAGTACTGGGCACATGGGGCGCATCGCCGCAGACTCATCATCACGTCTTCTCTCCAGCCTGGCCAGTAAGCCCGTTTCTGTAGTTGAGCTTGGGTACGACGAATGCCCATATGGCCTCCAGTGATTCCTTCATGGGCTAATTGTATTAGTGTTGAACGGCGTCTACGGGGTGGGATGAGTTGGCGAACCCGGACCCGACTATCTTCGGAGTCTAGCCAGTTGCGGGTCAACAGATCATCGTGCAGCTCCAGCTGCGGCCATTGAGCTACCAAAGTTTTCACGAGTCCACTCTGGCTCCTGAGTTCATCGGGGAGAGGCGGGTCGTTCGAATCGATTTTCTTCTGAATAACCCAGCCCAGCTCGGCATCAGCTCTTTGTTCGTCCCGGATGGCGTTCTTATCCCAGTCGGTCGGTAGATCGGTTGGTTCCACCTCGGCGTTCCGCATTTCTCTCACGGCATGAACCTGGTGCGGGAGACGGGACATAGCGTCGGCGTTTCGATGGGCAGTTCCGGCACGGTGTTGTATGTCAAATTCAAATTCCTCGGTGATGGCCAGCCATCTTGCTTGCTGGCCGATGGGTAGAGGCGTTCTTCGGAGCCATTGCAGGGCGGAATGATCGGTACGCAGTAGAAAGCGACGTCCTAACAGATATTGTCTGTAGGTTTTCAGGAAATGTACGATTGCTAATAGTTCTCGTTTAGTAACATCGTAGTTCCGCTCGGCCAAGGAACATAATCGGCTCCCGTAGCAGACGACTCGTTCCTGGCCGCCTTGGACTTGTGATAGGACAGCTCCTACAGCTTCCCCGGAGGCATCGGTGTCCAGGATGTAGAGGCCGTCATCGTTCGGCAGGGCGAGTATAGGCGCTTCGGTTAGAAGTTCTTTCAACCTGGTGAAGGCAGTCTCGCATTCCGTTGTCCACTGGAACCGGCACCCTTTTCGTGTTAACGCATGCAGCGGTCTCGCCACTTTAGCAAAGTCCAGCACAAATTTCCTGTAATACGAGCACAACCCGATGAACGCCCGAACGTCTCGGAGGCTCTTCGGTGTGGGCCAGTCTTTAACCACAGCGGTCTTCTCTGGATCCGTCGTAATGCCTTGTTCACTTACTACGTGTCCCAGGAACAACACCTGACGTTGAAGCAGGTGACATTTCGTCGGTTTCAGTTTTAGCCCTACCGTTGCTAAGCGTTCCAACACCTGCGTCAGTCGATCCAGATGTGTTTCCAGATCCTCGGCGAAGACAATGATATCGTCCAGATAGATGAGACACACAGCGAAGTTTAACCCGGCCATTACTAGATTCATCATACGAGAAAAGGTGGCCGGAGAGTTGCAGAGGCCGAAGGGTAAGACCCTGAATTGGAAGCTTCCTCTCCGGGTGATGAAGGCCGTCTTTTCTCGATCTTTCGGGTGGACCGCAACTTGATGATAGCCGGCGCGAAGGTCGAAGGTACTAAACCACTTCGCCCCAGCTAGAGCGTCTAGGCTTTCGCTGATAAGGGGTAAAGGATAGGCGTCCTTCCGGGTCTTAGTGTTAACCGCACGGTAGTCCACACAGAACCTCGGCGTACCATCTCGCTTTTTCACCATCACCACATTACTGGCCCACGCGGAAGCGGACGGTTCAATTAGTTTTTGTTGTAGCATCTGACTCACTTGCTCATCGATGACTGGCAGCAGTGTTAGCGGTTGTCGGCGGAGCGATTGTCTGACAGGACTCTCGTTTCCCGTTTCAATCTCATGCTGTATCACCTCGGTGAAACCCAAGTCCCATTCATTCATCGAAAATGCATTTATATTTCTCATAATGATCTGCCGGAGCCGTTCTTGCACTTCTCCGGGTACATCATCCGCAATTTCTTTCCAAAGAGGCGAAAGCGTTTCGATGATTGCTTCTTCAGTTGGCTTGTTTACGGTCTCCGTTACTGTCGCACAGCCGGCAGAGGTTGTAGCGGATTCGTCTTCACCCATCACCGTAACCGGTTCTGCTACACACTGAACACCTTTCTTGATCCAAATCTGTTTAGCAGTAGGGTTCATGACACGAAGCGGTAGGTCAAGTATTCGATCGGGAAGTAGTGTGCCTGCCAAGATCAACCCCGAGTCCAGCAATCGAGGGTTAACCGCCCAGCAGGTCGCTGATGCCTTCAAGCTGGGCACCACTGCATGGGTTTCGACGTTCATTTCGCTATTGGGTGCAATTAAGGTGTCACGAGATACCACAATTCTCCTACACAGTCCGGAATGAGTTTTACCATGAACGGTGAACTTGTGCTTTCCCACCACAATCCAATTATGACCCACATGCCATAAAACGTTTTCGTCCTTCATCCACGAGAGACCCAGAATTAGTTCGGAAACCTGTTCAGTCACCAAACAGGGTATCTCGAAGGGTCGACCTTCAATCTGCAGTTTCAGTTTCGTTTCGCCGAGTACACGGATGGCTGAACCGTTTGCTGCTAACAAGGATTGCTTAGAGTACTGGATTTCGGCAGGGTCTACCAACGAAGCAGGGCACAGAGTCATTTCACACCCCGAGTCCAGCAGCCCCAGCAAATGTTTACCTTTTATGGTTACTGAAAGGTAAGCGTCATTTCGTCCCTTCACATGTCTCGCATTGTTCACCGTGTTCGATTCTGGTTCTTGTTCTTGTTCTCTCTGCCATGTGTTGTCTGTCCTGCTAGGGCAAACTCGAGAAAGGTGCCCGGGTTGATTGCACTCGTAGCAGCGTCTGTTGTCTCGGGCTTCTCCTTGGAAACGGTTATTTGGACGGCGATCCCCCGGTTGATTTCTGAAGCCATTGTTCTCCTTGGGTTGAAACGGTCGTCGCGGTTGCCACTGTCGAAATTGTCCATCAGCAGAGGTAGTATTCGGTTGCGGGGACCACTTCTGAAGCATCTCTTCCATCTTTCGAGTCATCTGTTCTTGAAGTCGGTTCAACTTTTCGTCAAGGTCAAGTTCGGTTTCCTTCACATTCGAAATGCGCCCAGGACGACGATCACGACGATCGGCAGCGTCTTCATCCGACCAGCGATAGCCTTCCAGTCTCATGGCGATTTTGTAGGCGTTGTCTAAGGTGGCTGGTTCTCTTTCTCGTACCTTCAGGGCCAGATCTTTATCTCGTAGAGCATCCAGGAATGCTCTGATAGCGATGGTCTCGCTGTGCGTTGATGTTGGTCCCGGAAATGCGAGGATCATCAGTTTCCGGATATCTTGAGCCAGTGAACCAAGGTCCTCGCCCACCTTCTGACGACGAGTGTTCAATTTAGTTTGATACAGAGCAGCTTGATCGGTGCTTCCGTATCGAAGTTTCAACCTACTGACCAGATCAGCACTGGTCACCAAAGCTTCAGAGTCAAATTCGTGTAGCAGTTGATCGACAGGTTCAACCAAGGCACAGGTCAGTTGGGCCAGCTTCTCTTCTTCAGTCCATCTATTGTTCTTCGAGCATACCTCGAATTTCTTGAGGAATACTTCCACCGACGTCTTACCATTGTAGCGGTCCAGCTTCATTTGCGATTTCATTCTTCTATCTGGAAAATTTGAAGATTCAGGTTGTAGTTTCCCAGCAGGTTCTTTCTTTTCACTAGCAGTTTCTTGGGCTGCATTGTCGATTGTCGTAGATGAATTCTGTGAAGGTTCTCTGAGTGTCTGCAGCAGGAGGCGGAGCAGTTCCTCTTGATTGAAATTCTTATGATGCTCACCGGATCTGATTTCGCTTGCACTGTTCACTTTCACAGCAGTAGCACTGTTCGATTTCACCACAGAGTTTATCGGAACTGTTTGTGTCGCTGACGATTGCACAGATTTATTCAGCGTTGAAATCTGTTCATCATGAGCGGTTGGATCAGCGACCAGATGCTGATATGGCGTGTAAGGCATGTACGAAGGCTGACTTGCCTTCCACCGTAGATATTCGCAGCTTTGTGTCACGTGGGTTTCCGACGACAGGTTCGGTGTCGACATGAGCGGCTGACCGGAAGGAAGGGTGAGCGTAGACATTCGTGGAGCGACGCCAGGAGGCAGGAAAGGTTTTTCGGAAGCCATGACGTTGAACGACGACGGGGAAAAGGTGGCAGCCCACGAGATGGTTGTCGTTGTCTGACTGGGATGTGCACCTCGAAGCACCAGATGGTTTTCCCCGAGCGATGATGGATCCCCATTATCTGAAACTAACAGTCGTGAGTTAGTACATGCTTTACCATCATTTCTCCCTAAAGCTACCGCATGGGAATCGAGTACAAGTTTATGCAGAGGCCGCATATCATTTACCTCAGCATGCTCGCTATCAGACAGACATTTTTCAGTTAATCGATTTCTTAATTGCATTTGTTTACTTCGCATGTAATAGTCGAAATCAAAGCCTTCATATGCAGTATTCATATCATGATCATGTATCCTTTGAGTGTCTACATTAGCATCATCAGTTGTAGCTCGAGTGCTAAATATCACTTTTGGTCGAGCACCATAGAAATTTTTTGGATCATTTAGTTCATTTATTCCTCCAAGAAAAATTCTCTTTCCATCAGCACCTGCACTAATTCTGATGTCACTTGCTACACCTGAGCTTATCTTAACAGGACCCTCGGTATCCGAACTCAATTCAACCCCACTTACTCTGGTATCACTTGTCGCGACCCCCGTTTTCGGAAACTGCCAGGTGTTTCCAAACGAGGTGCCACGCTGTTGGAGCGGCGTCCTTGAATTGAGGGGAACCGAAGATAATGCAAGATAAGCAGAGTCAGCAGTTTCTACGGTATGCGCCAGGGCAGGGTCGATTCCTGATTGGCCGTAAGGGAAAGTAGCCTCCACCACTTCAGGCCGGGATTGTCTTCTACAGGTACCAAGGATAGCTCGAGTGGAAGGGACATACTGCTCAGCGGCTCTCGGTCTGAGAGCAACGACCTCATTTGCATAAAGGTCGTCAGGGTTCGAATCCGCTCCAACAGGTTTTTGGATCCCCCTTTCCTTTAGTGGTGTTACCACTTCCCTTAGCCGTTCCGAAACTACCTCACCTTCCTTCGAAGAAGGGATAAACTGACCCGGGCGTTCGTGCAATTGACTTATCTCGTTATTTAGGTGCTCTATTTGAGAATCATGGCGCTCCATAAATTCTGCTAGTGTGCCTGTGAAGGACTGTAGAAGTTCTACGACTCCTGTTTTACTCATCCCCTCGGGGTCATTATCATCCGGGGTTTCTCCTTCCTCATTCTCTTCCCTATTCTCCTCCACCTCGTCTTCATAAGATACCTCGGACATTTCAGGGTTATCTTAAGCCAAAGTTATTCAATACTCGTTTATATTATTTAATTAAGCAAACGTATCTTAACTGCAGTTGACAAACTTTGTCAATGTTTAACAATAGTTGAAATTAAAAGCAATGTTCTCGTACAATGTACAATATTCACTATTCAGCGTCTGTTCCGTAAGATTTAACTACACGACTTAATTATTACACGTTTCTAATACATGTTCTAACTTCACTCTGATTATTTAAGTAAAACACTCTGGGCTTATGAAGGTTAAATCTTATATCAGTTTCACAGGCGCGTTTCTCTTCTGAAAGAATTGTTCATTATTATCTAATCAATTTATACTCAATCAATTATCTAATTAATTATTGCACACGATCCATTCGTTGCTAATTATCTATCAACACTGCACACAGCCAAAGTATTATTCACAGATTATACTTATTCAACTTTCTCGGTTAAGGAATCAGATAAAAACCACGGTGATACTTCTCTACCCCTCCAGTAATTGTTATCGCAGCGATCGGCAATGACGACAATGGCGGTCACAAGGAATCGTCTACCAGAGAGTTTACCACGGAAGATTTCGGTTCTATTTCGTCGACAATTTAGTGTAAAAACTTCCTCCAGACTCTACGGTCTTAACCAGAAGTATCTTCAATATCTCGTTCGTCCGTTGAACTATTAAACGAATTATTTTAATGAAATTTCTGTCTGAATTCTTCTTATTTTTATCAACAATTTCGTCGGCACGAGCACGGACAGGGGCGGAAACCTGGTCCGAACTTTGGGGGGGACGGACGAGCGGCTGAAAGACGATCGCTGAAGCGCGAAGCACCGAGTTGGGAGGGGTGAATTAAGGTTGTTTTTAATATTCACACTTTATTGTAGCATTTTAGCTGTCGTCAAAAATGAAAAATGATCCATTTTCTTAGTCCCAATAGAAGTAGTTCAAACTGTAATTTGTTATTGAACACGATCGGAGTGCAGATTGTATTAGACACCTTTTTAATGCTGATATCACAAATTTATATAATGATGGAATGTGCTAAATTTCACAAAACAGTTTTGCAAAAAAACTATCTATGCATTTAACATAGACACCTCTGTAATGCAATCAATCAAAAATATATATAAGAAAATCATGCTATGTAGTGAATATTACTCAAATTCATGACTAAAATATTTGCGTTAATTTATTACATGCAAATTATGTTTATTAGAAAGACTAAAAAGAAAACACTGATAGGAATGAAATTCTACTCTTGTCTATAATTATTATATACATACTATCAGAGCATATCAAAAGAATTCCGTTACAGAACTGCATGACTTTTTCTCAGCCTTTTGATCTACCCTGGTAAATAACTGCCAACCAGATGACAGTGACTTTTTCAAAACTATTTTTTGCTGCGAGGATGTGATTTTACAACTGTCTAAGACCATTATAACTGCCATTTTATTTAAAATCAACACTTCTATGTGAACTTGCACGTTTAAAAGCCCTGCCAACTCTCATTATGCATAGATTAAATCCGTTCAAGAGACCAAATCGTGGACGGAGTGTGGTTTACATTTTTGGGGGCTAAAAAAACTTAAAGTTTGGATATGAGGCGGAGACTTGGTCCAGATTGAGCGGCGCCGGAATTTTTTTCTCGAATCAAAAGTTAATGAGCCTTTTTAGTCATCGAGTTTAATTTAAATCTAATAAAAACCATACTATCTTGCGTAAACACCTTTTTTAGTCAAGTAGTTTATTTGAAATATCATAAAACCATACTAATTACCGTAAACACCTTTTTTAGTCATCGAGTTTAATTGAAATCTCATAAAAACGATACTATTTAGCGTAAACACCTTTTTTAGCCATCGAGATTAATTTAAATCTTAAAAACATACTATTTTGTGTAAACACCTTTTTTAGTAATCGAATTAAATTAAAATCTCATAAAAACCATATTTTTTGCGCAAACACCTTGTTTGGTCAACGAGATTAACTGAAATCTCATAAAAAAACATACTATTTTGCGTAAACACCTGTTTAGTGATCCAATTTAATCGAAATATCACAAAACCATAATTTATTCCGTAAACACTTTTTTTAGTCATCGAGTTTAATTGAAGTCTCATAAAACCATACTATTTTGCGTAAAAACCTTTTTTAGACATCAACTCATCGAGTTTAATTAAAATCTTATAAAACCATACTATTTTGCGTAAACATCTTTTTCAGTCATCAATTTTTATTTGAATCTCATAAAACCATACTATTTTGCGTAAACACCTTTCTTATTATCGAGAATAATTGTAATCTCATAAAAACCATACTATTTTGCGTAAACACCTTTTTTAGTGACCGGGTTTAATTGAAATATCGTAAAACCATGTTTTTTTCCGTAACACCTTTTTTAGTCATATTGTTAAATTTAAATATCATAGATCTATACTATTTTCCGAAGACACCTTCTTTGGTCATCGAGTTTAATTTAAGTCTCATAAAAACTTTACTATTTCGCGTAAACACCTTTTTTAGTCATTGAGTTTAATTGAAATCTCATAAGACCATAATATTTCCGTAAACACCTTTTTTAGTCATCAAAATTTGTTAAATTCTCATAAAAACCATACTATTTTGCGTAAACATATTTTTTGGGAGTTTAATTTAAATCTCACAAAACCATATTATTTTTCAGACAAAAAGTGTGTCGACCTTTTCTTGGTCATAGAGTTGAAATCTCATAAAAACCATTATTTTTCCTTACACACGTCGAGTTTAATAGAAATCTCATGAAACCATACTAACTTTCCGGACACACCCGTTTTAGTCAACGACTTTAATTGAAGTTTCACAACAACCATGCTATTTTTCCTGGATAAAAAAAGCGTTAATCATCGGATTCAAGTTTCGCTCGTGAAAATTTCTTGGGGGCTTACCCCGGAAACTATACCATTTTCCTTGTGACAGACCTGAATCTGGGTCTTCTTGAGGGGTTTGAGCCCCCTAGCCCGTTATAAACTCCGCCCATGGACCCAATGATGTTCTATGTCCCACTGTTCGTTTTCCAGAGGAACAATAAACAAAATACTTACTTACTTACTTATTTACGTATTAACTTTTCCTTTTACTTCTGATGTTGAACATGACGCTGATTTGAGCCTGAAGAAAAGCTGAATTGAATTTAGCAGAAACCCGACATGTGACGTTGTGAGTTTGTGACGTTGGGTGTTTTCAAGTCTTTATATAAATTGGAAACAAGTTAAAAGAGGTGTCTTATCTATACAGTATAATGTTCGCAAACTATCCAATGTGGGACTTAATAACTTTTGGTTAGTGCCTGGATTGCTCTGGAGTTCATAACATTATAAATATTTACTTCATCTGCTAAACTTTTTTCTCTAGTTCCCTACTGAAGATTGTGTACATGTCCTAACGCTTGAACATTGGGGGGGACAAATGCATGGGCCGTCCCCCCCAACGTCTTCTTTGGGGGGGACCGTCCCCCCCTGTCCCCCCCTAGGTTTCCGCCCCTGAGCACGGAGATGTTGCACCCTCGAAATCTTTCCTCCGTCTGCTGGTCTAACTGTTTCCAGCCAACCAGAGAGGACGTCACGTGACTCGTGCGAGTCCCGTGACCGAGGAGGTCCAATCAAAACGGTTGCGTTGCCGCCGATCTAAAAATAGAGTGCCGCAATGCGACGCTCTTCGCTGAAAAGGGATTACTGCTCCGGCGGTCAGTTCCAAAAAGGGGTTAAACTCCGAGAACCGCTCGCAAATTTGGCAAGGCCGCGAATCTAGGCCGCAAATCGTTTTAGGCCGCAAATTTATAATTAACGATCGGAATTTCCACGATCGTTACAATATTAATTACAGTTACAAAACTATTTGCCAAGAAATAGTCAGTAGGTTTGTGTTTCGTTTCATCAAATATCCACTGAGGTAGTCATTATTGTTGATCTCCCAGCATCTTACAGGGATCACCTTGAATTTAGCGACGGGAATTTCTACCCTTCAGGGGTTCCCATTGCTTCCGTGCACTGCATTTATCAATATTCAGCTTCTCTTTTTGCACTGTTTTGTCTTTGACTGTTTGGAAATTATTTTGTGCATAAGTAGCCTATTTGGGAGCAACAATGCTATTAGATTAAATATTGCAGGTCATTATTACAAGGCAGTTCATTGTTTAGTTAAAAAAAATTATCCATTGCTACTCTACGAAATACCTGGATATTGTATAACTTTTATATAGGCATAATAATTATTGAAGCCTTCGCATTTGCTTGCGAATTTTACACTCACCCAAGAGCCTTTACAATCAATCATGGAATCTGTACTAAAGTAGTGAAATCTGAATATTCAGGCTTACCCACTGATGTCACGAATGCGTATTGAAATAATGAAATCTGAGGAATCAGACAGAACCTCCCACTGCTGAAATCACATACGTACAATATCGATGCCTGCTTTCTGATGTAGCCTATTCTGTTGTTTTTACGTGTGCCGTTTGTGGTGCCGCTGAATCGAGTCCGTAGCAACTGGACTCAATTTTCCGTTCATCCTCACAGTGCTATGCAACAGATCAATGTATTGAAAAAGGTCATATTATGTTGTTATATAAGCTTATGCATAGCCTATACATACGCACAAGCGTGATATATATATATATATAAATATAACAATATTGTATATAGGCATATATATTTATATACGTAGATACCTGATAAGACAAATTCTGTTTTCTCGTCTCAGATGTCGCTGTACTTGCTCCCTATAATACCCAGGCTCAGCTGAGATGAGTTCACTGACCGTTCACCTCCAGGAAGGGTCAGACGGCGGGGAAAGGTCTGCTTGTTGATGTTTAGCGACAGTGCCATTTTAAAGGCGATTAGTGTCGCCCTCCTCCTTTATCCAGGCCTGGGGATGGCACTGGCAGAGTGCAACCAGTGGCGGAGTTATGAGGAAAGGATTGGCCAACCGCTTTCAAAAATAGTCAAATGTTTCAAAATAGCACACACAATATTAAATTCAAGAATAAAATGTTCTTTTAATGGCTAACTACATGTATGTAATTGCACTTTGGTTTACAATTTACATGACATTGGCGTTTAAGTAAGATAAAGAATCTTGATTAAAAACGATTTCCTCGTTACCTTTAGTCAAAATTTTCCGCCCTAGGAATAATTTGACCGGGCAGTCTTGACCTCGTAGAATAAGACCGTGGCCCAATAGTGGGAGGAGTGGGTACACCATATGTCCTTGATCAAGCAGGACAGCTGCGAAGAGCCTCCCGTTCGCACATAACTCCTCGAAGGTACAGGGTTGTACTCGGGAATATAGGGCCTAGTGCAATCGAATGAAAAGGTCAAAATATGACCTGCAGGCTATTGCGTGTTGCCTGATGCCCATCAAATTCTCACTGCTGCTTTGCTGCTGCCGTCGTCGTTTGTAATAATTATAGTCTTCCTCTCATTGTTCTACTGCACACAATAAGACGGAGAGAGAGACAAAGGAAATGGATTGGACACACACTGAGAAGAGACTCACCGGTGAGAGTTGCAATCGAAAGAAAATGAAGAGGTGGAGGAAAGAGGAAGCAGAACAACAAGACAGGTGATTCTGGATTGTTCGACGACAGCTGGATATGAAAAGCTCAAAGAAGAAGCCCAACAGCGAACGGAATGGCGTCGTCAAATATTTGAACCTGCCCGTAGGAGGCAGAGAACCACAAAAGAAGACGAAAGTGATTATATTATCTTACACACAGTGCAACCACGCCGTGCGCTAGACAACGCATTACTATGTGCGTTGTTCATTGTGCAATGTTTGCATTGTCCCTTGCATCAACGTTCTAGCAGACCTGTTGCTACTGTCCGGACAGCACCGCAGACATTCTGCCGCCCAACGCGAGCGAACGATTACCAATATTATTACTTAATGTGTTGCGCATAAAACGCGTGGACAACGCAAATAAATGCGTTTTATTCGCGACACAAGCATGAACTTTAAAATTAACACTCTGCGTGGTCCCGTTATCATTGAAATAGGCTACATATGGTTTTTAGTCAGATTGCTGTAGAGCTGAGCAACGTAACTAAGAGTGATTGAGTGTCTTTAATTTCATAAAATTTCTATAGGCTATGCAATATACAATATTGCATATTTAATATTATTTATAGTTATCTAAATTATGGGTGCATGAAAGATATGGAGTAGGCCTACACGTAACTTTATCGTGTTTTTTCTGAGTTTAGGCCTACATGCTTATTATTGCTAATAGACTAATTATTAATCTTCTCTTTCATCAGCCAATTATGGATCTATTCTGCAATCATCATTGTGTGTAGCTAAATGGTTGACTCAATAATTAAGCGGGGCCAGTGACCCTGTTGGGTGTCCCCTGCCCTTGAAGATGCATTGAACTGAATCGTCATCTGTTACGAACAAGTTTTATAATTGTGTTTCTGGGAATAAAAGTTTTTTCAGTAGTTTTGTCGTTAGTAAGCTTATACGCTGCATAAGTAAAGTCCGAAGCACACCATCGTATTCACATTTCATACACTGTTACAGTAGGCCTCTAATAATTTGTGTAGGCCTTTGTGCTGGGCATTGATAATAAATGAAACCAGTCGGTACATCAAGAGCAGAGTTCACGGGGAGAATTATTGTCGTGCGGCTTTGTATGCCAAATGCATAAGAGCCATTGTAGTAGATGAACATGTAGGAATTATTAAAAACTGCGCAAAGCCCTTCTTTCTCTTCCCATCTTCCAAGGTAAATTACTTCCATTGGAGGACAATACAATGGCATTTTGTTATTTCTTAACTAAACAGAAGAACTTCTATGACTGCACAAATCCACTTATAGAAATGCACATTTTGTGTACAACTGCATTAAAAGCCGTGCAGACGAAGCAGTTGAGACGAAGAATTGATTTTCTAAATTGCATCTGATGTTGCTTTGGTAGAGGTTTCATATGGTTCACACTGGCAGGGCTTTTTAAATTGCAGTTGTACACAAAATGTGCAGTTCTAAATGGATGTGTGCAGTTCTAGAAGCACTTTTGTACAGTTAAAACTAGCAAGAGGTCATTGTTCTCCGATTGCAAGTTATTTACCACGGAGGATGGGCAAGAAAAGAAGAGGTCGTGCAGTTCTAAAAATTCCTTCAAAATAGTCCTGCACACTACAAGCAACAGTGACTTTTCGACACAGCTGCCAGAATTTGTATTTGTTGAATTGAATCGCAATAACTAGGCTATGTCTCCAAATGTTTTCTAGCATAAGGGTTTAAAACACATTTAATTCGACCTCTGTTTATCGTCGCATGGTCCGGAGTGTTTTGATAAATCCATAAGCGGCCATATGCAAATTCCCCATTACATTATATTAGAGTTCAAGGAAAAGGAACGCAGCTGAACTTTCAACGAAGAACAAGGTCTTGACTTTGCCACAAAATTTTGAGATTGACCACGTGTCTTTCGCTAAAAATAATAAGTAGAGATACAGAAAGAGATAAAGAGATAGAGACGGACATAGACAGACAGACAAAGACATAAATACATACATTCAGACAGAGATAGGGACATGGGCGCCCGCAGAAGTTTTTGCAGGGGGGGCAAAAACTTTTTCGATGGTCACAATTACCATAAATGTTTTAGTAACAAGAGCTTGAAAAATGCGAAGCTGGAAATTAAGAGTACGCGTATTTTTCAATGAGGTTTCTTAATGCAAATATTTTTCACTTTCATTTTGTGTATCAGCTTTAATATGAAAAATTTATTTAGTGCGAAGAAAAATATAAAAATAAAAAGTAGATGTTAAATGTGGGTTCTGGAAGCGGCACTGTAATATTATAAGTCCATTGAATGAATGAATAAGTGAACAAAAAAATAGGTGTCAGTTTTCAAGGTGCAAGTCTTCCTCTAGCTAGCCTACTTCTATTGATAGCCTACTTAATTTTGTGCAGTTGTGAAAGGTTGCATGACAGCGAGATTCCAATCAAGTAGACCATAATCGACAGAAAAATACTATTTGCAAAGCGCCTGCCGAAGGGTTAACAGCCAATGGTCACTGTTCCAGCTTTTAACAAGATGTTGATTATGCAAGGCAGAAAATTAAGAGCATGTTTATTTCTACAGAGATTTCTAAACATAGGTTTCTGACTTTCACTGTGTGTATCATTCGTATCATTAGTGTTTCAATGCGAATAAATTTTTTAAAAACCCAAAAGTAGTAGTTAAAAAAATAAATTTCCATTTTCCAGGGGGGCAAGTGCCCCCCTTGCCCCTATGTGCGGGCGCCCATGGACAGGGACACATAGAGAGACACACACAAAGAGAGACACAGAGACAGACAGAGAGAGAGAGAGCGAGAGAGAGAGAGATAGACAAACAGAGAAGACATAGATAGACAGAGAGAGACAAAGACAGAGACAGACAGAGACCGAGACAGACAGAGAGTGAGAGGAAGAGAGGGAAGGAGGAAGGAATGGAGAGAGAGAGAGGAAGAGAGAGAGAGAGGGAGAGATGAAGAGAGGGAGAGAGAAAGAGGGAGAGGGAGAAACAGACAGACAGACAGACAGAGAAGGAGAGAGATGTTTTCAATCGATTACTGACAGTGGTTGTGTCGTGCAATTAAAAGGCAAATTTCGTTCCACAATATTCTGGCCTCACTTTGACAATATCTAATTATCTTAAATCGATACTCGTTAGAAATATCGCAGCGTGTATAATTATTTGAACGCGAAGGACCTGGCTACGCGTGTGGCGAACATCAACAGTACTCTCACACTTGTAAGACTCAAGTTCCACTTGCGGTTTCGTCCACGGTTGAAGCAAACTGAAGGCTAATATTTTTATGAGAGCAGCGACAAAACCGCTATTTATAATCTGCTATCTGTCGGTATAAGATAGGTCTAAGGGACGTCTAAAAAATCCGAAAGTGAAACCAAACAGTAAGATTGTATGCAAAAGATTCGAGTAGGCCTATATATTGATTCATTCCTCTTCTGAGTATTATAATTTTTGACATCGTCGAGAAATCTGTTGGTAACGTGAACATTGATAATTTCAGGTTATAACTTGAACGGAAGATATCGCAGAACTAACATATTAATTACAGTTACAATACAATTTGCCAAGAAAGTGTATTGTGGAACTCTGCAAGTGCGGTTCAGAATGAATGGCTTAAATTGACCGTTGCTTTAAAAGGAATGTTATACTGAATGCAGTTGCAGTTTCTGCTGTATTGGCGCTCTATCTGCTTATTAGAATAAATCCATTTATTTGACTGTTCAGTGTTCACACAGCAGCAACTTGTCAAACTTGACCTCGTTTCTCTAGCGTTTAAATTTCCTAGCTATAATGTCTTTGCAGCCACGGTTTATGACCTCGGCATGCAGCTAGAGTGCTAGACCAATAATGCTATCATGAAATAAGGCATTCGCTAATACAATCATGATGTAAGGACTAAGGGGATTTCATTTTAAAGCTCTTATTTTGATGTGACATTTTTCAATATATTTTATTCTCCTCCAAACCCCTTAGTCCGTTGATTCGGCTGCTATTCGACTTGCTCAAGGTCGAGCAAACACCCCCGAAATAAAATCCTGGCTACGACTTTACTTAGGTCTATAGCACGTAAGGTGATGGTTGGAATATTAGCGAGGTTGAAATATGAAAGCTCAGGAATCATTGTAGAAGCTTTTTAAAAATATTGTAAAGCTTTGACGTCACTAATAAATTTTGGAATGGGATGAGTGCCTGTGGAATGGCAGCTTAGAATTTGATTAGGCATTTGCTACGGTTGTATGAATTAATTAAATTATGGCCTTCAACTATGTTCACAGATGACCAGAACACTTGCGGCGTCGTTGCTTTTCCTGGTTGTCGCGGTGTTTGATGGTGCTGATGCCGTTTCATGTTACCATTGCTACCACGCGAACATAGGTCTCTTTGCAACATCGACATGGGGTTGCGGAAAACATGTCAATGTTACGAATCCTGCAGTTGACTACTGTTCAGCTCCAATCTGCGTCTTGGCGTTTGGCGCTGGCAACTATTCATCGCCTACAAGTAAGTCAATGTTGACGCCGTGTTGCTGTTGCCTTGCCAACCTACCTACATCTTTGAACGTATGTAAAACGTGTGAGATCTAAATGCAGCATACAGCGATGCATAGGCCTACATACTATACATAGGCCTGTATTTACGTAAAGAGTTTGCTTCGTCAACCCGTAACCCTTTGATGGTGACGTCGTAGCTATTATGACACACCCCATAGCTATATTAATATTATTCTAGTCAACGCTTCACTTCAGCTAAGAGGTGTAAGGCGAAATTAAAGTTTTACTGAAAGCTGTATTGCTATTGTATATAATATTGAGCTTCAGAAAAGCAGAAAGGTTTTCAGTTCTCACAAAAATGCTAATATTATAACTTTACATTACATAGGCCTTTCTCACAAACCATGCTTTGCTCGCCACTGTATTTTATCTACATATTTTCTGCCTGTGTATGTAAAAATTGTTCCGTGCAATACTTTATCTCACATTGGTGTAGCCGCCTGCTTATCTTATCAGACGATATTTGATCTCAGTGTGAGAATTGTGGAAATATAACTGGGGTTGGACCATTATAAACTTGGAATTGCGGTGTGAAAAACAGACTTTACTATGGGGCTGTAAGAAAGACTGCGGGGTTTAAACCCCCCCAAAACCGACAATTCTCACCCTGCTTGATCTTTCCATCCTTTTCCTACAACGCTTTTAGTTTGATTGAACTTCAGAATTTGAAGACGTCTACCGCAACTGCATGGATGACTCAAGCCGAACGCCAGCCGACCTTTGTGAAGAGGCCCGTATCAGCAGGAATCATACAACGTTCAACTACGAAGACGGTTGCTGTGTTACAGCTAGTCGTGTGGAAAGTGATGGTTCATCGTACACTTTCACAACGTGCTTCTGTCAGAAGGACAACTGCAACGGAAATCTACCGCTGACAGGGGCTCCCTTCACGGGACATCCATCGACGGAGAAGGCTTCGTCCACAGTGGCTCCAACTACGACAACTACGCTGAAGCCCTAAGCTCTGGTCGTTGTCACTATCGTTTTGGATGGTGGCAAAATTCATGCTAAATGTAATGTTAGCCTTGGTAATGGTCTCTATGCTAAAATGTTATATTCCTATGTAAAAGTAGGCCAACAAAACTTATAAATCTTGCAAGTAAAGCCCCCCCCATCTAGTAACAGCCGTGTACTGTACTTTATTGTAATTTCTATTGTAGACCTATTACCGTGTATACAATTTATATCCGTATCAAACTGCGATGTTTGTGCAGACTCGTCAACATGAACTTGACCGGTGTAAAGTTGATTAAACCAACTGATAACGGCCACACCTAAACTAACCACTCAAAATGTAATTCTGCGCTTCAGGAGATGTCTTGGGTCTTCAGTGTGACCTTCCTTCACGGTTCAATGAAAAAGCAGTAGACCTAGTTGTGGTAGGTGGTTCATTAGTTAGGAAATTAGTTTAAATTACAGCAGCCAGCAATAATTAATTATTGGTGTCAACTTAATTTTTTGGGAACGAGCAGATTATTCTTCAATCCTATCATTAGACTAGGGTACTTTTCAGTTTTGCAACTTGCAAGACACAGAAGTCGTACTCGCAATAAAGAACTTCGCATAGGTATTAAGCCTCAACTATTTAAATTGGCTAGGCATATTATGCTTAGCCAATTTAAATAGTTGAGGTTTCTGCTCAGTGGTTCGCCGAGCCCCTGGTTAGGTCATTTGTTAAAAGCTATGTTTAGCTGAAGTTTACATGTAACTGCATTGCCTTTTATCAGTTGTCTATGACTTAGGTACGCCACTTGCTTGCTTCCTACACAACACTTTAGGTGCCCTGGATAGCGGGGTCCAATACCCCTTTAGGTTCACCTATTTAACCAGTTTATGTTATTTTCACAGACTTTAGTGAATTTCTGTATTACTGCACTGATATTGGCTATAATTACCGAATAATAAAATGAAATAACATAATATTATATAAGAAAAAAATATGAAAATTTGTCTTAATGTTCATTTTTAGACAGATTAGTTATTAGCAATAAAAATGATAGTAATATTCTGACTATTCGTGTCAGTGACTACACCTGAAAAATCTGGCACGAGTAGCCTACATTAACAATGCACATTGTCGAATAGTCTGAGGTCAACGATAAGAATGGTCCCGCATACGCATAAAAAATTACGTCACTAACACTTCATATATACATCTGGTTGAAACCGGGGACGGACTAATAGATTGCTACAAAGTGTAAAAGGTAAAAGTAAGAGCTTTCAAAGGCTCGATTCAGCGGGGTTAGCGATAATATTGCTGTTATTGTTGTTTGTTGTTGTTGATGATGATGATGAACATGATGATGATGATGATGATGATGATGATGATGATGATGATGATGATGAAGAGGAGGAGAAAGAGGAGGATTTTGACGATGATGATTTTGACGATGATCATTTTGACGATGATGATGATGATGATGATGATGATGATTATGATGATTACGATGATGATAATGATGTTGATGATATTAGCCCCCGGACATTTACTCTCGGACATTACCCACAAGACATTTACCCCTGGACAATAACCCCATGCCCAATATTCACGTACATTAACCTCTCCCATACTGATGCAGTATTTTCAGTAAGGAATAGGTATGAGAGAATGACCAACAACAACAGTATGCGCGAGACATGTAACACTTGCCACTCGCCACACACCATAAACTAATTATTATTCAAAACTATTATTGTTAATCAATTAATAAATATCTGGACACATAATAGACATGTGGAACGCGGTAGAACTGAGCATGCTCGTTATCTGGGGGTTCTCCAATAACTGCTGGCCAACGCAGGAGTGGGATCTCATACGGTCACCAGATGGACAAAGAAGTCTAGCACAGCTCACCGGCTTGGTTTGGAAACAATCGGACTTGACACAGAATCAAAACATTTTTTACATGATGACAACACGTAGGCTATTATAATTGCGCAATACTAACTATTGTACAAAGTTACAAACCTCATTATCGCCCCACACCTGATGCAAATAGGGAGAGAGAGATAGACACAGACATACAGATAGACAGAGACAGAGAAAGAGACAGAGAGAAAAAAAGACAGAAAGACAGAGAAACAGAGACAGACCGGACAGACATACGCAAATACAGAGACAAATACAGAGACAGAGAGGGACAGAGAGGGGCAGATTCAGACAGAGACAGACAGATACAGACAGACACTTAGAGAGAAACAGAGAAAGACAGAGACAGAGAGAGAGAAAGTGAAAGAGAGAGAGAGAGAGAGAGTGAGAGAGAGAGAGAGAGAGAGAGAGAGAGAGAGAGAGAGAGAGAGAGAGAGAGAGAGAGAGAGAGAGAGAGAGAGAGAGATCTAATTATTATCTTCGATCGAATGCAGGCAGAAGTTACGTCGCGCAATTAAGTAACAGTTTGCGTTCCATAATATTCTGCCAACACGATGGTAATATTATAATTATCTTAAATCGATACTCGTTAAACTTCCGGATGCATAAAAGCATCGCTGTATACGTGTAACTGTATATTTGAAGTAGTAAGGCCAGAATACACGTAGGCAAACATAAGCAACAGCGTATGATTCGAATGCCATTAGCTGTTGGATCATCGTGTGAAGCAAACTGACAGCGAACAGTTTCACGAGAGCAGCGACAAAGACGCTCGCCATATTAGAGGCCTAAGGGACGTTTCACGAATATGATAGTGAGTAAAACAATAGGATTGTAAAGAAACGACTAGAGTGATGCCATATTGATTCTTACCTCCTATGGGCATTACAATAATTATTGACATCGTCGATGAACCTGCCACTACTATAAATTTTAATAATTTTCAGGTTATAACTCGAACGGCAGAAATTGTGGAACTCTGCAAGTGCGTTTCAGAATGAATAGTTTAAATTGACCGTTGCCTTTAGATAGACAGCTTATCCTGAACGAAGCTGCATCATTTTATCTGCTTAGGTTACTGAAATAAATAGAATTTATTTACCAAATCACACGGCAGCAACTTGTCAAACTTGACCTCACTGCTTTTGCATCTAAACTTCGTGGCTATGTATTGCGGCAACTGTTCGTGACCTCGGTATGCAGCTTGACCAAAAAACTCACTTTTGCTCCCCACCTTCATCGTCTTGCTCTTGCAGAGCGTATAGGAATTAACGACGTCCTTGGATACCCAAAACAGTCGATCGAAATTTTGACGACTAAAAAATGCTCGTCAGAAATCCCCCCTCCCCCAGAAACACACCACCCCAAATAAAATCCTGGCTACGGCCTTGGGTAGTTGAATGGCGGTTTAGAATTGGAATTTTGCTACGGTTGTATAGGGCCTAAAAATTAATTAAATTATGATCTTCAACTATGTTCACAGATGACAAGAACACTTGCGTCGTCGTTGCTTTTCCTGGTTATCTCGGTGTTTGACAGTGCTGACGCTGTTTCGTGTTACCATTGCTCCTACGCGAATGATCCCCAATCAGGTTTCATTGGAACATCGACGTGCAGGGAACAACTAAATGCCACGACTATTATTGCCAACTGCTCAGCTCCAATCTGCACCTTCACGTTTGGCAACTATTCACAGCCTCGGAGTAAGTATGTGAACGGTGACGCCGCTTGCTGTTGCTTTGCTGACCTACCTATATCTCTTTGAACTTCTATGACGTTTATTTGTGGAATCTACAGCCACAAATGGCGCTATAGCAACAAGGCTGCATACATTGACCTCTACATGTATGTAGCTAAAGAGTTTGCTTCGTCAACCTTTAAGGCGAGGTCTACCGAAAGCTCTATTGCAATTGCATAATTATGTTGGGCTTCAGAATGGCGGAAGATTTTTCCGTTCTCGTTAATCGTAGCATTAGGCTATACATTTCCTATTCCACAAAACAATGCTTTGATCGGCACTGGGCTATCGTCATACTTTCTGCCAATGCATGTAGGCCCTAAAAACATCGATTTCGTGCATTAGGCTACTTTATTAGTTTATTTACATGTATCTAACATTATTGAACTTTGTAATTCTTATCAGACGATACTTGGCCTTTCCATACTTTTCCTACAAATTACAATGCTTTTAGTTTGATTGAACTTCAGATATTAAATTAGTCGTCCGTGGCTGCCTCAATGATACAGACCGTACGCCAGCTGACCTTTGTGACAGTGGCTTCATCCGTACCAGCGAGAATTACACAACGTTTAACTACAATGATGGTTGCTGTATTACGTCTGGTCCTGTATCAAGTGAAGGATCAACGTACACTTTGACAACGTGCTACTGTCAGACGGACAACTGCAACGGAAACATAACGTCGACAGTGGCTCCGTTGACGGTGGCTCCGTTTACAGTGGCTTCATCCACAGTGGCTCCACCGACCACTACACTGAAGCCTCCTGTCGGTGATAGATAAGATAAGCATTGGTCGTTGTCACTATCGTTTCGATGGTGACAAAGTCTATTTGTTGGTTAAATGCATCAAGTAGGCCTTGGTAATAATCTATCTGTTCAAATTATTATGTTCTTCTTCAGACCTTCTTCTGAATCTTGTAAGCGAAGAATCCATCCAATAATGGCCATGTACATGTAGGCCTAGGCCTAAAGTATGATATAATTATAAGCTTAATTTTTTTATTGCATCACAGCGTATAATTATTTCCGCCGTATAAATATCCGTATCAGACTGTAAGGCATGCCTTTCAATAATATTTGCGCTGTCCAGACTAATCAACATGAACAGTTACTCGACTGGTGTAAAGTTGATTTTGAACTTTGTCAAAGGTCACATCAAACCTAACCACTCAAAATATAATTTTTTTCGGGAGGATGTCTAAGGGTCATCAGCTACGACCTTCCATCTCGGTGCAATAAAAAGTTATATAGGCTGATTCATTAGTTAGAAAATAAATTGAAATTATAACATGACATTTTGCAATTCGTGTTAAGTTATAATTTAAAGGCGCAGATTATTCGTTAATCATTTAAGTGGACTACTTTTAAGTTTTACAACTTGCAAGGCACAGAAGTCGTAATAAGGAACTTAGTCAAGTTATACAGCTGGGACTTCTGCTAAGTGGTTCGCCTAGCCCCTATAGTCAGGTGATTAGTTAAAAGTAGGTTTGGTGTTGTTTAGCTGCATTGTCTCTTGTCGGTTGCCTGTTATTGCTTAGGTAGGCCTACCGTATACGCCACTGTCTTGCTTGCTCCCTGCATTGCATATGGGCCCTGGATGGCGGGGTTTCACGACCCATTTAGGTTGCACTGTGTAGCAAGCTTATATTATTTCCTCTGGTTTAAGTGGTTTGTTTGTATTATTGCTCTGATATAAGCTACGGTTACCGTATAATAAAATGAAATGACAGAGAAGATGAAGATATGATAAATGAGTCTTATGTTCGTAAGTTTTAGACAGGTTGGTTATTAGCAATAAAAATAATTGTGGTATTCTCTCGTAGCGTGTCACTGGCCAAGTGGCTACGCCACACAAAAATCTGGCATGAGTAGCCTACATTGACAAATTATACACATTGTCGCATAGTCAGAGTTCTACGATAAGAATGGTCCCGCTAATCATAAAAAATGACGTCACTAGCTATCCAATTATCTGGTTGAAACCGGGGAGGGACTAACAGAATCTGATTGCTGCAAAATGTTAAAGGTATAGGATAAGTAGGAGCTTTCAAAGGTTCATTCAACGGGGTTGACAATGTTGTTGTTGTTGTTGTTGATGATGATGATGATGATGATGATGATGATGATGATGATGATGATGACGACGACGATGATGATTATGATGATTATGATTATGATTATGATGATGATGATTATAATAGTAATAATAATAAAAATAATATAATAATAATTATAACAATAATGCAGGTGTAGATCTGCATGAGAGACAGACAGAAAAATTGAGGAAGAGAGGAAGAGGGAGAGGGAGGGAGAGAGACAGAGACAGACAGAGACAGACAGAGACAGACAGAGACAGGCAGACAGATTGACGGACAGACAGAGAGACAGGCACAGTGTTCGTGTTCAATCGAATGCAACATGTTACATCGCGAAATTAAAAGACAGTTTGCGTCCATGCAGTGATCTTCTCGCCCTGCGCTGATAATCTTAAATCGGTGCTCGTCAAACTTTCAAAGGCATAAAAGTGACGCCACAGGTATTTCGATAACAGTTACTGACCTCGAGCTACAACCAGGTAAATATCAAGACCAGGTGTGTATCAAACACTATCATCGTCGATTCAAGCGAACAGTTTTTAACAGAATCTTCAATAAAGCCAGTAGAAATCGCACTTCGAAATCGTACAGGATTTACATGTAGCGCGATTCCAACAGCGAAATACATCAGCAAGATTTGAAGCAAAAGGCCTACTTATACTTGTCTCTCGTTACAATCTATATCGTCTGTAAATCTGTCATTAATAATTATTAATATTGGTGACTTTCAGGTTATAACCAGACCCATGGAAGTTCGAAATCTCCAAGTGGCAAGTGCGGCTCAGAATGAGTGGTTTAAATAGACATGACTCACGCCTTTCAATGGAACGTTTAACCTGATCTCTATAGCAGTTTCCGTTGCATTTACTCTATCTTTCGCGATTGAAAGAGCTAGATTGGAGAAACCAGCTCAATGACAGGAGCTAAATCGTGAACATAACTGCGGAGGAACTTTGTTAGCAATTTTGGAAGCAACGCTATTATAGCCAAAAAAATGGAATCGAAACGACGTTAATTTATACGAAGAGTTCAGGATTCAGATTAGATGATTTTGAAAACTTAAGGCTTTGATGCCTGCATTTTAACTATAAACTTAGGCCTATTTAGTTCTATAGTAAGGGGAAAGCGCACGTGGAATGAAAACTTGGATAAGAAATTCGGCGTGGCCACTTAGATAAATAAAATAGGCTAGTATACAACATTTAATTAATGAATATTTAAATATATAAACGAATAGGCTACATAAATCGTCACCTGACAATTATCTTGTCGTATGTCCATTTTTTTCAAAATTGAATTTAGACTTGTTTTGTAGCAACAAAATGTTTATCTTTCTTCACAGTTAACCGTTAGGAGATTTTAAAGATATTCAACGAAAACTACTTGTCGTATGTCCATTTTCAGCATAGGCTACACGTTGTCGTATCTCTTATTTTATTTTTGTCGTATCTCCAGTACCGCATCACGGTTAAAAGTGCATTGTCGTGTGTCCAGAGAAAGCTCGTCGCTGATTGGACGATAAGGAGATACGACATCATGGTGGTGGTATCATAGTGTCGTATGTCCAGAGAATAAAAAACATTCTTTTATTTAAAAAGGGTATTAAACTTGCGAAAATTGAAACGAACAAAGTCGCAATTGATTGTACATTGCTTTCATTATTATTGCATATTTTAAAAAAAATTCTCACGTCAGGATGACTTGCAATTGATTTAAATCCATTTTTATACAACATTTTCCAAAATTTCACAAAAAACATTCTAAGTTTCAGTTTAATTTTAGTGCAACATCCTTTAATGAATGTCGATGCTTTAATATAACGTCTTTGCTTGAAGTTTTATTGCACTGGATATATATTTTTTTGCGTCCAAAGTTGCGAAACTTTGACCTCGTTTCTCTCGGAATTCACAAAAGTGGACATAGTTACGACAAGATAATTGTCAGGCGACGAAATATATCTTGACTTCATCCGCCTTCGCAGATGGCAGGTATACTGGTGGCTTTGGTGGTCGTCATGGCTGTCCTATCATTTGACCGTGTGGATGCAGTTTCGTGTTACCGATGTAACTACACGACGTCGGATCGCCTGGGACCATCGACGTGCAGTGAACCATTCAATGCGACGACTGCAGCTGATAACTGCTCAGCTCCATTGTGTACTTGGCAGTTCGCAAACTTTACAATGTCATCACCTGCTATTGGTAGGTGCAGCAGTTACAGCCTACTAATCATCATTTCTCTGGAATAGACTCCCAGGCCGCAATTTAAAAAAGGCTACGGGTGGCTGTTACAAATTTCGGCTTAGCCTATAGACGGTCTAACCACATCTAAAAGCGTAAATCTAGAATTACGGAGTGAATGGATGAATTAGTGAGGGAATCCTTATCTTGCCGTAACCTTAGTTTGATTAAACTTTAGGCTTACAATATGTCCATCGTGACTGCCTGAACGAATCAACCGATACGCTGGCCGACATCTGCGAGGAGTTCAGCACAGAACTGAACTACACAACGTTCAGCTACGGCGATGGCTGTTGCTCTACATCAGGTCCTGTGACAAGTGACGGTTCAACGTACAGTTTTACAACGTGCTTCTGTCAGACGGACAACTGCAACGGAGACATACCGCTAACAGTGGTTCAATTGGCAGTGGATGATTCATCCACAGTGGCTCCATCAACAACTGCGACCAACTCTACAAATGCCTCGTCGGTGCTGAAGTCTTCTGTCAATAATAACTGGGCATTAGTGGCTGCCACTATCGTTTGGATGGCGGCAAAATTTGCGTCTACAGGTTTAAAGTAGCAAGTACTGTGTTGGTAATGTTCTTATTGGCAGGGCTGTTTTTAAGGAATTTTGAGAACTGCACAATTCCTTCTTTCCTTTCCAATCCTCCATGGTAAATTACTTCCAATCGGAGGACAATAACGTTTGTTGCTATGTTGCATGATTATTAAGAAAGGATCTGATTCATGCATTCTTGAATTTTGCTTCTTCTAAATGGCCTATTACAAAATGAAATAATTATGTGAATATGAAATAATGCATTTTCTAGCACATCCTGTAAAAAGTCTGTAATGTATTGGGCATCCAGAACACGATATGAAAGCTCACGATGCTTCTCCAAAATAAGAAATCAGTCTAGTTGCATTAGAGACTCTTTCAGACCTTCGATGTATGTAGCCTATTACAAACGAAGTGTCTACGGGAATGGGAAGAGTGCTTCAATCCGGAATTTGCTACGGTTGTATAAATAAATAAATAAATTGTTAATTTTCAATTATGTTCACAGATAGTAATAATATTATGAACATTCGTGACGTCGTTTGTTTTCCTGGTTGTCCCGGTGTTTGATAGTGAGGGTGCTATCTTATGTAACCAATGCAACTACTGTAACAGTTAGGCGTACTACACGAGTAGGCTGTTACAGTAGCTTTCCTTGGAATATCGACGGGCGATTAACCGTTCATAATACGACCACAGTAACTGCCAAGTGTTCCGCTCCAATAGGCACCTCACAGTTTCTCACAGATTCAACAGCTGTGAGCAAGTCAATTATGGTGACGCCACTTTGCTGTTGCTTTGTCAACCTATTGTCGTAGGACGTAGGTAGCCTATATACATTATACAATAAGTAAAGGTAGGCCTACATAATGGTAGGTATAGGTCGCATTACCTCTGCCAGTTCATAATAATTATTATTTACCACAACCTGCTTTATTTGAGCAAGGGCATAAATGCATCGCCACAGGTCTATTATGATGAATGAGTCCGAGTCCCACCTGGTGTTGATGTTTGTCTGGACCTGACCCGGGTCTCACACATCATCAACAAGACAGTGTGACTCAAACACCATCATTGTCGATTCAAGCGAACAGTTTTCATAAGAGCTTCGACGTAGACGGTATTCCTACAAAGCACCAGTCGTCATCGTACAGGGCATCACGATTCCGAGAGCGAGAAAGAGAAGAAAAGTGTAAGCAGAGGATCCGATGTGTTGAATTTTACCTCTTCTGATTTCATTAGGCTAATATAATTGTCGATAAATAATGCCAAGAAAAATCAACCAATTTTCGACTATCACACCTTCGGAAGGTGCATACAAAATTGGCCCAAAATTTTCCTTAACCTATTTGGTCCAAATAATAACATTAGGCCTATTTGATGTTTTTGATATGCATTCAGCTGATTCTATGCAACGATTTGAAGAGTGTAATGTGACGACGGTTTCTGACCATTAGGCCTAGGTGGACGTGCCTTTGGTTTAGAAATGTTAGTTATAGGCCTATGTATTCTTCTCAATTTTGTTGTTACCGTTTTTGGAAAGTTCAATTTTACACGACGCGACCGAATCTCGCATCAAAGATGGTTGAGAACAGAACCGAACAGAAAAAAGAATAAATTGTTGTTACTTGTTTAACGACACTGTTATTTCAAAGATGACTAGTGTCGCCACGCCATTTAAGTCCCCCTGGACGGATCGTGCAAACCCGAGATTTTGAATCTCTGAAAATAATAGCCACCTTCGGGAAGAGAACCGCGGCCCCCACGCTCTCTGCCACAGAGTCGCGTACAGACGCGTGACCAGCGCTCTTACCGATGTAGCTAAGCGAACCAGTAAAAAGAAAGCTCTGGTCCGAAGGCAATGGGTTATCAATAAAAGAATAAAGAAATAATTCCGATTAAAATTAATAGTCCTGACTTCGATTATTGTCTTCACAGATGACAGGAAAAATTGTGGCTTTGGTGGTCGTCCTGGCTGTCCTATCGTTTGACAGTGCGGATGCTGTTTCGTGTTACCGATGTAACTACACGAGTACGGACGTCCTGGGGCGAAGTACTTGCAGTGAACCATTCAATGCGACGGGTACTGCTAGCTGTTCCGCTCCAACGTGCACCTGGAAGTTTATCAGCTATGCATCGCGTACTTTGGGTAAGTCATCGGCGGCACTTCGCTGTTGCTCTGATGGTCTACATAAGCTACAAGATCAATCCGCACGAAGAACCTTGGTCTAGCTATGTATTTGAACGTAGGCTATGTGAAGCGTGAATAATCTATCAGCCTGAAATATTATGGCTTGCAATAAGGCTGCACGCATATATCAGTTGCTGTTGCTCTCAGTTCTGCTTGCTCGCACCTGCATCATGCTAAGCCTTGCTTTTTCTGTGGTTGACCCGGCAATAATTGTGGTATGACCTATACCTACCAAGTGGTCATTCTCAGACACATTCAATAAGCATTTGAAAACTTTTTAGCCGTGCGGGTCTGCGGGAGTCTGGAGCACCTATGAGTAGTTGCAATTGGCAGATGCTATTTAATTAAATACTCGATTGACTGAGTGAATGCTTATCTTACTGTAACCATTGTTTGTATAAGCTTCAGGGTTTCAAATTGTCAACCGTGACTGCGCGGATGAACCAACCCATACATCAGCGGACCTCTGCGAAAAATTCCTTGCCGGTCCGAATGATACGACGTTCAACTACGGCGATGGCTGCTGTACTACATCTGGCCAAGTGGTAGGCCTACTTGGAGATACAACGTACATTGTGACAGCGTGTTTCTGTCAGACAGACAACTGCAACGGAGACATACCGATTACAGTGGCTCCATCGGCAGCGGCCTCATCCACAGTGGCTCCATAGGCAACCACTGCTAATGTCTGTCGTTGATGAAGCCTTCAGTGACTACTGGGCGATGGAAGTTGTCGCTATCGTTTAGATGGTGAAAAATCCCATCTACAGGACTGGTTAAAAGTAGCAATTACTGTGTTGGTAATGTTCTTATTGGTCAAATGTGAGGTTCCTATGTACATGTAGGTCTACTTTCGAATCTCGTTAGAAAAACATCCATTCAATAACTGTTGTAAATTCTTTGTTTTGTATTACAGTGTATAATGTATTCGAATCAGACTGTAAACTATTGCCTTTCAATAGGCATTGTGCAGAATTATCAACATCAATTCGACTGGTGTGAAGTTGATTGGGCACATTGACAACGGCCACACTAAGTAGGCCTATAACTACTCGAAATACACGATGATGATTATGATGATGAAGATGATGATAATGATGGTGTTGACAATGATGATAATTATGATGGCGGTTTCATTATAATGATAATAGTAATAATTATGATAATGATAATAATAATAATAATAATAATAATAATAATAATAATAATAATAATAATAATAATAATAATAATAATATCTGACACCTGAGGGATTATAGATACCTCGGGTTAAAAAAAAAATTAATAAATAATAATAATAATAATAATAATAATAATAATAATAATAATAATAATAATAATAATAATAATAATAATAGTCTAATATGATAACAACAATTGTAGCAATTATAATATTATTTTGTCTGATTCCATCTTCAGTTGACATTTTCTAAGCAAAAGCTTAAAATAAAATAGTAACAATAAATTACTATAATACAAGAGTAGGACGGTTGCATAGAACTTACGCAGGCTTTACCAATTCAGAGAAAATGAGCAATAAAAATATGTAATTTACCTTTACCATTCAACTTTCACATTAAACTTTACCAAATTGCACTGTCTGGGGAAGTGGAAGCAATAACAAACTTTTATGTGACAGCATAATCGCCCCTCAGCAACCTTTGTCAGTTTGTCATTAATTTTAATTACCGGCTATGTTCAAGCAAGCACCATAAACTCAAAGCTGGTCAACGCGGGAGGTTGGTCTCAGAAGGCCACCTGAGGACTAATTCAGAGATCTAATAGACCTATTAGGCTACTTGATTTTTTTGATAACTTTTGGACACCGCTTTCAACAGTGGATCTGAAGTGTTTAGTCAACTCGGCAAAGTTTTGCTTAAGGGCTAATCGCTTGCTGCCTTGGACCCCGCACATTTTAGGGCCGGTGTCGCGTGACAGAGTCTCCCCCCTAAAAGTCTCCCCCCGGAGACTTTATTTCGAAATAGATTCTCCCCCGGAGGATCTGTTCTAGAATAGATTCGCCCCCCGGAGACTATATTCTGAAATAAAGTCTCCGGGGGGAGAGAATGTTTCCTCCGCCCACGAAACAAAGTCTCCCCCGTTGATCGTGAAATCGGTTAGATTCGCATAAAATTAATAGATGAGCATATCAAACCGTTAGTTTACGTTGCTAACACGATAACACGTTATTTAACGCGAACATATGTATACTTTTACACCAGAAAATGTCTTCCAAAACCGATTTTCAGCCAGTGGGAGACTCTGTTTCGGGGGGAGACTCTGTTTCGGGGGAGACTTTATTTCGTGACACCGGCCCTGTCCATGCATATTGAATTATCCTTTAGGCTTAACCCTCAGGCTACCACGCTATTTTTGTAACACTGACTACCGAGGGGGGGGGTGGTTACCACCCCCCCCTGGATTTTGGGTTTGGTTTGAGATATCATAACTTGTAATACACCTATGGATTCAGCATTCATTTCTGCACAAAATGGTATATTTAGGTTTAAAATATATGAAAGCACCCCGAAGTTATGAATTTTTTACCGTAGGCACCCGTCGATTCCACAAAATGTATACTTTCGCATAAGCAAAATATTAGATTCTGTGTGTTTTAACATAATTTATTTAATTAAAAATAGTTTACATATAATAAAGTCCAATATTCAACTATAAAAACTAGTAATAAGTTAGTTTTTGTTACAATAAAAAGAGAAAAAATATGTAAAACATGATGAAAAACGTTTACGCAGACTTATCGGTTTGCGTTTTAAAAAAAACCCAACATTTTCACACATTTAAATTTATTTTAAGCACTTCCGGTCATCAAATGTCAAATTAATTGGTATCAAAAAATAGCCCTAAATGCACTCTATAGAATGACATAATTTATTTCTCTTAAAAAATAAATTATGAATAATTTTTAATAGGAAAAACATGAAAATTTTATGAAAATAAAACACCTTTATTTATATTTTAATTTATTTTGAGCACTTCCGGTTGTCAAAAGACAACTCCGTGACCACCAAAATGTAGCCCTACATTCCCTCTACAGAATGGTGTAATTGGTGTCTCTTCATGTCAAAGGACGGATAAGATCCAGCCGATAATCTAAGGGGGGGTGGTATCCACCCCCCCCCCTGGTGCCTCGGGTATATCGGGTATAACTTTTGAATGGTATGGTATATCATCACACATTTTAGCTCAGAATGTGTGCAAATGAATCCTCTACAGCTACCTAAAACGTCAAAAAATTTTTCCTAACGAAAAAAAATTTATTTGGGAAAAACCTAGGGGGGGGTGGATACCACCCCCCCTGGTAGCCCGAGGGTTAAGCTTATAATCAGCATGACCTGCCTTACCGTGGGGATCTAATAAACAAATAATTTTGTTTTTCCAAAGTTGCAGAGTTAATTTATTGGCGTGATTATAAACAAGAGATTTGATTCTGGCCTCTTCTAAATATTACGGTGGCATCGTCGAGAACTCGGATATGGCGGATCCAACTAACTTTAGACCTATAGCAAATGTTTCTTTTTTGTCTAAAGTAATTGAAAAAGTTGTAGCTGCCCAGCTCACCCACTACCTTAATAAAAATGATCTCCTTCCAATTTTTCAATCAGGTTTCCGGAAAGACCACTCCACGGAGACTTTACTTCTTCGCCTTCTTTCGGACATCTATGCGGCCATTGACAACTCCCAGGTCACCCTTTTGGCGTTGTTCGATGTGAGCGCCGCTTTCGATACCGTCGACCACGATATCCTTTTAACTAGACTTTCTATCTCTTTTGGCATCTCAGGAAATTTTCTAAATTGGCTTACTTCCTACCTTCAGGACCGTTCTTACACTGTGGCTTGTGGGACTACTAGATCATCATGGACACCTGCCCCGTTTGGACTGCCCCAAGGCTCTGTCCTAGGTCCCCTATTATATATAATATACACTGCAGACCTTGGACCACTTTTACTGGCAAATGCAATTCTAAGTCAATCCTACGCTGATGATCTCCAGGCATATGCTCACTGTTCAGCATCTGCCGCTGCTGATGCGGTTCGAGAAATTTGTAGGGCCATGGAAACCTTGGAGGCCTGGATGTCCTCTAACCGTTTGAGACTGAACCCTACCAAGACGCAATATATCTGGTTTGGAACGCGTCAACAACTGACAAAAATAGACATGGACGCCTTAGCATTAGAGTTTCCTCTGATTACATTCTCACCTTTTGTGCGGGACCTTGGTATTATTTTAGATCAAGAGCTGACTTTCACTCGGCATATAAACCTTCTATGCCGAAGCTGTTACTACCAGTTGCGTCAACTTAAGGTGGTCTCACGCTCTCTGTCTTTTAGTGCTGCCTCTACTCTTGTTCACTCTTTCGTAGTTTCTCGCCTTGACTACTGTAGCACCCTCTATTATGGACTACCGGCTGGCCGGATTGACTGCCTGGAACGAGTCCTCCGCTCTGCGGCGCGACTTGTTGGTCATATCCCAAAATATGGCCATGTCTCATCTTATATGCGGGATATCTTACACTGGCTCCCTTCTAAACAGCGGATTGCATACAGGGTCTGTGCCTTGGTTAGGCGGTGCATTGAAGGATTAGCTCCACCATATCTTCGAGAACTCTGCTGTTCCACCTTAGGAGTTCTGCGTCGATCCACCCTTCGATCGGCGAACCAAATTGAGCTTCTGGTTCCCCGCGCGCGGACTGCTATGCGACAGCGTCGTTCATTCTCAGTTGCTGGTCCTATCACCTGGAATGGTCTTCCTGTTGCATTGCGCCTAATTCCCAGAGGTCACTCCGCTCTGTTCCTTAAGAACCTAAAGACTGTTTTATTTAGCCGTGGTTGGGCCGGGAGCGCGTCTGAGTAGCCTACCTTGAAGAGGCGCTATATAAATTTCCGAAATAAATAAAAGACTAATTAATATTAATATTGATAATTTTCAGGTTGTAGGCCTAATTCGAACGGCAGAAGTACTGTTGTCGAATTCGTCATTCAGGGTTAAGAACGAATGGTTGCCTTTATAAAGAATGTTGATCCTGAACGTAGTTGCAGTTTCTGCTGCATTTGTGCTCTATCTGTGTTTTGAATTAAAGAGGAAGAAGGAACCGCTGATATAATATTATTGGGTTTAAATTCTGTTACGTAACTGCGGAGTAAGGTGAGCGGCGGTACGACGGCTACTAGGGGGGGGGAGGGAGTGATGACTGGGCTTGGAGCGGCGATAAAATGAAATGCTCAGAAATCTGTCTAGTAACTCTGGTTGCTTTGGAGAATCTTTCAGACCTTTGATGTCTCTAGCCTATTATTGTAAAATAGAGGCTCTATTGGAACGGGAATAGCGCTGTGATCCGGAATTTGCTACGGATGGATAAATTAATTAATTGATTAATTGATTTTTTTTTTGCCCCGAGGTATACAGGATCCCTCGGGGACTTATCTAGCGCCTAACATAAAATCAAAGTCTGGAACGGCCCTACTCATCTTCTGTTTCTTGGTCGGCGAAAGTGCCCCTAAAGGCCACAGCATTATAGCGTTGCATCATGAGTGAGATTCGTTGGAACAAAAATGTTGTCTCCCGTGGGTCCCCCGTTACAACGCTTAGCTTTCGTCCCAGGTCCGAGAGGAATGATAATCCTTCGCTGTTGATTAATTGATTAATTAATTGTTAATTTTCAACGATGTTCACAGATGACAAGAACACTCGAGACGTCGTTGGTTTTCCTGGCTGTCCCAGTGTAAAGGTTTCAAATTACCCCCCCTAAACATTACCCCCCTGCAAACTGTAATCTGCATCAATCATCGCATTTATTGCACTACAAATACACCGTGGTTCAAAAAAAGTAAGCCAAATTGTTTTGCATATATCTCTAATACCTGATGACATATCAAGCTACAATTTTCCAAATATTTAGAGAAGCGGACCAAGAACATGATTCCAAACTTTCATTAGATAAAGTTGAACGGATATAAAGATATGAATATTTAAACTTCATATACCGAAATTTCAGTTTACAAGCAATATTTTTCTGTCAGATTCAATAAAAAAAGTTAGCCAAACTGTTTTTCTTACATCTCTGAAGACTCTGATGTCTGATGAGTAATCATTAAAACCTTTTACCAATATTTAGGAAATTGAACCAAGAATAGGATTCCAAAATATCATGTCATAAATTTGAAGGGATAAAAAGATATGGATAGGCCCTATTTCAACTTCATCACCCGAAATTTCAGTTTTCAGCAAGTCTGTTATGGCGTCCGTTGCGGTTTCGACGCTTGGCCGTTCCCATTTAGTCTTCATTGATAGTAGAGTAAAACTTAATAGAGGCTTTTATCGCGATGTTCTGCTGTCACAACATCTTCTATCTGTATTCAGAAAGCTAGTCCCAGAAGGCAGCTTTGTTTTTCAACAGAACAGCGCCAGCCCACAGAACCAAGGAAACCATCGCAATGCTGACAAGAGAGACGCCAGACTTAATTTCTTCCACATTATGGCCTCCGAACAGCCCAGATTTGAATCCTGTCGACTATAAAATGTGGAGCGTGATGCAAGACCGAGTCTACCAGACAACAATCCATGATATAAAAGATCTAAAGATAGGCTACGCTTGTTGGAAGTGCGGGATGGCCATGACCCGAGGATAATTAATCGACGTTGCTGTCAGGGCCGGATTAAGGCATGTTCAACATGTTCGGCCGAACAGGGGCCCCCACACTTTAGGGGGCCCCCACAAATGTGTAAAAAAAAAATTTTTTAGCAAATTTCGGCCACACGGCTATTTTCGCAAAAAATTTTGCGGATGACTAAAAAAAAAAAAAAAAAGGTCATCAACTTTTTTGGCGGATGAAATGGTATAATTTTCGGAAAAATTTCGGCGGATGACTAAAAAAAAAAGGTCATCAACTTTTTGGGCGGATGAAATGGTATGATTTTTCTGAAAAATTTTCCAAATTTTCCGCAAAAATTTTTCGAACAGGGCCCCCACAAAAATTCTCGAACAGGGCCCCGACATTGCTTAATCCGGCCCTGGTTGCTGTTGCCACTTGCCATTGCAATGACGCCAGCGCCTCCAGGCTTGCGTGCCAGCAGGAGGAGGACATTTTGAGCATCTTATTTAATTAAATTATTAAACCATACTTTTGGGGTCATATTGTTAGTTCAATTCTCTACATATCTGGAAAATTTTAGAGTGATTAATCATCAGGCATTGGAGATAATAAGGAAACATTTGATTGAATCTGACAGAAAATTGCTTGTAAACTGAAATTTCGGCATATTAAGTTTAAATATTCATATCTTTTTATCCGTTCAACATTATCTAATGAAATTTTGGAATCATATTCTTGGTCCACTTCTCTGAATATTTGGAAAACTTTAGCGTGATATGTTATCAGGCATTAGAGATATATGAAAAACAATTTGGCTTACTTTTTTTGAACCACGGTGTATTAGAAAAATTATTCCGCTTCTTGTTTGGGTCTGAAGATTTTCATCCGTCATCCCACTTCGTGGTCTGTTATCATTATTTTCATATGTAACTAGAATACTAAATCGCCGCTGAAATTACATGGAGAAATGGCTTCGAGGCTATTATTTTTTCCCAATTAAAATATTGATAACAAACCACGAAGTGGGATGACGGATGAAAATCTTCAAACCAAAACAAGAGGGATGATTTTTCTGATTTTGTTAGTGCAATAAATGCAATGATTGATGCAAATCTGGTTTCCGGGGGTAATCTGAAACCGGTTTCAAGTTACCGGGGGGTAATGTTTAGGAGGGGTAATTTGAAACCTTTACACCGGTGTTTGATAGTGCGGGTGCTATCTCGTGTAGCCAAAGGCGTAGCGACCGCCCTCCGTACACTCCGACCGATTAGGGCCTCCGAACGGAAGGGGCCATAAGAGTGACCAAAAATGAAATGTTTGACTAGGTGATTGGCATTCATTGAAGCCATCGCACAATCCATGAAGGCTTTACTCACAAAATCGTGAAGTAAATACTTAATACACGAACACTGTTACAGCCCCATGTGATAGCCTATGAATCCTGTAGGTCTATCATTGCATAAATAAAAACCGCATTCCGGTGTCTGCATTGTAAGGGCCCGCCGCCCCGGACATAATGTTCGGAGGGGACCACGTCCTTTGTTGCTACGGCCCTACGTGTAGCACTAGCCAATGCAACTACATGTACATGAGTATTATAGCTTTCCTTGGAACATCGACGTGCAATGAACCGTTCAATAAGACGACTACTGTCAAGTGTTCCGCTCCAATTTGCAGCTCACAGTTTCTCACCGATTCATCGACTATGAGTAGCCTAAGTCAATGGTGACACCACTTTGCTGTTGCTTTGTCGACCTATTGTCGTAGGAATATATATATATATATATATATATATATATATATATATATATTTATATATATATATATATATATATAGGTCACAGGTGCAAGGTACATATAATGGTAGGTAGCCTATAGGTCGAATTACCTCTGCCAGTTCATAATTTACCACAACTTGCTGCGTTTTAACAAAGGCATAAATGTATCGCTACAGGTTTATTATGATGAATAGGCCTACGTCTCACTATCAGTCACGCCTGGTGTTGACGTAGCCTAATATGTCTGCACGTAACCCATACAAACATCAAAACCATGTGAGACTGAAAGTCTGAAACATCATAATCGTCGATTCAGGCGAACAGTTTTCGTAAGAGCTTCGACAAAGCCGGTCATCATTTAGGGCATAGCACGATTCCTAGAGCGAGAAACAGCAGAAAAATGTAAGCAAAAGATCCGATGTGGGTCTATTGACTTTTGTCTCTTGTGATTTTATTAGGCCGATGTTGTCGGTAAATGTGCCACAAATAGATCTAATGAACCATTTCTACTATCACACCTTCGGAGGGTGCATGCAAAATATGGCTCAAAAGTGTTCTTAACCTGCTTGAACTAAATAATATAATAGCCTATTTGATTTTCTGATCTGAATTGAGCCGATTAAACAATCCATACAAAGAATCTTTAGTTTTATACGTTAATGTCATTTTAAAAATAGAGGTTAATTTATCAAGAAAGTGACGTCATCTCGCAACTGTGAGAAATTGCAAGGAATAAAAGCGTAATTTTTTATTATTAGTCTATTATTATCTAATCGGAATAACCAAATATGATAAAATAAATCTGTCTGCATCGACTGCATGATAATTAGTAAGGCCTATCCAAATTCCAAGACATATTTAATATGAAAAGTTCAGGATTCAGATTAGATTATTCGCACAGCTCTGTTACGGCTTTGAAGTCTGCATTGTAACTATAGGTCTATTTTTTTTATAGAACGGGAAGAGTGTCTATGGAGTGGCAACTTGGATTAGGCATTTTGTTGCAACTGCTGAAATAAATAGATCTAACTAGATAAAAGAGTTGCATAATTATAATTATAGGCCCACGGACAAACCATGAGGAAGCGAGGAAGTTGCTTTAAAAGGATGTAGTACAAGGCACATTACCAGGCGCTCGAGCTAAAGGACGACCAAGAACGGACTGGATGAACAACATTAGATCATGGACGAAAGAGTAGGCCTATTTTGTGCTTGTGCTTGCAAACCAGAGTGCGTTTTTGCAGCTGGTACATTAAAGAATATACTTACTTACTTACTTAGTACTATCAATGAAAGGGTGTCACGACAATTCGTCTACCGACAACTCGTCTAACGACAAGTGGTATCCGGACAATTCGTCTAACGACAACTGGTCTACTGACAGCTGATCCAGCGCTTGAGAAATGGAAGCTGGATGACAGTTTTTAGAGGTGAAGTGGAGGTTGTATTGATGAAAAACGCAAGAGAAATGGAATCTGGATGATGGTTCTTTTACAGGCGAAATAGAAGCTGGATCGACGAAAATAACGCATGATAAATAGAAGCTGGATGAAGGTATTTCTAGATCTTAAATAGAAGCTGGATTGACGAAAATAACGCATGATAAATAGAAGCTGGATGAAGGTATTTCTAGATCTCAAATCGAAGCTGGATAGATAGGAAAACCGCTTAAGTAATGGAAGCTGGGTGAGGGTATTTTTATATCTGAAATAGAAGCTGGATTGACTAAAATAACAGGCGAGAAAGAGAAGTTGGATAAAGGTATTTTTAGATTTGAAGTAGAAATGGGTCCATGCTGGAATACATCAATGCAAATCAACAATCCAACTTCCAGTTAAGCTTAAAACCCATTTTCGTAAATCCAGCTTCTATTTCATCAATACTATTCGCCTGTAGACCAGTTGTCGTTAGACCAATTGCCCGGAGACGAGTTGTCGGTAGACGAGTTGTCGGTAGACCAGTTGTCGTGGAACCCAATGAAAGACTTGACGAAGGTAGTGGAGAATAGGCGACAAATAAAATGGAGGATTAATGCACACGACGCGGTCGACTCTCGCATCGATAAAAAAAATAAAGGAATAATTTCGAATGTATAATGTTTGACTTCAATTATTGTTGTCTTCACAGATGACAGATAAAATTGTGACTTTGGTGGTCGTCCTGGCTGTCCTATCGTTTGACAGTGCGGATGCTGTCTCGTGTTATCAATGCAACTACACGAGTACAGACGTCCTGGGGCCAAATTTTAATACGTGCAGTGAACCATTCAATGCGAAGGGTACTGCTAGCTGTTCCGCTCCAACGTGCGTCTGGAGGTTTACGAACTATACATTGACTTTTTCTGGTAGGCCTACAGGTAAGTCATCGGCGGTGCTTTGCTGTTACCTTGATGGTCTATAGCTATGTCTTTGAAAGTATGTGAAGCGTGAATAATCTGCCAGCCAGAAATATGACTTGCTACAAGGCTGCACGCATACGTTGGTCTACCCACTTCAGCTTATAATAAATTATCTGCACGTCTGACTTTTAGTCACATGGCTGACTTTCAAAAAATTGTTGAGATCATTTTTGGCAAATTTAGAATATATTTTGATGTATGATTTTGGGCTCAAATGTAGGCGTTATTAATCGGGTGTAGGACATTAACCCCCTGGATAAGCCCCCTGATAAAATCCCCGGGGGCAAAACCCCGGGACAAAATCTTGGGACAACCCCCCACTCCCCAGATTTAACTTAAGACAAAAAACCTTCCTGTGCAAATAGCCTATTTATGTAGTTAATTGATAAAACGCGTTTCCTAAATCCAGCTTCTATTTAAATAGCAACAATTGTTTTCATCAATCCAACTTTTACTTAGATAACAAATATTTTGCATCACTTCTGCTCCAATTTAGGCCCTAAGCAAAAACATTTTCATCAATCCAGCTCTAATTTATGCAAGAACATTTTCATCAATCCAGCTCCAATTTATGCAAGAAAATTTTCATCAATCCAGCTTCCATTTAAGTAAAAATGACTTTGTATCAATCCGACTTCTATTTAGCGAGAATTCTTTTCATCAATCCAACTTGTGTTATATATGTTGGTCATACACAACTTGTGTATAACCAACATATTATGTATTTTGAACTTAGGACCGCCAGTCGAAGGAGTATCACTTATACATGTACGCAATTGATGTTCTACCGGGTGGTTATGTCGTAAACCCTAGGGTTTTCCGAGGGAGCCAATGTATGGGGTTTTGTCCGGGCAGTTTGTCACGGGAGGTTAACCCTTATAGGGTAACCGGGGGGTAAAAAATTACCCCCAGTCTACTTTTTTCCGTACCCTTCTTTTGAATAAAACAAAGAAGACTTTTGCTTTTATGATGTTTTTTCTTCACAATGTCGTTTTCAGCTGTGCCAGATTGCGCTGCCACCTAGCGACAGACTGCTATGAAAAAAGGTTTTATATTCCGGTACTGGATAAATCATTTCTGCACTATGTAGATACCTTCCTAAACGGTGCGCTGACAAAACGGCGCCGACAGTTATGTCGACAAAACGGTAGACCTAGCTGTTAGAACTGAAATATTGGAGATATGTGGTTGCTTGTTGCCACAAAGGTTCCGTGGACTCATTCGACCAGGAAACTAAGAGATAGCCTACAGCCTACTTGCAGTCGCAGGACCAGAAGATGATCAATGCGTCTATTCTATCTCTTGGTTGATGCAGCAGCGTTCAACGCGTATGTCATAATATTATGGAAGTTGCAGAATCCAACACGGCGGGATCACGCACATTCAGTGCCGGCACGTTTGGACAAGCGCCGTGTGGACGTTGGTCATGAGCTAATCAGACCGCTTATCACGCACCGCTCCGTAACGGCGGACATAATTATGTCATCAACCATCAGTCGCTCGAGCACTGTTAGCACTTGGAATGGAGCCAGCGGTTGATCCAGTTCAAACTGCTACTAAGAAAAGAGCTCGCTGCCAGAGTTGCCATCGACAGATGAGATTGATCACAAAGTCGAACACCGCTGTTCCAAATGTAGGCTAATCATTTTGTATGCGGAAAGCATGGACAAAAACGTATATCATACGAATGCATAAGATGCCCACTGAAACTGTAGAAAATCTATTACGAGCGTACTTGTCACTGAATGTTTTTATTTTGTCAGTTTTGACAAAACTGACAAAATAGAAACATTCAATAATGTTGTCTATGGTCTTTGTCCATCAGATAAATTAAACATGATCAACATTGGTTAAACATTTCCATATAGGCCTATCTGACGAAAATAAATTGGGGGAATTGTTTTACCCCCCGGTTACCAACAACTGTAACCAAAAAAGGGTTAGGGCCTACCCTATAAGCAGTGCTTAAAGTGTAAAAAAAGAAGTGCCTGGACGCTGTATTGTAATTGGTCGTCAGAAGGCGCGAAGTTGCGAGTGCCGAAGGCACGAAGCCCGTCCCGACTAGGAGGTCTGGGGGAGCGTCGTAAGCTCCCCCAGCGGGGTCTGGGGCGGAGCCCCAGCGACCAGCGCATTTTTGGCTGTGTCGACCTCAAATGGAGCCATTTTTTGGCTCTTTTTGCCAGCTATTTGTGAACGATAAAGTCGCGAAAAGTTCAAAAATAAGTGTTTTTTCAGTGTCGCAAGCTACCAGGATAACAATAAAAATAAAAATGTTTTTGTAAAAGAGAATGGTTTTGTCTTGACCGTAAGCTCCCGGCAGCGGGGTCTGGGGCGGAGCCCCAGCGACCAGCGCATTTTTGGCTGTGTCGACCTCAAATGGAGCCATTTTTTTGCTCTTTTTGCCAGCTATTTTTGAACGATAAAGTCGCGAAAAGTTCAAAAATAAGTGTTTTTTCAGTGTCGCAAGCTACCAGGATAACAATAAAAATAAAAATGTTTTTGTAAAAGAGAATGGTTTTGTCTTGACCGTAAGCTCCCGGCAGCGGGGTCTGGGGCGGAGCCCCAGCGACCAGCGCATTTTTGGCTGTGTCGACCTCAAATGGAGCCATTTTTTTGCTCTTTTTGCCAGCTATTTTTGAACGATAAAGTCGCGAAAACTTCAAAAATAAGTGGTATTTGTAGTGTTGCAAGCTACCAGGATAACAATAAAAATCAAAATGTTATTGTAAAAGAGAATGGCTTTGTCTAGACTCTAGACCGTAAGCTCCCGCAGCTGGGTCTGGGGCGGAGCCCCAGCGACCAGCGCATTTTTGGCTGTGTCGACCTCAAATGGAGCCATTTTTTGGCTCTTTTTGCCAGCTATTTGTCAACGATAAAGTCGCGAAAACTTAAAAATAAGTGGTCTTTAGTGTCGCAAGCTACCAGGACAGGATAACAATAAAAATCAAAATGTTATTGTTAAAGAGAAAGGTCTTTGTCTTGAGCGCAAGCTCCCGCAGCGGGGTCTGGGGCGGAGCCCCAGCGACCAGCCCATTTTTGGCTGTGTCGACCTCAACTGGAGCCATTTTTAGGCAGTCATGGCCGGTCGTCCGTAACTGCATGGACGCCGTCCATGCAGTCATGGACGACCGTCCAGGCAGTGCTGGCCAAATAAGTGGCAGGACGGCGTCCAGCCTCGAAAATAAGTGCCTGGACGCCGTCCATGACCGTCCTGGCACACTTTAAGCCCTGCCTATAAGGGTTAATGTCCATTTCCCTATCAATCAGTAGACCTGCGTTGTGGAAAAGCCCAGTAATGTTGGCATCATCGTATAATTATGATCAGGTGCAATAAATGCGATGATTGATGCAAATCTAGTGTTGGGGGGGGGGGTAATCTGAAACCTTTACATCGGCTCACTTTCAGCCCTGGGTTTATGAACATACGTGCATTATTTCGTTACCATACTGTTTCCTATCAACCGCCGTACTGTTGGCAGGCAAAACCATATAGGCTTATGAACTCCTTCTTGTTTTGGTCTGAAGATTTTCATCCGTCATCCAACTTAGTGGTTTGTTATCAATATTTTCATCTGTAGGCTAACTAAAATACTAATCGCCGCAGAAGTTACATGGAGAAATGGCTTCTATGCTATTATTTTTCCCCGATCGAAATATAGGCCTAGGTCTCGTATCTGAATATGTATAGAGCGCTCCTCGCATTATGAACTATTCAGAGGCGATCTCGGTGCATAAACACCGGGAAAATATTTTAATTTTAAGATAAACTATTTCAAGCAGCAAGTAGACCCAGACAATAACCTTGAACGTAGTAGAGTGGAGGTCATTCAAAGCAGTCGTGACACCGGCGTCGGGTCCTCGGAATAGTCACTCCCTACGCTAGTGGTACAGGGGCTGATCTCAGTTTGCTTGCTCGTACCTCCGTCATGCAAAGCCGTGCTTTACTGTGGTTGACCCAGCGTATGGAATGATCTCCCTCCTAAGTTACTTCTGTTCTCTTGGTCACTCGCAGACACTTTCACTAAAAATTTGAAAACTAGTTGTATTCGTGCTGGAGTCTGAAACACCCATGAGTTGTTCCATTGGCAGGTGCTATTTAAATACCTGAATGAATGCTTATATTATCTTACTGTAGGCCTAACCCCTGTTTAATTTAACTTCAGACTTTCAATTTGTCAACCGTGACTGCGTGGATGAACCAAACCATACGTTTGCCTACCTCTGCGAACAGTACCGCACCGTTCCAAATTATACATCGTTCAAGTACGGCGATGGTTGCTGTACAACATCTGGCATTATTGCAATTGGCGACACATTGGTGAGTGCGACAGTGTGTTATTGTCAGACGGACAACTGCAACGGAAACATACCGTTAACCGTGTCTCCAACATCTACGACCAATACCTTGGCGTTGCTGAAGCCTTTTATCAGTGCTAGCTGGGCATTGGTAGTTGTGGCTATTGTTTGGATGATGGCAACAATCACAATTACAGGTTGAAAGTAACTAATACTGTGTTGGTAATGTTCTTATTGGTCAAATAATCTAATTTTCCTATGTAGGCCTGCTTCCGAATCACGTAAGCGAAACATCCATCCAATAACGGTTGTAGTGTAAGCTTGCTATAATCTTTGTAGGCCTTTTGCATATCAGTGTAGCCTATAGCCTAAAGTCTCCGAATCAGACTGTAAAATATTGCCTTTCAATTGTCACTGTGCAGACTCGTCAAATTGAACTCGACTGGCGTGAAGTTGATTTGGAACACGGGCAACGACTACACTAAGCATAGCTACTCGAAATATAAGCTTAATCGTGTGTTTCAGGAGGATGTCTTTGGCCTTCTAATAATTTATGATCTATGCTCATAGTACAATGCAAAAGAAGTAGGCCTAGTTGTATTGGGTGATTTATTAGTTGAATTAATTAATTGAATTTATTGCAGGTTGCAAATAGTGATTAGTTCATATTGCTTTTGAAGAGTTCATTGATAATTATTAATTTAATTAGACTATCTTCATGTTTTACAACTTGCAACGCATATAATGTCGTAATAAAGAACTTCGCATAGCTTAAATATTCTGTAGCCTACAATGCTAATCCAATTTATACTTAAGCTTATTATATTCTTATGTTTTAGACAGAAGTTCGTCAGCAATAAAAGTGATATTAATATTGAAAATTTTCGTGTCACAGGTTAGGCCTACACCTGCAAAAATCTTGAATGAGTAGGCCTACATCTAGGCCTACAGTGCTCCCCGTAGAATATTCTGAGGCCAGCGACAGGAATAGTTGTCCCACTAAAACCTGAGACGTCAAGTTGCTATTCACACATTGCATATTAACTGCATTTACATTTGCAGTCTGCAGAGCCGCCCACACCGGCCCAAAGAGACGAATAAGTGCTGTACAGTGTACTGTAGACCCCTATATGTTTTCGAAAGCTGCGGCTTTCAGATCCAGTTTGGTTTGCACGGACAATCATAAAAGTAACGATGCGAAGAGCAAAGATTTTGAAAAACAGGCGCCAAAGGGGGGGGGGGGGGCAGTATTAAAATCGGTTGTAGAGACAGGCTAGACATCGTAAGACTAACAAGTAGGCTAGTCAGTCAGTGTCAACAATGCGCAAGCAGCCTACATTAAATGAAAGGAGAGCGTTCACGATGGAGGGGAAATCGAGAATTCGTTTTACAGCTCGAAAACGTTTCAGGTGATAGAAACTGGACTGAGAGAGGTCAGAGATCTGATCAGCAATCAAAAGAATGCTGCCAAGCATAGTTGTAAAAAGGTTTTTATCGGTTTTTTATTCTCTCCCAAAAATCGTGGTTTTTTCTTTTTTTATTTTTCCCCATCGTTTTTTTTATCGTTTTTTATTTTTTCTTTATCTTTATTTATACATTTACTTTCTATTAATATTTTCCTTAATTTTTAATTTTTTCTGATATTTCTTATGTTTTCCGCCAACTCTCAAGGATCCAGCTAACTAAAGTCATTATTTCATCGTTTAACATCATCATTTAAGAGATAGTCTACATGTAGTAGGTTCCTAATCAAGATTTTCATGGTTAAAATGCGGTTTTAGATGTAGCAAAGTCGAATTATAAATTTCCGTTTCCGTTTTTATGGTTTTTTGTGGTTTTTTATTTTTTTGAAAAAAACGTCGTTTTTTACGGGTTTTTTATATTTCGTTTTCATCGTTTTTTTACATCTATGCTGCCAAGAGTAGGCCTAACAATCAGTTCATGAACACTGCCACGGTTGAGGTTAACAGAAAAATATAGCATAATCTAGTTTAAGGTGTTCGCGGCTGTCAAACCAGATGAACCGAGTCTTGAAGATATTATAATAACATATCGGTGTAACTATTGAATACTAATGATAAAATGTTTGTTCGAAAAATTTCAGTTTTTATGCTGAGTTTTTGCTGAGCAAGTTTCATCCTCAGCATTTTACTTAGTACAACATTTAACTCACATAAAACTCTTCAAAACACAAGGTTATACAGAGACTGGAAAAACAGGCAATATATCAACTGGAAAACAACATCTCTTAACTAATTGTGCTAACGACCATGTAGTGTTAAACAACGATAAACTTTGGTCGGTTTGCGAGTGAAATAGGCATTTAATAGGAAAAATGCAAAACAGGCAAATCTAAGGCTTACAAGAGAAACGTGAAGCCCAAACAATTACTTCGAATACACAACAAACATAGCAAACGTTAATATACATGTAGATGTCTTTCTCAAGTAGGAGACTCGTGTCACATGTGGGTAACCATAAAGCGGTTTCAACGTCATCATTGTTGTGTAGTTAACAGATTGAAACTAGGAACTTTAAATAATTAATCTGCCTTCTTCTTGTTACAAGGTAAGTAACTTAAAGAGGAGCGTCAAAATAATAATTCCAACAACGTGTCTTTCTCAGGATGAACGCGGTAGTGATTGTAACAATGTTGAACAAACGCCTCTTCCATTTCAGACATTTCATCACACATCCCGCAACCAAAAGGTCTCACAATAAAAATATGATCGTCAGGAAGAAATGATGTATGACTTCCAGATTGCTGCTCTTCATCTGGAATTGTTTCCATATTCTGTCTAGATGAAAGGTTTGGTACAAAGTCTGTTTTTAGTAAGCCCTTTTCATCAATACGTTTGCGATCATCTGTACGTGTACTTATGAATCTAATAGTGAATCCATTTTGTGAAGTGCTTGCATGCCAGTTTTGTGTCACGCTAGACTGGTATAATTCATTCTCACATAATAATTTCTCTCCAGAATGGGTTTTCAAATGGTCATCATAATCAACTACTTGTCCGAATGCTTTGTCAAATAATTTACATGCGTATGGCACTTTCTCAAGGTGTGCTTTCATATGAATTTCAAGTTCACCTCCTTGTGTAAATATTTCGTGACAAATACCGCATGATTCTCCACGAGTGTGACTTGCTTTATGTAAATCAAGTTTAAGTTTGGTCTTAAATGCTTTGTTACATGAAATGCACATATGCCACTTTTCTCTTGTATGGATTCTGCTATGGGTACCCAAATTACTACTCTGTGAAAATGCCTTGTGACATATCTGGCACTTGTATGGTTTTTCTCCAGTATGAATTCGACTGTGAATTTTCAAACTGTTCCGTTCTCCAAATGCTTTGCCACATAAACTGCATTTGTATGGTTTCTCTCCAGTGTGGATTCGACTGTGGACTTTCAAATTGCACGTCTCCGCAAATCCTTTGTCACATAAACTGCATTTGTATGGTTTCTCACCAGTGTGGGTTTTCTCGTGGGACTTCAGTTGACGCTTTATTCCGAACGTTTTGTGACATAAATTACATTCATATGGCTTTTCTCCAGTGTGAGTTCTTATGTGGTATTTCAAATGGCTCGCCCTTGCAAATGTTTTTCCACAAAAACTGCAGTTGAATGGTTTCTCTGCAGTGTGAGTTCTTACGTGGGAGGCCAGGTTATACTTTTCTGTAAACATTTTGTGACATATATTACAGACAAATGGCTTCTCTCTATTGTGGATTCTTATGTCTTTTTTCAGATCACTCTTCTGTGTGAATGTTTTGTGACAAATGTTGCACTCGCATGGTTTCTCTCCAGTATGGGTTCTCTCATGGCAATCCAGAAGACTTTTCGATGATAAGGTTTTTTCACAAAATTCCATTGAAAATTCACGTGTGTATTGTTTTTCTTCATTGCGGGTTACTGCTTGCATCTTCAAATCTAAAAAAAATAGCAGTCATTATAAAATTGATTATTTCTTGTTTATCCAACTTACAACGGCACCAGCTAAGCAAGTAGGCAGGCCAATATATAAGTACTAGCGTACCCGGCCACGCTTTGCTGTGGCTGAAAAGAGCATCCAACCATACATCCCTACCTCCATTCCACCTCCCCTCCCCTATCCCTCTCCTCCTATCCCCCTCTCCCCTCCCCTCCCTCTCCCCTGATCATATTGTTGTAAAAGATTGCGCTTTAAAAAAAGCATTATGCAAATCTGCGCGTATTGGAACGGAACGTTTTGGTGCAATTTTGAAAAGAATCGGTCAAGTCCTTTCCGAGATCCTTGGTCCGGAAAGAAACGTGCGTACGCAGTTACATTTTTATTTATATAAATAGGCTTAGCATTTATTACAATCAACTACCATTCACACGTTGTGCACAAGTTAAATTTCTACTAAAGCATAAAATCATCGGATGACTTGAAGAATTCAGTTTCACTTGTTAGTGTAAGACAGCCAGAGCGAAGACAAGCAGAGAAGAAGTGAAACTGACAGAGAAGACCGCAGGATGAGTGAGCTGACGAGATCTTTAGAGATTCTGTCCCGAAAAGCTGTACCAGTTGTCGTGGAATCGTCAAAGACGATAGAAACAGTATATAGCAAGAATCTTAGGCCTATATAGAAATAGCAGAACATACTTTCGCATATGAGAACAATGTTAGTAACAAACGATCTTAATAGTCACGTAACCTGTAGGCTACCTGGATGCTGTATGACATCTAGAATTCAACGTGGATACTGCTACTTCTTAATCATCGGTTCACCAGCTTTTCGGGACAGACTCTCTAAAGATCTCGTCAGCTCACTCATCCTGCGGTCTTCTCTGTCAGTTTCACTTCTTCTCTGCTTGTCTTCGCTCTGGCTGTCTTACACTAACAAGTGAAACGGTTCCACGACAACTGGTCCACCGACAACTCGTCCAACGACAACTCGTCCACGGACAACTGGTCCACCGACAACTCGTCCACTGAAATAGTAGCCGGATTATTGAGAAAACGCTTGGGGAATAGAAGCTGGATGAAGGTTTTTACAGGTGAAATAAAAGCTGGATTCGTGAAAAAATGCTTAAGAAATGGAAGATGGATCAAGTTTTTGTTCGATCTGAAATAGAAAGCTGGATGCATGTTGAAACACATGATGAAAATCATCAATTTAGCTTCTATTTAAGCAAGGAAACCATTAGACTTTTTCATAAATCCAGCTCCTATTTCGTAAATCAAGAATTTTCATCCAGCTTCTATTTCCCAAGCGTTTTCTCGATAATCCGGCTTCTATTTCAGTGGACGAGTTGTCGGTGGACCAGCTGTCCGTGGACGAGTTGTCGTTGGACGAGTTGTCGGTGGACGAGTTGTCGTGACACCGTCTTTGACTGGGAACTTAAAATTATGCTGAGTTTTTCACTGAACTGTCTGAAGAAACTAGAGCAAACACAAAGAAATATGTGAAGGAGAATGGGTAGATCTTGGTGCAATAAAAAAATTAGTAGATACGTGTAGATTGGACTCTTGCGCTGGTAGAGCCCAAGAAGAACTTAGCGACGACGTGGCTAAAACGGACTTAAAAATAACCAACTGCCTTAAAATACAACGTACATAGGCTAGAATCAAGCTGCAGGGATGAAACCTTACGCTGCTAGATAATAATTTTATGTTGGCAATATAAAATTGAAGCAGGCTTGATGAAAAATAACTACCTGTCTAAATGGAAGTAACATTAATTAAACCAAACCTTTGCTTCAAAAAGAAGTTGGTCGATAAAGTTTCTTACCTATTAGGTATAGTAGGCTAAGTAGAGGGATTGATGGTGAAAATTCATTCATGGTTAAATAGAAATTTGATTAAAGGCAATAATTCCTGCTTTAATTTTTTTAGGTAATCTGTCGCTTAAACGTTCTAATTATTCTCCCGATGTAGCAGTATTATATTTTCTTCAATTCGAGTAGGCCCCTATTCGACTTCTACTTTGGCATGAATCCTTTTAATCAACCCAGCTTCTGTTCGAGCAAAATTTTTTGTGAACCTGCAAGTTCTATTTAAATAAGTTATTTGTAATCAATTCTTCTCCAATTTAAACACAGTTCTTTTCAACGGCCACGCATCTATTTAAGTAAAATTTATTTAATCAATCCGACATCTGTTTATCGATAATTCTTTTCGTCAATCCAATTTGTATGCAATCAACCAACGCTTCAACCCAACTATGGCGAATAATGTTAGAACACTAATGCGATAGATTTTCGAATTTTCAATAATTCATCAATCGAACTTCGACATTTTTAAAGGAAATATTGTTTTCTTTTAAAGGACTTTGGTTCCATGACTGGTGATTTATGACAATGACACTTATAGACCTTTCGACCTGCAAATTTAGGCATAGGCCTACCTGGGAACGGCGGTCCCAAATTATAAAATTAAAGAAATCGAAAGAGGAGGCTTTAAATATGATGTGTCGTGAAATAGAAGGTGGATTGATGAAAACCGTTTGACTGATGGACGTTTAATAAAAAAAAACTGGATAAACGGCATTCCAGCTGAAATGGAAGCTGGATGCATGCTGATATACATCACTAAATTCAACAGTCCAGTTTCCATTTCTCAAGTTTAATTTTCAATCCAGTTTCTATTTCACTTAGGAGCATCCGTTTCGCAAGCATTTTACTTAATCCATCTTCCATTTCACTTATTATGTCCATCATCCAGTTTCTATTTCTCAACCGTTCAATTCATCAATCCAGCTTCTATTTCAGATATAAAAATACCCTCATCCAGATTCTATTTCAGATCTAAAAATACCTTCATGCAGCTTCTATTTAACTTGCGTTTTTTCCCTCAATCCACCTTCATTTCACCTGTAAACGGTCTTCATCCAGCTTCCATTTCTGAAGAGCTTTCTCATTATTCCGGCTTCTATTTCGGTGGACCGGCTGGTCGTTTTATAAGTGTGTAGTGCAAAAGAAACCGTTTCTATGCGCCCATCCAATACACCGCACTATTACGACACGTCATGTTGATTTACCTAATGTTATAATTTGGGACCGCCGTTCCCAAGTAGGCCTATGCCCAAAAGTTAGGTCCTAAGGTATTGAAGACATTCAACAATTTATATACGAAAACCACGTTAAACCCTAAGAATCCCTAAGCTTAACTGACCGAAAAGTCGGCGAAGACCAGCTGACAGGGTTACCTAAATACGAGAAGAGATAGGATACGCTGTGTGCAGCATACCACATTGTTGAACTAGTTAACTAAGACGCAACAGTTAAAACCAAAGTGTATAGAATTTGTTATGAATTTTTTTAAAGTAAGTTATTACGCAGAGATTAACCCGAAATATTTTTTGAAGTCAATGTGAATTACTGACAAAAAAATTATGCTACTCACTTTAACCAGTAAAATAATAAAAGTAGAAAAATCTTGCTTTCCTCAAACTGAACAAAATGGCGTTCAATAAAAAGAAATTTCTGAACTAGAAGGTGGATGATCAATGTTTCTTAGTTTGCAAAGTAAAGGGGGAAAAGAGAGGAGGCAGGACAATTGAGGGCAAAAACAAGAAGGCTGAGCAGAAGAAAATGAAGAGTAGGCTAAAAAACAAGACAGAGGGAAACGCAACAGGCCTAATTAGGCTAATGTTGATAGCCTGATATTGCAATGCGTTGTAGGCCTATTTTATTTATTTTAACAATAGAGCAAAGCGATTTGCATTGAGCTCAAAGATTTAGGGCTACAAACTGCTCAAACACTTTTTGTTAAGACCCCTCATCATTCTTGCACAGTAGGCCTATAGCCTATGTCTATCAGTAGTGTAGTCCTAAAAAATGAAGTGGGGGAACGCTCTTTATAATAATATTATTATTAGTAGTATTATTATTAATATTCCATTATCCCTGGAAAAAAGTGGGGGAACGGCGTTCCCCCGCGTTCCCGCCCCACTACACCACTGAGGTCTATACGAAATCCGCAAGTGATAAAGAAAACCTTAGCCTTCTCCATATCCATATTTTAGTCTTCATACCAGCAAACTCTAGGCTATTTTAGGGCCTACCATCAACTCCTCTTCTATTAGCCTAATTGTTGGGCGCGGAGGTGAAGTGGGTAGCCTATGTTCGTCGCCATGCAGCCGAAGGGCTGCAGGTTCGAATCCACCTCAAGTCGCCGCGTAGGGACCTTGGGCAAGACCTTCCCTCGTGAAACTCCGATGCAGTGTCCGCTCTGTAGTCGGGAGCGCCTCTGAGTAGCGAGCTTGATGGGGCACTGTAACAAGTGCACATAGGCTACATATTCCATGTACGGTAGACCTACTAATTCTTTCTGCTCTGTATAGGCCTATAGGAGCATTTGTAACAATGCCAGTTTTTTTTCTTTTTGTTAAACAATCATAGGCCTACGTTTTCATGTTCTGTTCTGCATTAGGCTACTCTATAGGCCTACTGTTACTGGTTCAGCTTGATTATTGAATAAACGGAATTACTTAGGCCTACTTACTTATTTAGGCCTACTTATCGTTCGAACCCTTGCAAAATACGCTTGAACCCGATATTGTCTTATAGGTCCATTGCTGATCATCTATGTCCCACCCAGTCCTGGATTTAGACTAGGCCTATCATTTAACTTTGAAAAAGCTACAGCAAAGGGTCTTATAGGCCTACTTTGGCATAGGCCTATTATAGGCCTTGGCCTAAGCATAATGAGCCTAGTTTAGGTCCTACAAAGCACAGAGTTCGCAATATGTTGCGTAAGGCCTGTGACTATAAATTATACGTAGGCTACGTAGGTCTAAAAATTGGGTAGGGTAGCGCTTTGGATAACACACTGGTAATGAGAGCGAGAGGTAGGATACCGAGATCGAGCCCCGTAGAGCGGACGTGCTTTGTATTGTCTAACTGGTTGCGGTCTGTCAACCGGATTGTTTTAATAAAGAATATTATTATTATAACTATCATTTATATAGGCCTATAGGCCTAACTAGCTGAATTACCCGGCGTTGCCCGGAAAATTTAGGATTCGTCCCGCTCCCGGCCAATCTCGTGCTTCCCTACACCCACTTGACCCCATCCATACTCCACCGGTAGGCTACGTATACCCACACGAGAAATTTTGTTTTCGAGAAAATTACTCTCCAGCCCCACCCCTAACCTCACCACCCCCGCTAATAACTCTGGTTTTAAAGTGTATTAAAAGCTGAAAATAGTGGCGTTGACCTTAAAACTTGGGTAAGAATCAATTGAATTGTTTTGGTAAACCGACACTCTCATTTCCGAGCATTTTCGGGGACGAACAGTCATATCCGCACAAACAAACAAACATACGGAAGGACAAACTTTCAGACTTATATTACAAGATTACATGTAATTATTACTACAGTATAGGCCAATAGGCTTATTGGGCGTGCTAAGTGTTAAAACTAATTTTTAGAAATTTGCATGCAAGTTCTGTTAGCCTATTAGATCTATTAGCGATAATTGATTGGCCTATTGAAATATTACGGTACTATGTAAGCCTGATGAGTAGCCTAAATGCATTCATTTAAAAATACACTGAGTTTTCTCTTTAAATACCCTGCTATTAAACCTAATTATTCCTAAAGATAGGCATATGCAGGCCTATATTCATGTTTGAATCAGTTTGGTGAGTCATTCTGGTGTCACTTTTTAGCAATGGGTCTCCAACTCTTATTTAGCTTGGGCCTCGAGTCTCAATTCAGTGTAAAGGTTTCAAATTACCCCCACATCCCCCGGTCTCAGATTACTCCTGGACACTAGATTTGCATCAATCATCGCATTTATTTCACTAAAAATCAGGAGAATGCTCCGCTTCTTGTTTTGGTCTGAAGATTTTCATCCGTCATCCCACTTCGTGTTCTGTTATCAATATTTTGATCCGTAAAATAGCCTCGAAGCCGTTTCTCCATGTAACTTCAGCGGCGATTAGTATTTTAGTTATAGACCCTATTCATTTTTGGATTTTTTACTTCAATACGTGCGATGATTGATACAAATTACCGTTTGCAGGGGGTAATGTTTAGGGGGGGGTAATTTGAAGCATTTACACCGGCACTGGAACCATCAAGCCAATTTATATCTCATCTACGCTCTTTCCTTTTGGCGGATGACTTTTTGGACACAGTTCGTGGTTTTCCCGTTATCGAGGCATGCATAAAACGGAAGCCGGCCATTATCTGGATTCGGTCAATGAAGAGAACGCCACACAAGGCAATCCCCACTAGGATCATTGAAATCCACCCGATGTATGCCGATCCGTTGGCCTCTCTTGGCGTCTTTCGAACCAAACGCGTGCCAGAAGCATCTAAAAAATAAGAGAAGATGAGCCTACTTGAATGTGAAGTCCCTACAATGTACACTCCATGGGTTACCCCAAGCTGTTTATGGTTTAAAATAATTTTCACCGCCATCATCGTCACAATCATCGTCATCAGCACGATGATGTTGTCGCTGATTGCGGTTGGTCACTGAGGTTCAAAAAGCGCATAATATAATTTATATAGGCCTATAGGCCTATATTATATAGGCCTATTTATTATACAGGCTATATAATATAAATAGGCCTATATATGAGCATCTCAGTAGTCACTAGGCTATCACTATCATTAGCATAAATAAATTATCATCCTTGTCATCAGTAGCCTATCGCTACCAGCACAAGATCATTAAAATGTTCATCATCATTGTTGGTCTTATCCTGATTACAATCAGTTCAAGGCGCTAGACCTATCGTTAGAATGACAGTGGCCACGGTTAGGCCTAATGTTGACCAGTATCGGCGGCAAAGGGGGGATAGGGGGGCTTAGCCCTCCAAAAATAGGCGATAAATTTGTTTCCCATGTAAAATGACAAATTTCGACGTTCAACCCCCCCCCCCCCAGATTGAAACCGATGACTTAAAAAAAGGTTATCAGAAATTAAATGTTGGCGGTGAAAATGGAAAATTTTTGCAAGATTTCTACCGGATGACTAAAAAAAGGTCGTCAAATTTTGGCGGATAAAAATGGAATTTTTCTAGGGAGTTCAGCCCCAAAACTGAAATCCTGGCGCCGCCACTGATGTTGACTAGTCATTTCTGGGTATTTTGTTGAAGTCTTGCTATTCTCACAATTAATTCTTGTAAACGCTAAGTCTTCATAATGATAATATCTTCAATTAAATATATCTTCAATTAAATTTTCAGTCCTGCAGCAGCTGTTAAACTCACGTGGAAGCGGCATGTAGGTAAACTGCTAAAATAATATACTTACAATAATAATAATTTCAAAACTACTATTCCCACAAATGGCAATTTGTTGGTGTAGGCTATAGGCCCTACCTGGAATGCACAGAGGTACGGCTGGGGACCAGGTTCCACGTATGTTGCAGACCGTTTCTATCGATGTCGCATGACTCGAGTTAATCCGCTGTCCAGTGGCACACGTGACATTCAGAACCGTGTAGGGCGTCAATTCCGTGGAGTTGAGAACGTGAGACGGCAGAGGTGGACACGAGGCAGCTTAAAAAGCAGATGTAAAAGTCTCATCAAAATAACGTACTGCAGCATTTCGCCCTAGTAGGCTACTGACGTATCCATGAGAATGTGGGAGTTCCCAAAGGACATGGTTGCAAAAATACACAGAATTGCTTTTAGAATTTGAAGTTATTTCTTGGAATTAATCGAACCCTAAAGACCCCAAATACGCCCATATGCAATAAGGAGAGGCAAGCCATTGTGAAGGAAAAATATTCACGACTGTGTAACATTTCATTATATTTCATGCAATTCGTTGGCAGACAGGAATAGCCATGCCATAGGACGATTCAAGGTAGGTACCCAGGTATACACAATTACACATGGAGTCGGACGTTGGAGGCGCATCTGTAATAATGCCATTCGACTGGGGTTGTGGATGTAGGTGCCTTATCCGTCGTTGGGGTGCACGGTCAAAAGCGCGCAGGACAAAAGCGCGCAGACAAATGCGCGCAGTAACAAAATCGCGCTGGATAAAAGCGCGCAGACAAATGCGCGAAGACTAATGCGCGCGACAAGAAAAAAACATGTATGTATGTATGCATGTATGCATGTATGTATGTATGTAAGTATGTACATATGTGAGAACGCAACGTCCACAAACATACATAATACTTACAAATGTCATACATACATACAAATGCATTCCTACAAACACATGCATTAATACATATGCATACATACATACATACCTACATACATACATACATACATACATACATACATACATACATGTACATACATACATACATACATACATACATACATATGCATACATACATACAAATATACATACATACATATGCATACATACATGCATGCATACATACATACATAAATATGCATACATACGTAGGGCCTACATACATACATACATTCAAATGCATGCATACATACATACATATTCATACATACATACATATGCATACATACATAAATTTTTCCTGTTGCGCGCATTTGTCTGCGCGCATTTGTCTGCGCGCTTTTGTCGGTGCTATTTTTGGGTAGTGTCTGTTACGCGCATTTGTCTGCGCGCAATTGTCTGCGCGCATTTGTCTGCGCGCTTTTGTCCTGCGCGCTTTTGTGACGGCGCCGTCGTTGGCCGTGCAACCTGGAATGGGCTTCATATGCAACCACGTCTAGTGCCTAGAGCCTTTGAGACTACGTTTTACTCTGCTCTTAAGACTATTCTCTTTAGTAATGGTTGGGTCGGGAGCGCTTCTGAGTAGTAACTCTTGAAGGGGCGTTAGATAAATGTCTGAAATGAATGAATGTATGAATGTAAAAATGGCTTACGTTTGCATTTCTTTTCTTTGGCGCTTGTCCAGAGTTTATTCGCTTGACATGTGATTCTCTCTTCAAACACGCCTCTTCCGAACCAGAATCCCGCGAAACATTCGTAAATGGCCGTCTCATCGAAGGTTGTTTTCTCAGCTGACACTTTTGCGTTGAGCACCGATGGCGGTTGTCCACAGTCAACCGCTGCAGAGAAAAACAATTGGTTTCTAAATTACAAATCTGCTATTCTAGACGAATATTCAGAGCACTTTGTTGCACTTGAGATATCTACAGTAAATAGAGTTGGTATAGCTGCAATAGTAGTGTAAGATTTACATAATTTTTTATTGTACGCAGATTTTTTAACATGGACAAATATAGGCTATGCAATGCATGCATGAAGCGAAATGCATTATGTCATTATGAGAATAATAGTGGCTAATTGTATAATCATAATCTTCAAACTTACAATGCTCCTCTCGAAGACCAAGCGCAGGGCACCAGCATAATTATTCAAGAGCGCTGCAAGAGTTAGATAGTCAGGAAGTGAAACTCACGCGTGCAGGCCGTTTCATCACCACACGACCACTGTCCACTTGATGTACAGTTGACCGTGATATTGGTCTGACCAAGAATGTCGTAGCCCAGATCACATTCGATGGACACTACGCTTCCATAGACGTTTTCATCAGTGCTGATCATAGTATGGACGTCGTCTAATCGTGGACAACGGATCACTGGAAAGACGAAGTACGGACAACGAATTTTACTTGACCATGCAATTCTCTGTTACGTAGCCTACAGGACTCAAAACTGAAATTCAAGGTGTTTAGCTGCTCTAGATCCAAAGTTATAGACGTCTGAAAATGAAACAAATTTCGCAGACGCAAATTCGCGTTCAATTTTTCTACAAAGATTTCAGAGGTATTTTAAATTTGCTATAACCTACCCGGTACTAATAATTTCCACCATACATAGACCATCCTGGCAACTAATAATTGACTATTCCCTGTGCAGACACTGCAGAGATCATGAAATTTATTAGCCATAGATCTTAGTAGCCTAAATATAGTAGGGTTTAAACGTAGGCCTATACCGTAGTTTAGCGTCGTAGGTTATAAATTTCCTCTCAGAGTGGGAGCTCTGACGAAACAGGAAAAATCTAAATCGGGGATCAGGAATTGAAGAGGGCGAGAGGGGATTTAAATCGGTCTTAGCATTTGCCCGAATACAAGTTGGACTATCCTAAATAGGATCGGTACGATACTAACTTGACTCAATATACCGAGGCTTGAGCATTGAAATGTTTGCATGCTTTCCTGACCGCACACAACATAACAGAAAATCATGTAAATGACATTATAATTATTATAATACCAATTGCAGAAGTTGCAGTTAGTTTATATCACGCAGCTTTAATTTTAATTCGTATAAGTCGTAAGTTTACCGGTGCAATCTTGAGCTGCTCCAATCCAATTCTGACCGTCACAGAAGATGGTTTGCGATGTTTGACTGGGAAACTGATAGCCTACGCTGCACTGATACGAAACGACAGATCCAATGCTGGCTGCTGTTGAGTTTGCAGTGGCAAAAGCAACTGTAGGTATCGGATCACATCTGTTGTCTAAAACAACAGACGCAAACGTTTCTTAGAGACATGGCTAAGCATTGATAAAGTCACTTTTTAGTCTATCAATCATTGTAATTATTAAAGAAATTTATACAGCGCTTATTCAAGAAGAGTGCTTGGCAATAGGCTACGCTACACTGTGTATCCCGCATATCTTCGGATATGCGGGATACTCTATACGCTACTTTTTCCTTGAGATAGGCTACTTCTAACGTTACGAAGAATCTCTATTAAGGCCTAAATAATTTGAAGCTGCGCAACTAAAAGGCTATTGCAAATGCGGTTATCAGCGATTTTCTTGAAGGCAATCGGGCATCGAGTCAAGCAGGTTACAAACAAGAGGACAATAATTGCTCAAATGTTGGTTGGGTCAATTTCGTGCGCGTTAATTAGCCTATAGCGATTTAACTGCCATGAACTGCATTAGAACGTGCTAGAAGCAATTTATCAAATAAGTAATTGAATGGAGTTGGTACTCAGTAGCCTACTCACAGTCGCAAGTGAAGACCTTCTGTAGCCAGTATCCGTTGCCAGTGCACAGGATGTTAGCTTTGGTTTGTCCATCGTCGAACTTGCGTCCATTGAGACAGGCGTAGGCAATGACAGTTGCATATGGGAATAGCGCATCAGGATTTCTGGTCTCCAATCCAGACTCAGTGGCGTACTGAATGACTGGTGGATCCTCGCAGAAGACAGCTTCAAGCGTAAAAATCACAAGATTAAGAACACAAAAATGACCGCAATCAATAAACTTATTCCCTAATAGTATGTCAAATCGATTTAGTTTTTATTATGAAGAGGAAGTGAAGAGGAAGTAGTCATGACGTTTTCATTTATCGCAGCAATATCGGCTGCAATAATAGTAGTAATACTATATTATAGTCTAAGAATTGCTATGTAGTATGATGAAAGTGTTCTCTAGTAGGCTATGTTGTTATGATGGAAGTATTCTGTTACACCATCTTATTTTACACTCATTAGCCTGCATTGCATTTATCTTTCGGACGTTCAAACACTGTGTCAAATAATCACATCTCCCAGCACTATTATAATAGACTTCAAACTCTCTGGCAGTCTATCCTCATTTTTCTCTTGCCTCGAATCCTGCCTTTTATCTCGGGGTCGCTAGCAATGGGAGTACTTCTTAAAGATTCTTGCTAAGAGAAGCGCTGTATACAAACTGGTCAAATAAAGTACAATACACTGCAATATTATTACCATGAATAACATAATTATTACCTTGGCAATCATCCGTAAGTGTGTCATTCCATAGTACATCGACTCCACACGTGAGTGTTTTAACGAGACTTCCGTCTGGGAACATGAAGCCATCCTGACAGGTCGCCACAGCCACCGTTTTGTATATGGTATCATCAGTGCTCAGCGTGTAAGCTGACCTTCTCGGCAATCGCTCGCAAAAATGAACTGAAATAAGATATGTATTACCGTATGACGATAGCGCTATAAAAAGTGCAGTAGCCTGACAATATTAAGACAGTCTTGAAGATCATCAAGCTCAGCGCTCTGTGCCTATTTGACCGTCTGTCGTTATCATACAACTAAATTCAATTACCATTCCGAACTTCTGATCTCGACCTAGCCAAAAGCGAGGATACCATTGCGCTCGTGAGCAAGCTGGTGCCCACGTTTATCTCCGAAGCGGCGCTTTACAGATTCGTAGTTTACAATACATTATTGAGATCCATTCATTCTTCATCTGCTTACGCAGACTATACTCGGTATTATTATGATCATCAAGTCTATTGTTCATAACATAGGCCTACGCAGTGATAATGGTATTATCATATCATTGTATAATAATAATATTGTCAACTATAATCAGTCATTGCTTTGTGAATGTGCTTTGTCTGTTTATTTTTATTGGATCAATAAGCAAATTGAATTGAATTTAATTGAAAATAATATGCCTCTTGCATACATGAGAACAATGTAGATTGTAGAGCGCGTCAAAACCTTAGAAGATATGCAAGGCTTACCTTGGCAATGGTTTTGTTTGTTCCAACTGCCATCAGCTTCGCATTGAATGACGGTCTCACTAAGTCCATTCGGGAACCTATGACCAGGTATGCAGGTGACCGTCAGAAGTCTTGTTGTCTGGTTGAGTCTAACGGTGGCGTTGTAAACGATGGGAGACGATTTGCAACGGAACTCTATGAGACACGAAACAACCTGACAATTGGATGTGACTGGTAGCAAATGAAGCAGATCACTAAAAGGTTGACTCAACCTTCCATTTGGCAGTGTACGTTAGTAAACTGAGTAGTGAGTAGTGTAGTAGGAGGTGATGGGCGCATTGCATGGCTGTGATAGCAAGATCACAACAGTACATGTAGGTCGATTTCTAAAATGCATTGTTGCATGGTAATAATTGATAATAATTTTTAATTATGATGAATAAACCCTAAGTGTCATTAAGCAAGAATATTTATTTTATAAGTAGGCCTATACCAACTACAGACTATGATTCAGAGGAGAATGGTTACACTATCTTTGCTACTCGGGCACTTATATAGGCCTAATACTGATAATATTTATGTAAACTGTAGCTACTTCTTACTGGCACAGTCTGAAACCGGTTTGCTGAGAACGCCGTTCTCTCCAGCGGCGGTGCATTTGGCGTCGTCTCTTCTGTTCCCATCAATGAAAAGTTCCGACGACTCATTACAGAAGCCTTCGTAGAATTGTGGGAAAGCGATGACCGACTGTTCGGGTTGAAGATTGTTGCACGAAACGGCTGCGCAAGAAAAATAGGCTACTATTTTTAAAACAAAATTAACACGCAGAAGAACTCTAGGCCAACGTCGCAAATACAAAATGTATTAATCAAACAGACGATCATCGTAATGACGAATTTTTCAAGTAGAGAAAAACTACAAGAGTCTTATTGAGACTTTCTGTCAGGCACCTACTTTTTTTAGAGCCAACAGCGCTGTTTCAATAATGTGTTCATAGTTTATTCAACTATGTATTGTCTAGACTCTATGGGATTCTACATCGTTCCGCTCCGAGAAAAACTACCATAGTCTTATTCAGGCTTAACATCAAAAATCCAGGCCCAATGCATGGGTCAAAATTCAACAGTCACACTGTAATGTTCATTCGATGAAAATATTCTCTCCAGCTTAAGAACTATGTCTTTGAACGTCAGGAACACACCTTGAAAACTGCTACTATAGTTTGAAAATTAAGCAATAAGCTTATAGTTCTATCGCTATGACTTTAAAGCACCATAGACCTATTGGTTTCTGCCTGTCATAAACCATCATAAATCTATGATATTTCGAAGGCGCTGACACAATGCAAAATGAATTAATTTCTATACAGGCTAGGCCTACTGATATTTCATCATCTGTATCATTGGAAACAATCATTGCTTGCGACATAATTCCTCTCTTCAATTTTTCCATACCTGTGCATTCCGAAATGTTCTGATTCCATGATCCGTCGATGCAGAAAATGGTTCTGCTCTTTCCGCCAAACTGGAAGTGGAATCCGATGTCACATGTGTAGATGGCGTAAATTCCCACTTTGTCCTTGACTAAATCCACTTTTCCGTTTGCAACCGAATGAGTCAGAGTGCATGATGTGCGGACTATAAAAAGAAAAGTTTCGTATCTTATCCATTCCACAGTCCGTACACATGCATATTTATAGCCTAAAATAGGCCTAGTATATCCTACAAGGTGACAAATTCTGAGGTAGCCTATGCGTTATTCGTCTGTCTGTCTATACGTCGTTTCTTCTCCATGCCCGCTTAAGTAGGCCCCCTATATATTTCAATGATAAAAGTATGCACTCAAGTAGGCTTAATGATATCCATGAATTAAAAGTCATCATTAAGCTGCATTTATCAACTTTCAAAACTAACAGAGGCAGCCAAACGGAACATTGGGAAAAAAATCATCGATAAGTGATGAGCAACCAGTTTCCTCCTACTGCGTCACAATCTATATAAATAAAAATGAAACTTTCCAATAGTTCGTCGCATTACCACGCCAAAAGCTACGCACCGATTGTTGTGAAAATTTACCAAAACCTTCCATTCAAATAGCACCGTGTCTTAAGATTTTTTCACCCGAAAAAACGCAACCGTTTCCACAAAAAGCGAACTTTGCAATCCGTTCGCCCGCCATTTGCAAATTAAACACGTCCCACACGGTTGCCAGATTTCATAAACGCCGTCTCCAAACACAGCAGACGAAACATCAATGAGGTCGAGTCCTGTGACGTCATAAGCGAGACGCGATTAATTTACCAAAGAGGCCTAGCTTTTCCCAAAGCGGCCTTTGGGCTTGGAATGGACGATGCGACGGAGGAAAGGAGCGGAGGGAGCGGGACGAAGACGGTGGGGAGGGAGCGGAGGGGGAGGGGAGGTGGAGGTCAAGGTGGAAGGGGAGGGGGACGGAGAGGAAGGGAAAGGGGAGTGGGATGGGGAGGGGGGAGGGGAGGGGAGGGAAGGATGAGGGGGAGTGGGATGGGGAGTGGAGGGGAGGGGAGGGGAGGGGAGGGTGATGGGGAGGAGGAGGGGAGGAGAGGGGGAGGGGGGAGGGGGAGTGGGAGGGGGAGGGGAGGGGAGGGGAAGGAGAGGGGAGGGGAGGGGAGGGGAGGGGAGGGGAGGGGAGGGGAGGGGAGGGGAGGGGAGGGGAGGGGAGGGGAGGGGAGGGGAGGGGAGGGGAGGGGAGGGGAGGGGAGGGGAGGGGAGGGGAGGGGAGGGGAGGGGAGGGGAGGGGAGGGGAGGGAGGGGGAGGGGGAAGAGGAGGAGGAGGGGGAGGGGAGGGAAGGGGAGAGCCTCTTTTCAGCCACAGCAACGCGTGGCCGGGTTCAGCTAGTTATAAATAAGGTTTTATAATTCAATAAAACATTGCAATACCAAAAGAAACGGATATGTCATGATTGGCGCGACGTGACATGCATACTATAATAATAGTCTTGCTATGGTATAGAACACGAATAGCTCAGCACAGCATGACAGTTGACATTGGACAAAAAAACAGCATAATACGCTTCAGTGTGTTTTGCTACCTACCATCAACAGGATTGGCCGTAGGTTTTTTCGGCAAACTGTCGCTGACTGACATCATAGTTACACTGGGAAAGGGTTTGCTGGTGGCCTTCTCTTCCCATGTGGTTTCAACATCCGCTTTAGTAGACATATGTTGTGACGATACTCGGTTTACTGATGTTGATGTGATGTGTTCAATAAAGGAACGAATTGTTGTCTCAACCGCTTGAGGTCGGAAAGCAGTTTCGGCTGAAGCTCCAGCAAAGGACTTTGTTGTTGTTCCGTTCAAAGTTCCCACCAAGAACTTTGTTGTGGTTCCATCCAAAGTTCCAGCAAAGGACTTTGTTGTGGCTGCATCCAAAGTTCCAATCGACGACGTATTCGCGCTTGCAGTCGAAGTTTCAATCAAATGCTGAACCGAGTTTCCAATTGAAACTGTTCTGTCTGAAGTTCCATTCCATCTCTCGTTGGCGATTGCGGTGGAAGTTTCAAGCAAAAGTCCAGTTGAATTTTCAACTGAAGCGGAAGTTTCACTCAGTGCCTCACTCCATGTTTGAGTTGAGACTTCAGTTAAAGGAGAGCTTCCACCTGATACTGCAGCCACGCCGGTTTCAGACGAGGCTTCAACAGATGCCAGTGTGCTGACTGTGGTCTCAATGGTAGATTCTAAAACACGAATATTGAACGAAGAACTTGTTAGGCCTACTTCAAATGCAAACGCTTCACGTGCTTTGATGGACAGACTCTGATTCTTCTAGCCAAATATAATTAAACTTATACTGCACTATCAAAATTCATTTCATAATAGTTCCGATTCGCCTCAACGGGGCGCTCTGGATTTATTGACTATAATTTATTCTGGTGCCTTGGAGCCGGAAGATTCCGGGGTTCGAATCCATCTCAAGTCGCCGCGTAGGGATCCTGAGCATGTCCTTCACTCGCAATTGCTCATGCGTTTCGGCCTGCAACTCCGATTCAGTGTCCGTTACTGTAGTCGGGAGCGCCTCTAGGTTGCATCTTGAAAGGTCGCTATAGCAATTGCTCATACAGCCATACTTGACTTTATCTTGTGCTTCTCATCTCACACACGCAACTCACCTCACCCAACATTACCGTAACCAACATCGCCTAACCTCCCCTCATCTCAACACATTTCGGCTACCCCCTCACACCACCTCATCGCACTAACTACATTTAATCTCGTCAAAAAACTCATCTCACCACTTCTCATTTCACTTAACCCCATCACATTACCTCGTCTAATATCAGCCCATCTTATGTCATGCATTATCTACAAATGCTGTCGACTTTGCATGTAAATGTACGCATGGGAGTAGTTATGTGAGGGCGGATTCTACTCCAACTTGCACTCAATTGCTCATGAGTTATCAGGTCAAAGGGCAAACGGAAGTGACGTTATACCTAAGCTGGATCCCGGAAGTGCCTATTCTGTTTTTCTGCTCTTAAAATAGCCTGTAGACTGTTTCCCCGACCACCGGAAGCATGCAACCCGCCCATTATGAGTAGAATCCGACCTTATATAACTGCTAATATGTCTATCAAGCACCTGCCAAGAGCTGATAAGACTTACGTGGCAAGGAGCAGTTTGTCAACGCATACTGGTCTACACCAGGCCAGCTGATGTTGCTCACAAGTCTCGTGTTGTCGTAGAAGTGAACCCAGCACTGGATAAGAGTTCGACCGACGTCGATGGCCACACAGCCGTCCAGCTCATACATACATGCATCCTGGCATGCAGATAGGCTGGTGTATTTTTCGTAGAGCACAGCCCCGAGTGAGAACGTCAGCGGTCTGAAAACCCACTGCTTGCAAGCTACAAAAGGCATAAGTACGTGAGCAAGTGTGTTCGACTGTTCGTGTGTTTATTTAAATTGATGTTTGTCGGTTTGCTTTTTGTTTATTTACGTATGTGCCTTGCTAACGCCTTGCAACGCAGAATGGGTGGTGTTTAGAATCCCCAAGATGGATAGTGTTGACTGTTGAGACTTTGAAAAAAGCTTCTTCATTGCCACCTTCGTGCTGTTCTTTATCAAAATGCATCGGATCCCAATTATCACAGAATTATAAGCAACATAGGTTAAATCGTGAAATTCTCAACTACTTGCTACTTAGGCTATCACGGATTTACTTTTAGGAAAATAATAATAATCTTCGTTTATTATTAAGCTGATACAACGCAGTATGGTTACAATCTGTACCCTAATGAACGAATGTCACAAGAGTTATTACAGGAGTGGAATGTAACTGGTATCGCGTTCTATTGCCCGATTCACCATCGCTACCTGCTGAATGGAAGGTTGAGTGAGCCATTTGGGAGGGTAGCGGAAAGCGATCTAACACCCGTGTGCTTTACGAGCCAGTGTCTAGCCCAGTTGACCATTACCCTAAGCGTTCTTCCCATACCGACATGCGCTAAAGCACCGTGACAGCCCCTCTAATATTCAATTATGGGTTTCTCTTCGTGTTAAAAATTCAAGTTACTGGCTTTCCAAAAATATTTCAAGAAGACTTAGTGGTGAACAAAGGAAATAATTATTAGTTTCGCCAATTTGCTTACCCAGTTTATTATAGAGGACTGTGTTGACTAAAGCGTCTCCACAAATGAGGGAATCGTCACCGGCGCATCTAATATTGCAGCGATTTGTCGCTCCTATGCTGCCGAATGAGTTACCGCAAAAGCAGTACGTGGAATACTGCAGTCCAGAGTAGATGTAGCCCTACATACAATAAACGTTGGAAAACGACCAGCTTATTAAACAACATAAGAATTTATTACCTCAAATAGACAAAGGCTATGAGGATAAGCAAGGGAGGAGAGAAAGCAATTTTTAGGATCACAATAAACGGAGAGGAAATAGAGCAGGTGGAGAAATTCTGCTACCTAGGAAGTATGGTCACAGATGATGCAAATGCCATGTAGAAATAAAAAGAAGAATAGCTATGGGAAAATACGCAGTCAACAAAATAGGGAAGCTCCTCAGAGGAAAACTAAATATGAACAGTGGCGTAGCAAGGTGTTTGGGGGCTCCTGTGCAGGGTTTTGGTGGCGGGCCCCTTCAGTGCTTGCACCCCCTCGATTTCAAACAAAAAGACTGCGCAAAAACGCCTTTTTTGATATAGACACTGCATATTTCGCCCTCGAAAATAAATATATAATTAGCTTATCACAATTTTTATTATTTTCTCTCATTTCGGCCTATATTTATAAAACATTTTAAATTTCTTCAGTCAATCAGTCTACCAGAGAAAATTGAATTAGAGCTTAAACCAATGACACTTTTGAGTGTGTACGCCAAACTTGTAGGCTAGACTTGATTACGTTCTGAATTTTCATAAAGTAAAAATTTGACTCTGACCGCCAGGGGCCCTTACTGCCGGGGGCCCTCGTGCACTGCACAGGCTGCACGGCGCACGCCCTATTGCTACGCCACTGAATATGAACCTAAAAAAGAGGATGGTCAAGACGCTGGTGTGGAGTGTGGTCCTGTACGCGTCAGAAACATGGACAATGAGAAAAGATGACATAAGAAGATTGGAGGCTTTCGAAATGTGAATTTGGCGAAGAATGAAGCGTGTCAGCAGGAGGAAGCACAAGACGAACGAATAATTACTGCAAATGGTGGGAGAGGATAGGTCAATGCTGTAGACAATACGGAGGCGGCAGAGAAACTGGATTGGCCACATCATGAGGAGTGACACCATAGTAAGAGTCATCTTCGAAGGAAGAATGGAGGGGAAAAAGTCAAGAGGAAGACCAAGAACAATGCTACTGGACTGAATGATGACAAATGATGGTTCTTCTTTCTTCTCCTCCGTCATTGGTGTGACGATGAGGCTTTTGTGAAAATTCTCCAAACTTCTCTGTTCCTGATTGTTTCACCGATCTCAGCTAAGCTGGTGCCTTTGTCCCTCAGATCTTCTCTGATGTTATCCATCCAAGTCTTCCGCTGCCTCCCTCGGCTTCTTTCTTCCTCCACATGCCCATGCAGTGCAGCGTTCGGTAGCCTTTGTTATGTCATTCTTCTCACATGACCGAACCATATGAGTCTTCTCTTCCTGATATTTTCTATTATTGTTTCATCGACTCCTAGTTCTTCTCTTGTTTTTCGATTTCTGATCTTCTCTCTCCTGCGTTCACTTATGATTCTCCGCAGCCAGCTCATCTCTGCCACCAACAGTCTTTGCTCGTCCTCTTTTCTTAAAAAGGACGAACGAAGGAACGGCTACAGAGGGCTAAAGATGGATGCTCAGAACAGATATGCGTGGCGTCATTGGACATATGAACCTGCCTGACGGCAGAGAACTAAAGAAGAAGAAGAAGCATTTAGAAGCGATGCAATAATCGCTTCAGTCCAATCACGCTTATTCTGGTTCAATTATGAAGTAGCCACTAAAATTATAAGCTCGGTTCCAAAACTCTCATTGACTTCTGTATGTTCAAACGATTATCGAGTACTAAAATGTAACAGAAATCACTTATTGTAAGTACATGTATACCGCACCGTATTATTTCTATCCAATGATTTTCCCAAGAAACATGATCAAAACACGGTAGGATCAATCGGGAAGGCCTACTCTTTTAAACCCTCCCAGCATTTAACTAGCACTGTATAATAATTTACTATAATTGACTATTCTAAACTGGTAAAGAATGAGCGGCGAGCCACGTGACAAAGTGTTTCACTCAAATGATATTAACAACAATTATTATAGAGAACCGTAGGATCTTAATAACAATAAAGCGGAAACATCATGGTTCAGTGGTTCTGCGTTATTCGGGAAGTTAAAAAGGTTTCTCGTAGGCCTACTTGTCAGTTAATAAAATATTAATGCAAAATCCTGAAACCTGTAGAAAAATTCTCATATTCGTAAGCCTAGGCCTACTCATCGTCGAAAAATATGTACCTAGGTGGTATAACGCACCCCCTCCCTATGGAATGGGTTTTCCCCCATCAGTTCGCTCTGACTTGTCTCTGGTATACTGTATCCTCGTCTTTCTCTCGTCTAAAAACTTGCCTTTTTTCTCGGGGTTGAACGCACTGGGAGCGCTTCTGAAAGGCTCTTGCTGCAAGATGCGCTTTATAAATGGTCAGATTTAGATAAGATCGCGAGTCCAACAGTCGCATTGAGCAATGCGCTTGTAATCTTAGGATCAAGAGACCCACCTGTGCAACGCATTTCGAGACACACATCTGATGAGTCATGTTGCGGTTATTTAAGGCAAACGACGGTAAGTCACGGTTGGCTGAGTCGATGAAGCACCCCACCACCAGATAAGAGTCTGAAAATAAATCGTTCCAGAAGTAAGCTTACACATGCAAGTGGAAATACTAGTCAGAAAGTGAGACTCTGGCAGCTTCATATTATACTAGGCTAGTGCGTTGTATTTACGTCCTTTAATTAAACTCAATGAACACTGTAACACCACTGTGTCCCACAATATTACTGGGATGAAAAAGCACTCTCGGTTGAATTTAATACAATAATAATGAAGCATAATAATATGAAGATTTCAATTAGCCTACTGCGTGCGATGAAAATGCACATTCGCCAACCTGATATCTGAGCGATTGGAGTCTTCGGGTCAGCATCGGACGCAACTGAAATGCAAACGAATGCAATAGAACATTTATTTACAAATAAATTTTGGCCTAGTGTTAATGAACGTTTAGTAGTGCGCGACTAAGTGGCAATAACAAGGTTGCAAGACACGTGGACATAAAAGCGCGTTCTTTTGGTTCTGCTTCATAAAACCTATAGAACTTCTGCAATTCAAACTACTTTGTCCGGAATCCTGTCACTCGGTCCACTATCAATGGACGCTCGGTTGTCGCTCCTGTGAATACTGCTGCAGTTGGTTTCTTGACCAAATGTCATGCGACAAAAATGAGATTATTAGTTATAAAAAATAAGCACTTATTTAACTCTTTGGTACGCACGACATTCTTTCATGTGACATTTTTTCATTATGCCATTTTGTCCGTGTCACATTGTTTATGACATTATGTCAGGCTACCCTACAGCTTAGTCCGGAAGCTTTGCGTGTGTTTTCCCCCAAGAGTTGGAATCGTATTGCTCGAGAGCCGCGGCTCCCCAGTTTGTCTCTTCTACAGTTTTGTACGCGTCTGAAGTCTGTATAGCTCAACAGTAGTTTAACTGATCCTGGAGCACCCCAATGATTTTTCTTAAAGAGGCGCTATATAGTAGGCCTATATAGGCATAAAACTAGAAAAACCATTAACCATGGCAATTATTATGTAGGGGAAGGTTGCCAAAGATGGACCACGTAAGGATGATCGTCTGTTCTCGCCACAAATTATGAGAAACTGATTATAAAACACGGTCGTTACATAGATTAGGTGTTGATACACCATTTGATTCAATAAAATTTTCATTTAAATAAATAGAATGAAAAAAATCAAATAATTAAAATATTGCAAAAGTGGTCCATCTTAGGAGCATGGGCGCCAAAGATGGACCATGGAAAAAATGCATTGTTAAAGGCGGACAAACAGCCAGATTCATCAACCATTTCTGCTAAAATGAACTTACATTAAAGAGTACATATTGTGCAATTTTTTAATAAGTAATAAAAAAGAAAAAAATTAATTGCCATTTTTTTCATTTAAGATACTCAAAAAAACATTTTTAAAAATATAAACAAAGAAGTTTCCAATTTTTCTCTCAGTTTGACATTGTCCACATCATTGTCGATAATAAATTACAAATGCTAGCCTATTAGAATATATTTCAGTAAATAAAAAAATTTAAAAATTATGAAATTGCCATTTTTTAATTAAAAAACTTAAACAATATTTTTTAAAATTATAAACAAAGGATTTTCCATTTTTTCTCACAGTTTAACATTGTCCACCTCACTGTCGATATTAAATTACAAATGCTGGCATAGTAGAATATATTTCAGTAAATAATAAAAAAAGAAAAAATATTAAATTGTCATTTTTTAATAAAAAAAATTAAAAATTAATTGTAAAAAATAAAAATAATTTTTTTTTATAATTTTCTCACAGTTCAGCATTGACCACATCACTGTCTATAATAAATTACAACTGCTAGCTTAGTAGAATATTATAGAAGTTAGTTCCAGTAGTAATAATGGGCATCAATGATGATTAGACCGTGTTCATGCATAGTTGCCTAACATGGACCACACGTGTTTCATCTTAGGCAACTTGCACACACCCACTTCCAGCTCATTTAACTTTTTGAGCAGTTCTGATATTAGATTTTCTGGTATGATATCTTTTAAATAATTGAAAAACTTAGTTCATAGACGAATTCCAAACTTTTCAGCAGGTCCGGCCTCGATTTTATACTCATTTTACCCCAAAACTATTATTTTATCAAACAATGTCAATTCACGTTTTTTCTGTTTTCTCGATGGTTTTTCTGTGTAGCGGATGTCTAATCATTTCATTCAATCTATCTTGTGACCTGCTAGACACGACAGCATCACATTACAATACAGTTTCAATCCTTGTGGCCAATCACGAGGCGGTCCATCTTAGGCGCTGGTCCATCTTTGGCAACCTTCCCCTACCTGTTCCATTTCCGAACACCTGAACTTCCATTATAGCCATTTGCTTCTGCACAAAGGGCGTCTGTACTGCGACGTATCTTCCAGGAGGAGTGTTGTCTTGGCAAGGGAGTTCCAGCGTTTCTATCAATCCCATCGTTCCGATGTACGTGGCGCATATGGAGTAGGTAGTTGGAAGAGGAGGATGGACATCGGTGACGGCAATGATAAAGTTCATCGGACGGTTTGCTAAAATAATGTAAGCTTATAGCAATTACAGGCATGGTTTTTGAACGCGACGACTAGTAACAGCCGAGTAGCCTATACGGCAGCACAATATTATGTAGCGCATTCTGAATTTAACAACGTCGTGTTCGATCTTGGGATCGCGTCATGGAGACTATAATAAAGGTGAGAGAAGAGCGCAGTGAGACACACATACACAAACACAAAGCGAGAGAGAGACAGACAGGCAGATAGACAGAAAGTTAATGATAGCCTATTATAATAATTATAATAGGCTCGTGCGGGACGTATAAAAGACAACTGGAATCTCCAATAGGCCTACTCCATGTTTCTTGAAATGACCGTTTGACAAAAACTTAATACATTTTGACGTTGGGATATGATTCCTGAAATGACTATCCTCACCGACTAATTAGCTGTAGGGCCTACCGATTTAGCAGTTCAGTTTTTTCATGCTTGAACTTTTTCTTATAGTAAATTCTACTCCGATGTAGGCCTATGCTTTTGATTAGGCTATAGCCTATTGTATTGTATTGTAGGCCTATCTATGTATTTACAAAGCACCTCTCACAGTGCACACCAGCGAGAGTCGCTCTTAGTGCGAAATACCCAGAGAAAAGAAAGTAATTTCGAGACAGCGAGAAGATGTTGATTCGGGCATCCGTTAATAGTGACGAACTTATAAATGGAGAGAGCTGATTCCAAAATAGACATACAGGACCAATGAAGACAAAAAAAGCTCACGATTTGACTAAGGAAGTGCTTATACTCGTGGAAGAAGAAGATCATACATTAGGCCTACACATGTTTTAATAATTTATTTCCCGCTGCTCGCATTTGGAACAGCGTCCTTCAAGCTTCCAACTCAGAAGCGCTCCAGACTACAGCGCGGATACTGAATCACGCCGAAATGCGCGAGCAATTGCGAGTTAATGACTTGCTCAAGCTCCCTACGTGGCGACTTGAGGTAGGCCTAGATTCGCTGGAATACCTCGGCTAAAAGGCACCAAGTCCACCACTATACACTCCAGCATGTAGCCTATCAGCAGGAAATCGTTATAACGGCTAACGTGGCAGAAGAAACGACGCCATCTTTACCTGCTGTGGTTCCACATGTAACCATCACAGTCGAGATAAAGTATCTCAGTCCAAGGTCGACTGCCCACCATAGATTGGCATCGCTCAGACAGAGAGCGCAAGTTATGTAGCCTGGGTAGAACGTGTTATCACAGTTGCTCGTATTCGTCATGCCATCTATGGCACGACCAGGGGGTCGGTCAGCCGTAACCGAGCTCATCGTCGCATTCTTTCCACAGCAAGCCAGGTTGTCACGGGGAATTTCTGAGGCAGAGTACATGAATATTGATCTGATTTTAACATTCATGGGGCCAACATGAATTATAGTCTCGATATATAATATAGCCTACAGACATTGATGCAAACGAACTAATGTAATTAAAGATCTGGACTTTGACATGGCTCCTGCGTGAATGTTCGCGAAAGCGCCAAGCATGACCATTTACAACACGTTTTTACAATACGTTTCTTCTGAATCTCAAAATGGCCTTTGATCTTCCCTGATTAAGTACTAAGTAGTTGCAGTTCAGTCTTCCGGCTCCAAGGCACTGAACATACTTCTACACCACCGCGTTCCACATAGTATTCGTGTTTTGCCTGTAGGCCTATGTATCATAATCTTCAGAGGATAATTATAGAACTACGGCGGTATGTTAAACGATAATTTTATTTATTTTATCCTTTGAGATGTCGATGCAATATCCGATTCTCGCAAGTTTACCTTCCTGGGTACAGGTAAAGATTCTCTGGTGCTGCGTGATATTGTCTCGGCTGATCTTCAGCGCTGCTGCATTGATGTTTGTTTTATCTCGGATGTGGAACCAACAAGCGAAAGGAGTCGGATCAACGTCGACACCCTCACAAAGTAAGGTATCGTCGGAGTATATGTCAACGCACGCATCTAAACAGGACTGAGCGTTTGTGTAACCTGGAACGTATCTACCAAGCGTTGAATAACTGTTCGCTGTTTCCGTCCATTTCGTACAGTCTGTAAAATAATAATAATAATAACAGTTTTCCTTTATTCAACCATCCGGTTGACAGACCGCAACCAGTTACAGTGTGCAATTATGCAGTTGAAACAATTCGCAAGAACTGAGATAACAGAATACATAAATCTTAAATTAACTACTAACAGAACAAACAATAGGCCTACACGGCGCTAATAGCAGCCTGCAAAGCATGTCCGCCCTACGGGGCGCGATCTCGGTACCGCTTGCTCTCCATACCAGCGCATTATCAAATCCGCTACCAGGCCATCACCCCCCCCCCCCGAAGACGGCAACTATAATAGGAGTTGTAGTGAAACTTGAACAAACCTTTGAAAGTAATCACTTTATAACGAACAGGTCCAAGTCTGTTTCGACGCGTTTGGAGGGAAACAGTCCTTCGAAAGTAGATCGGTGTAGTGGAGAGAATGCACCATTGATCATATAATACACCCTAGATTTTAATGTCTTTTTCATGTGGTAATTGTCCGGGCGGTACTTTTCTTGAGGGTAATTGTCCTGTTACCACCTGGAATCTTCCCCCCCCCATCCTCTCGCTCTCTCAATGTGTTTCTTTCCCCCGAGGCCTCACGGTTAAATACGGTGCGCCTTTGCAAGAGGAGCTCTATAGAATGAAATTTTTTATATAATATTATGATACGATTACCGGACATTTAGATATTAGGTTACTTACCACAGATCGGAACGGAGCAGAATTCCCACGCTACGCTGGTACCCGTGAAACACCAAACGCCATCAACGAAAATGTATGGACTGGGATTACGGCAATAGTTGGCTGCGCCAGTGGCGTCACCTTCGGGGAAAGCGGTGGAATCTTTGAACGCAGTTTTCGTCCAAGGTATGCAGCTCTTGCCGGAAGTCGTCGTATTCTGGGCTCCTGTGTATTCAGCCCCCGAACGAGTCACTCGGCAGCCTACGAAAATAGCGGAGTGGTTCATGTATACGTCAAGGAATGTCGCATGGAAGTGAATGTGATTATGTCTGCCATTATCAACATCATTGTCATCATCATCATTATCATAAAATTATATCATCGTCATCATCTACGTCGTCAATTCGACATGACCATCTTCACCATTATCATCACCTGCATCGTCTTCATCAGCAACATCATCATAATCGTCATCATAAAATCACCTATGTATACTAACTACTTTATGACTAAGAATGCCTAAACATTGTAGTTACGCCTAAGCTCAATGATCATCCCAGTGTTCATCCAGATGCCAGTCCCAAGCCTGGATAAAGAAGGAGGGCGACTCTAATCATCATTCTTATCACACAGTGTCGTTAAGCTGGTAATACTAAGCCTACCCCAGTTGAATAACATTGAACTGGGGCAGGCTTAGTAGTTTCAGCTTATAGTAGGCTATATTAAACTAACCTGTTGTTGATGGTACTTCTCGTGAATCTTGAGTTGGAGCAAATGGGAAATCTGCACAGTTGCAAACAATACACTTTTCAGTGGACCTACATCTATTTTTAAACAGTAGGCCTAAGATTTACTAAATTCACATTTTTACTTCTTAGTCAATAACACTACAGTAACTGTGACCAGCCTACAGAATGGCGTTTTACAAACTAAAAATAAATCTCTGTAAGATTATTTTTAATGTCTTATTTACACCAAAAGAACTCAAAATGAGCTGGTGAGGCCAGGATTCTTAAATACTCTGAAGGCCCTGCATTAATTTGTGACGTTCGTGACTGGACCAGAAGATACATTCGTCTCACTACTATAACCTACCTGTTCTGGCGTAAGTGTAGACGATTACTTCACACACGACCAGGGAGTCGAGTTCGAATGGCATGTAGAGTATGACGTATCTGCCGCGCATTGGAATATTTGGAGCACAGGTGAGGTATACTATTGAAAAGGCTGATACATAACCTTTGTAATTTGCGCAGACGGTGTACAGACCAGGAGACGGCGCAGTGATCCACGGGTCAATATTTGTTACTCCAAAGACAAAGTCGTGAAGAGCTAAAACAACATAATTGCATACTGTAATATTATTTTTATTTGCTTTGAGGAAGAAGAACAAAAATGGCTACGTATGCTGACCTCCGCGGACAGCAAGAAGTTTCAAAAGTTAGCAACTTGTTCTTAGCCATGTTGTTGACGATTGTCCAGCCCGCTAATGTCCGCTTTAAGGAGCATGCGTGCATTTACTGCCAGAGTTGACCTGCAAAAGTCTTGGCAACCGACTATATAAACGGATTTTGCATGCTATACGCGTGAAGGGCACATCCGCACATTATTTAGAGCCGCGGTTAATTAGAATTTTGAAGATTACAATTACGATTACGACTGCTGAAGTTAATAATTATAGCTTGCCAATAATTACCGTGATCGACTGCAGATAATACAACGTTTGACTCACCGTGGTCTAGGGCGGTTGTTATAGTGATCGCTGAGACGCTCATTTTGACCCCAAAATCAACCGCCCACCAAGGACTGTATTCAACCGTCGTCCGGGAACATAGTCCTCCATAGACCCAACCGTCAACTGCCAGGGAGGAATTCCAATTGGAAAGAGTGGAACTCTGGTAGGTAGCTCTCCCCGTTGACACGGATAATTTCAGAATGGCTAAAATATGGCACAAATAATAATCCAATGTAGGACCCTAAGACTAACATAAAGTAATGCGATACAATATTAGTAGGCCTATACGAAAAGTTACCCACATTCTGCGTGCACTACATATACAATGTTGTACATGCAGGCCTATGCCATCAACGGTCTGCATTATGTATCTAGGCCTATATGCATAAAGACACAGGCACAACCATTCACAAAAATTATAATGACCCATACACACATGCGCACTATAGGCTATATTTCCGTTCACGTACGTTCTCATCCTAGCTTTATGAATCCAAAATAGAATGTATGATACACAAATCTAGCATTTCGGAAGATGTGGATTGGAGTTAATTAAGTTAGGGCAGTTTGATAATGCCAGCAAGATGAAGTAAGAGAAATTATCATGAGATATGATGTATTGACAAGAGGCGACGATGCCAAACAATAAAGAAACAAAGTCGACATACTTAAAACAATGTGTTTTGTCTACTGCAATAAATACGTCCACGAAAAATTACATCAAGTTAATTCTAAATTCGTCAATCAATCATTGGATATAATTATTATAATAATATAAGAGATCATATAATATATAAATAAGACCATAGTTACCGGTGTATATATAAGCTTAGCTTAGATTATGTATTAGGCTAATTATAATGTATAATTATGGGTCATAAGCTTATAAGAAGTAGGCTATATACTTTAAGTCTTACCTCCGGTCCGTCGGGTATAGACCTGCACTTCGCACAGTGAAAGCGTCTCCCTTGTACCCTGAATCTGAACGAATACGTATCGACCAGGCACAGCATTCCAGTCGCAGACAATGGAAACGGTGTCACCAGGGTCAACGGTGGCGTCGTACGTGGCGCATACACTGTGCTTGGTTGTGCTAGGAGATGAGGAAACGTTCGGAGGCATGTTGGTCATTCCAACCAGAACATTGCGGAGTCGTGGTGGTACTAAAGAACACAAATTAAAGTAATATATGCATGCACCTATAGCGGAACTTTTGTCATTTGCTTAAAGCGGTACTATTTCCATTATTTTATTAAGAGCGAGGCTGTTGATATTTGCCAATAGCGGAACTATTGTTGTTTACCAATAGGGGGATTATAGTCATTTACAGAATAGCAAAACTAATTGATACTTTTACCGATTTATGTAGCGCCGCAATTATATAGAATACTCGCGGCGCTTCATGCTTAGCGCCCGATAAGACCAACATATTACTTAGAACAAAATTATTTATAAGCGCTTGCAAAAAAATCTAAAAAGGCGGTTTTTAGGCAAGCCATTCCAGGAAGATGGACTTACCACAGCAAATTCCTTTGCGGGAACACGGAAGATCGGGTCTCGTAAATCAACCAGGTCAGATGTGCTAAGTAGCCTATGGTAGGATAGCGGTGGGAGGGTAAAATAGGTCTAGCGATAGTGGCTCATTCTAGAGTCTGGGAGACGGGATTAGGAACTGCTGCCTGAGGGCCTGAACTAGGGTTAAGGTGGCTGGGCCCGACAGGATGAGATAATATAAAATGGATGAAAAAAGAGCGGAGTAAGAAAATACAAAAATTAGTTAAGTTTAGAAAAGATAAGATAACTACTAATGAGACGAAATAAGATAAGTTTCGATAAGGTAAGGCGAGTCAATATAGCAAGGTAATACATGCAACACAAAAAACAGACAGGGCTTTTTTAATGTGCAGTTGTACACAAAATGTGCAGTTGTAGAAGCACTTCTGTACAGTTAAAACTAGCAAAAAGGTGATTGTCCTCCGATTGGAAGTAATTTTGTGGGGTGCGGTGGAGTAGTGGTGGCGTCGTTGCCTTGGAGCCGGAAGGTTCGAGGTTCGAATCCACCTGGCCGCGTAAGGACCTTGGGCAAGTTCTTCACTCATAATTGCTCAGCGCTTCGGCGTGAAACTCCGATGCAGTGTCCGCTCTGCAATCGGGAGCGCCTCTGAGTAGGGAGAGCTTGAAGGGGCGCTATAACAAGTGCACATACAAACAAATTTACCATGAATGATGGAAAATGAAAGGAATTGTGCAGTTCAACGATTTTTTTATAAACAGCTCTGGAAACAGCAACAGACCAAGACAACAAGATACACCATTAAAAGGAGCTAGATCTATAGTTGCTACCAAAGTAGGCTCTGCAGCAGGCCGTGTCGTCCTTGCAATCCTGTGGCCAGAACGTCGTTGCATCATCTCCCATTCCCTTATTCTGATCCGCGTAAGTCACCGTAGCTGCTTCCGGCCAACTGGAGTCATCAAACGTTGGCAAATTCCATCCGGATGGGCAATCACGATAGCACTGACATTTCCACGTTAGGTTTCTAACCATGGCGTCGTCGCTGTCAGTGGATACTGTGATCGAATTCTGACTGTTGGTCTTGGATGATGGCTTACTGGAGATGGCTATTCCGACATCAGACCATCGTGTTCTGATTTCAATGACATTGGTGTAACTTCCCTTATTCGAATCAGATATCGAGGCATCGCCGGTGAATACTGTCATTTCTTCGAACGCCTTGACGGAAAGCGTAAATTGATCTACAAAATTAAAGAATGCAACTGATGTAGGCCTAAGAGCAGTTGCAATAAGTAATATCCGTGATTGTACCATACATGTAGTTAGGCCAAAACACAGTGTTTTCTGCAATCGTTTGGAGTCTCCTCAGCTTGAAAATAAAATGCGGGACAGCTAGAAATTTATACAGAAAGATGGCTAGAGGTTGTTCATGAATAACCTGCTGCCAAGTTCAAATCTGACAGGATTTAATTTTTGAACCTTTCACAGCTTGTCATTCTCTATTAACCGCCCAAGGAATGCAAGTCAGAGAGTGCAGTCGTGTTTCAAAAGAGCTGCATCAGATTTATGGCTGCTGTAAATTAATGAGACATTAAAAGCTTAATCTGAAACTCAGGTCATGGTGTCAACCAGCGTTTCTTTGTTTGAGCATTGCTTGCCAAAAGATTAACGCTCTGTTTGTAATAATTGTGTTGGAAGAAACGATTAAATAGCATCTTTTAGCGATCAAGGCTACTGACGTCTAGGCCTAGGCCTATATATACAAAACGTGTATTCACAATTTTCGTCGTTAACGTGTAGTTATTGTTCCTCGTTTTGCTTGAGAGCGCTTATATAACAACGGCGAGGGATCAAATATCCTATTTGACACTTTTCCTAAAATAATGAGTGATAGCATGAAGAAAAAAATTAATGCCACAATCATCTGAAACTCAGAATTTGTGCTAACATGAATGTTGAGTTCTTTTCAGAGGTGTCTATAAAGCTGGCGCTAGAAACCTTCTCAAAATATAGAATGCGTTCATCAATATGATCACTACCAATAGGCCTATCCAATTTTTACAGCACTAAATTTTCTCACAGTGAAAATGCCAACCCATACCTTGGTAGTAGTAACTGGTTAAGTTGACAAGTGTCACGTAGCTGACATATCCAAGATCGACGATCCACCATGGATCCGTCTCGCCAGCAAGAGTGCATGAACAACTAGTAGAAGCATTTTGGATGCCATCAACAGAAAGGCCCGACTCGTGGCTATCACTTGTTGAGCTCTGCGTCGTTGGTTTGTTTAAAGCTGTGTTGATACCTGTAAGAAAAACAGTTCGATTGCTCAATGCAACCAATGAAGGAAGTTCTATGTTGGCAAACGACGTTTAAGAGGTTTAATTCTAGTTGTTTTGACTACCTGTTCATCTGCAGTTAGTTTCTAACAACACGCGTAGGTCAATAGGTCACTTCGGACATGGTGACTTTTTAAAACAAAGTGTGGTGACACTGGTGAGCCTGGTTGGATCACCAGAGTTACAGGCCTATATGTAGATCTATCAGTTTAATACTAAATGATAAGACACCTGAGTTCTGGCATTTGTTTTATAATTAGTCTAACCAAAAGACTTGTTTCAGCAACCTTAAAACAAAATATCGTAAAAGTAGAAGATTGAAAGGATTAGGATAAGAGTTATTGAAAAGTGTAACTTCAATTTGTAGTCAAAGACTGTCCAACCGAACTTACCAAGACCCGTATCAATGATGATGTTGCTGGACGGACCACCACACAATTGACTTTCATCACCGGGGCATAACATGTAGCACTCAGTGCTTCGACCGTACAGACCATAGGACTGCCCGCAATAACAGTCCGTCATGTTCTGTACACCAGCGAAACGATATCCCTGACAACGGAGCAAAATATATAGAGAGTTAATATACATCAGGTGCTTGAAACTTTTATATGTCGTAAGTTCCACACAGACAATGACCAACTGCTTGAAACATCGACATAACGTTAGACCAATAATATTTTATCACAATTTTAGCAATTTGTCAATTATAGGCTAAATGAAATTGGTTAAACTTAATTTGTCATTTAAATATGCAAGTAACCAATTTTGCATATTGGTGATTGGTAAACGTTGAATCATAATTTACGTATGACCTACTTTCTCTATGCATGATTGGAAGCAGGTCGTCTGAGATGCAGAGGAGTCACTCTGAGCAACTTTCTCCGGCAGATCACGTGGCGTACTATCGTCGAAGCATCCGATTACAGAGAAACTTGGCAGCAAGGCGTCTGAAATAAATCAAACATCCATTGCCGAAATTGGAAAATTACAGTTTCAAACTGCAATATTTTGATTACAAAATCTATGAACCCATTGGACCATCGATTGATGTTTGAAACTTGTGATGTGGGTAGAAGCAGTCATTGTTCATTCGATTAATTATTCATCATGCTGATTTATATAGCACCCCTTTTGCGACTACTCAGAAGCGCTCTAGACCCAGCACGGCTAAAAAAGGACAGTTTGAGATGCACATAAAAAGTCTGAGTGGAGCCTGGGGGGAAAAGGCGCAGCGACAAAGGGAGTCCGCACCAAAGCGAGGACCAATTACCATTAAGCATTAGTTTAAAGCTTATTCCCTGCTTCCAATGATTCTTAACCGATGTTCCTTTAGAAAATACGCGTGTATTATCAGCTAGCAGATTAACGCTTGCCAATTGATAAAAATAGTCTGGTATCGATGTCATTTTTGCTCTGTTTCAGCTAGCTGCCATAGCGCCCTTGGTTGCTTTGTCTACAGAAGTGATGATTTACAGCTGACGGAATACAATGCAAAGATAATCGATGCAGAGGGTCCATTATTTTGTATCACGTGTTTCCTTGTCGTTGACGCCTCACACGGGAAACGAAAAGCAAATAAATAATTCGCATTGCAAAAGGCTGATATAATTTATAGGCCTATAATTGCTGCGCAACAGAAATCTTGTAGGCCTACGACATCGATTTATTCAATCATTCATTAGCCTAATGTCACCGATTAATATTATAGCGCCCTTTTAAGAAATCCACGCAGAGGCTCCCAGTTTAACCACGATGATGCAAAAAAGGTTCTAAGGAGACTGTAAAGCACTGGCGAGTCAACCCTAGGTAACAGGCGTATCTCCAATGGTAGCCTATGGAGCTTCAACTGGGAATTAAAGACTGACAGTTTGGGGTACCAACGCGAGGAAACAACAGTAACCTAACTGTTCTCCACTTGAGGCAGAGCGAAGGACTCCGCGAGCTGGGACAAAAATCATTAGTTATGTACCTAAATTTACGGTTTACAATCAAACAACACCTTTCGCGTGTTACTATTAGGCTTAATAATAGTAGTTAATTCAATTGCATATTTTTATTGTTAAAGTCCTGCGGTTAATTCCAATTCTTTATGAATAACTGTGAAATATCATACGGCAATACATGTAGAATGCTGCGCGGTAGAGCACAGCAAAGGTAACAATGGATACGGTATTTTCTAAAGGCACCTTTATTAATAATTGAATCGCGCAGCACAAAAGAAATGACACTGCTACCCACTCAGTCCTGTATCTATAACGGTGATGGCGTCAGTGCCTCCGCACATTTCACCAAGAAGCAATATCGGTGACCATCCAGCACACGGTATCGTGCATTGACTGCTCGTCCCTTGTTGGCCGAAGGAATTCATGCAACAGCAGCTGCTTCCGTTTCGCATTCCTGCGAACCTGAACTCCTGTACGAAACAATGTCAATGCAATCAAGTTACAGAACAAATTTGAATCTACTCGTTGGATGAATTGGATAACTGGGGCCCCCACCAGTACCGCAGGACACGATTTTATTTCGGACATGCATGGGTAGCCAGGACCAATGCCAGATATGGATGAGGTGTAGCCGTTCCAGACATACTGCGTTTATAAATTGTAACTCCCGGGAGAACGGATTGCATCAGACCATAAAAAATTATTATTATTATTATTGCTACTACTATTACTACTACTGCTGCTACTACTACTACTACTACTACTACTACTACTACTACTACTACTACTACTACTACTACTACTACTACTACTACTACTACTACTACTACTACTACTACTACTACTACTACTACTACTACTACTACTACTACTACTACTACTACTACTACTACTACTACTACTACTACTACTACTACTACTACTACTACTACTACTACCACCACCACCACCACCACCACCACCACCACCACCACCAGTCCACCACTACTACTAGGCCTACTACTACTACGATTCGGATTGGTTTTCAACGCTCCCAATCGCACATAAATTCCAAAAGGCCACAAGGCTATTATAGACTCGATGACGATGTATAATAGGCCTATACTGTAACTGCATATGCGTGCATGCATGCTTGTATTTTGTCTGTATTTTTAATTTCTCTGCACGGCCATGGGCCCCCGCAGAAATCTTTGCAGGAGGGGGCAAAACACGATGGTCAACGTTAAACAAAAATTAGCAGGACAACAAATGCAAAGCGGGAAGCTAAGAACATGCGTGGGTATTTTTCACAGAGGTTTCTTGATTGTAAATTTTTCACATTCACTTTTTAAAATTTCTAATAATTTATTATGAATTGCTTCTTTTTGCAGGGCAATTTGTTTAAAATATCGAAAAGCACTAGTTAAAAGTAGGCTTTTTAATTCTCTAATATGAAGAAATTTGTTATAAATCTCAAAAGTAGTAGTGAGAAAAATAGGTTTCAATTTTCCAGGGGGGGCAAGTGCCCCCTTGCCCCAATGTGCGGGCGCCCATGTGCACGGCTGTCCGCCTGTTCCAGAGCGACCTCCGTAACGAAATAAAACCGTTATCTGAATGATACACGAATAATATACTGACAGCGATGAGACAATCCCGTTGGCAGGTGCTCAGAGACGTTGTCGTTAAACAAGAGGATTTAGTTGCAAGCGAATTAACCGCGAAACAACCGAGTAAATCGCTGGTCACGATCCCTTGACCTGAAAACAGATCATCAAATTGTGTTGTTGTATGCGCAGTGTCATATTCAGGTTGATATCATTTTTATTCGTATTCTTTTATCTAAAATGGGAATGAGACTTTGATCGCCTTGCTTTGCGTGACGTAGCCTAGCCTATATTATATTGGAAATGGAATACTGCAAGAAGAAACTCTCTGATTATTATGATAAGACACGATCAATTTAGAATGTTTACTTAATAGTAAAATATTAGAATAGTTAGTTTTACGGTCTAAGCTCGTGCCTGGACTCTTCCAGGCATCCTTTCGCTGTCTCAAGACTTTTCTTTTTCTATGGGGCACTTTTTTGTGCTGAAAAGCGTGTCTGACTAGCGATACAGTGCAGAATGGAAAGACATTAATTTTGATAAAGAGATGGAGGATGGAAAGGATTTAGTTTAATGGAAACATAGAGAAGATGGAGCAATCAACTTATAGATAGGCTACTACTCGTGATGCAAAATAAGTTTGTGTGGTGTAGATGGAATTTTTGAAAGGTTTGCTGCAAACGTTAAAATAACAGTATTACGGTAGAAAGGTATGAAGATTTGTACGTAATTAGTGAGGTACCGTACTGTATGTATACACTGTATGCAGTGGCGTAGTCAATGGGATGGGGATAAACCCTCATTGGCTTATGGAAAAACTGTTTTTAAAGGTTATTTGTCCAATTATTAAATTATAAGAAAAAACAAGCATCGGGCCATAACCCCTCCCCCCATAGGAAATTCCTGCATACGCCACTGACTTTGTGAAGTTTAATTTGGGTAGGGTGGTAAGTAAGTATAGGGCAAAGAGATACGAGAGAAAATTTTGAAATACAAACCTGTTATGACTAAATGTCCAAGAACAAACATAACAGATGTGGCATAAAATGCCAGTTTGCGACAATTCAGTCTTTCCATCGCATTAAATTTTAATGTCCTTGCATATCGAAAAATACGTAGAGTTCCAATCTCACTGCATTTTCTCGGCGCCTTTCTGTGTAGCGTATCGGATGTTGGAATGTGCCTCACCAACTGATCTGCTGCCAACCAAAGCATATCTGATTGTTTGAGCCAGGTATTGATGTGTGCATTGTTCCGTAGCGAATGACATTATAGCTATGCAAAATGAGGCCCTGCATAGAGCGTCCAACCGTTTTGAATTTAACAAAGACAGGTAGTAGGCTATCAGCAGCGGAAAATGAGCGAGTTTATAATAAAATGCTGATTCGGAGCGGACAATTCCGAGTGTGCATAAATTATTCTCATCGATCCAACGTCTATGAAAGACGAATAAATTTCATCATTCACACTTTCATTTGAATAACTTTTATGTAAGTGGCTATAATATTTTCAGGAATCCAACTTATACTGAAGCAAGAATTATTACCAGCAAACCAGCTTCTGTTAAAGAAGCAGTATTTTAGTCAATCCAATTTCAATTGAAGCAGGGATTATTTCTTTCAATTCAATTTCTTTCTAAATAACATCTATCTGAACAGCAATTAATTACATCCATAAATCCAGCTTCTATTGAAGCAAGAATTATTTCTATCAATCCAACTTCTATAAAAGTAGGCTAAACATTTCGACGATCCACTCCGAATTGACCGCTCCGAACTGTCCACTCTAAATTGTCCGCTCCGAATTGTCCCTTCCGAGTTGTCCCGGTACAAATTGTTCGGACACCGCTTAAAAGTAGGCCTACGTCAAATAATCCAATAAGTCCACCCCAATGTACAAGCCAGTGTACAAGGCTCCATGCGACTTGATATCCAGTTCAATCAGTGCTGAGTTATACTAGTTTGACGCTCTCTGCACGTGAATGGCTGTACTGCACTTCATAACCAATTTCTTCCCACTAGAAAATCAGTATCCTGTACGGCGTACGCCACTCTCTATCTTTTCTAAGCAGTAATTTTTGCCACTTTCGAAGATTTGTCTTCAACTGACTCGTGGAATTTACGGCACATAGGCCTAATTATCCTCTATAGGCTACATTTCAATCTTGTCCAAAGGTCCATCCAGTCTTCGTTTCATACCGTCTCCTAGAAATTTAATACTGTGTTTTTAGCTTCTGCACAAACGAATTCCTCAAGTAACCTGCTGTTATCGCCATTATGACGTGTCGTGTTACGGCGCAAAATAAATTATTGTACATGTAGTTATTATTATAATTATTATTATTATAACACATTTATTTCTTCAAAAACTGACAATATCATATAATTTTTTAACGCGAGGTATCTCAGATCCCTCGGGAATTCAAAAAAGTATCCGGAGACTTAACACAATTGTAGGCCTATTCGGGAGCGGCTAGAACTCGTCAAGATCAGGCGAAGCAAAGGTGCCTTGGAAGGCTATGGCGTTGAAACGTTGAATTAAAATGGCAATGCGCTGGAAAAGATAATTAGCCTATCGTTATTATTATTATGAGAGTGTTGACGCAAACATTATCCATGGAGTCAACATATGCAATCAACAATATTTTCGAAAAGGTCCAATACGACGTCAGGCAACGATTACAATGATGAGCTGTATTAGGTCTACACAAGTTTAACCACAACCTGTGCCATTCCACAACGTTCCACGCACTTGCCAGTGGAACACAATGGCCTCCAATTTGGCGCGAAAACGGACAATGGTTTCACTTGATATTGTTCGATAGATTCGCCGTTGCAACTATAATTTTGTTCAAATCCATTCTTCCGCAAAAATCCAACCAATTGTATCTGCAAGACATTATAGTCTGTCGAATGCGTGTGGTTCAGGAATAATTATTAGCGATGTTCACATTATTGTCTTCCAATGGCACGCCTTTGTATGAGCTTATAGCCTACATAATATGGAAGCATAATTTCAAAATAACAAGCTATTGTAAAATATAAGCAATTAAGCGTAGGCCTATTTACACATTTAGATAAGTTAATAAATTAAACAAAAAATTACTCTCGGCAGTTTGATTTTCTTTGAGCTACTTGTCCTTGTTTAGCATATTGCAATGCTTTGAGGAAATTATTATGTTCATTTTTTGTTTATTTTTAGACTTTCAATCGCTTATTCATGACGATTAATTGAGTCATTTATTTAAATCGTATGGATTATGGTGACAACCTTATATCTTAGTTCTGTACCCCATTCCTGAACAGCTATATAGGCTACTCTGAACATTTGACCCTACGGAAACCTCAATCGAACCATCTACTGACAACCATTTGGCCAACCCTTCTGACTTGACGCAGTGCTCGTGAATATGCTGGTTACCTGCGCTGGGATAATTATCGAGTGGTGCTTCAGCAGTTTGAGTTAACTATTGCAATTACGAACCTATGCTGCTTGGTGCTGTAAGTGATTAGGTCTCATATCCACTGATGCATATAAAGGATCATTCTCATTGATTTTTGTCTGAGTTAATTTAGCGATGACTCAATTGAATGCATGCAAATCATTTTGTTCGTATGCATGTAGAATTGTAGGCTACATGTAGATACATTGTATTCTGTGACTTGTTTCCAGCCGAATGAGTTGCACAGGTAAAATGCGCAAGCAGCGTTCTTAGTGATGGCAAGCCAGGACATGACTGTTCACAAAATCATTGCATGTGCACTTTGAAGTTCTGTTGCCGCTATACCGCTCTGTATACCGGCGAGAGATCTTCAAAGTGCAAACTATACAAAAAACGTTTGAAAAAAGGGAAAGCTCTTTAAAGTAAAAACTTGACGAAGTGTAGGGCCTAGACTTTTCAAAGTGTAAAACTGTTAAAGTTGAAATAATTTCGATGCACAAATGTTCACAGTGAAAACTATGTTGAACTTGTGAGTTTACTGGTAAAATATTCTCTGAATTTTACTGGCAATGTGATGGTCTTGCGTTCTGGATCAGCCTCTTTGTCTCACCTAGTCTCTCTCTCTCTATAAATCTGCCTCTTTCTCTATCCATCTGTTCCTCTCTCTGCGTTATGTTTCGTGTGTCGGTGTTTAACCACCCATTACAAGTTTACAACGTCCTAAAACTAAGTTAGAACGGCAGAACTATAGATTATCAATTCGGGCGTGAAACGTCTCTATGGCTCTACAGTAACTGGTGGAGCACGATTCTGCAGGTCCTTGCATGGCCGATATCCAAAATCCATAACACAGAAGCCTCCCTGTCTTTTCGTGTGCATAATAATAGGCCTACATTGAAATCTATATTTGGAAGAAGCGTTTAGCACGGTGTCCATGTGTACATGTTGAAAACCAGCTGCATCGCAAATGATATTGAAGTTTCGACGACGCACACACACTCTATGCGACACACTTACTGTGTTGTACACGCACCAAACAGATGCAGCTATATAAACTGTCAATACAAGCCCGACATTAAACCGTCTCTATGTCATTTTCACATCCCAATCCATCAGCACTACAATATTACAATTTGCAAATCGCTCCATATTATAGCCATTGGTGTTCCGCCTCTTTGAAACAAATTTCTGACAGTGCTACGACACACATCATTCTGATCCATCATACGAACTCATCAAAGCTCCAGCTCTCGCTATTATGTCATTCTAATAATTTAACTTCCTGTCTCCTTTTGTTCGTAACTCTCCTGGTGAAACTGTCTTTTGCTCTAAAGTCTAAACTTAAGACTTAATTAACTAGGCTACCTTTTAAAGTCTACGTTTAGCTTCTACAAGTCTGCTGAACTTCAGTGTGCACTTCTGAGCTTTGTAAGGTGGACATAATGCTGGCCTATTGCATTGTATTATACTCCCCACATTGCTTTTTCACAGATCTTATCCTAATTCTTCCACTTCCATCTACCTTCCACGCGTTGGCTACACGGAGAGTCCAGTGACAGTTTCTAGTACAGATGATGGTAGTTTAACGGCATTTCATTGTCTTCAGGGCCAATTTACAGCTTAAGCAGATCTGCGCAGGACCGAGGACTTTGGAAGAGAACGATAAAGTGTGCATTGGACACCTACGGGTTGTTAACCCACGGATAACGATGATGACAGGGCCAAATTGCATAAAGTCAGAAGAGCAGCGCCGGGCAGCACAACGCTGGAACCGTGGCACATGCTACGACACGGTCATCGGTTGCTGATAATAAGATCCTTTCTTTCCCTATTCCTGTGTGTAATCATTCGCTATCGATAATGACGGACCAATAATGACGAACCCGGCACCCCTTGATACTGAGAGTAATGGACAAGTCCAAAGAGGAAAGACGCACAGCGAGCGTTGAACGTCAAAATTCATAATCAAAATACCGTCCAAACGCTTACGACACTGAAGAAGAAAAGTCAGAAACTCGACATCAGTAGACATCTGAAAATCCGAACAAAAGCGAGCGAGCCTCGCCACAGACGCAAAAATCCGCCGAAATAACAAGAGAGGCACGATCAACCGCCAACATGGCGGCGACCATAAAGCTGTAGGCCTACCCCTCCTGCAAAAAATTATGCGGGCGCCCATGTTTGAGGTTCAATTGTTTTACGTTGGGCTATTAAATTTTCTTCTTGCATGGATATTATGCATAAGCCTCATATTTTACAGCCATAGAGACAGTTCTGAATGACACTTTTGATAAACTTTCCTATTAGGCCTATATTGGATATGCATAGGCTTATACATAATAAAGTATATTTTAGATAGTCCATAAGCCTACGCATAATATACACATCATTGTCGCTCTTTGCGTCTTTATTGAAAAAAAAGCAAGAAAGATACGATATCTTTCAAACAATGTACAGAAATGCATTTGCAGTGTTGTTATGCATAATATTATTGTAGCATTATTCTCGCAGACTCGCACCATAAAACAGCCAACATAAACGATCGAAGGCGCACCAGGATGTCAGATTCTTAGACCTGATCTCAAGATTTTACGTAAGGACTTCTTTTTTAAATACTGTTAGGACCCATCCTTCTTTACACTAAACGGAGTGCGTATTTATTTTCTGTTCAATAAGTGCACGTGTGAGGTGATGCGATGATTTTTTATATGGTAGTCCAATCCTAACATTATATGTACACTAAGTATTCTGTAGTGCATAGACTATATATACGAATGTTCACGGTAATAACTTATGCCAGTTTAGATAGAACACAAGTCACACCTATTAATATGCAGGAAATTGCTAGGCCTACAATATGAATATATAATTATCGTCTATAAATTTCCGAAACCTTAACATGGGAGAAGGTTATAGGAACAGAACAAGTTGGCTTTGCATCGTTGACATAATTAGCTACATTCGGTTGAGTCATCAACCTGAGGGAAATAGAGAGAAAAAGACCCCTTCTAGAGTCCACACCTGAGATCACACCATAAGAGAGTTCTATTCAGTAGAACAGTAGGCCTATAGACTACTTAGTACTTATATGATATCAATTCTCGAATTTAACACTGTGATAGACTTAGGCACACGAATGTTTTCATAATCTGCGGAGTCAATGAGAAATTTGCTCTTCACACCGGGTCTGACTATATTATCCTCTTATAATAGGTCATGCTCTCCGCATGTAGCTAGTTTCTGTAAATATGTAGGCCTACTGTCAAAGCATAAATCACATTATGATAGAGGCGCATTTCTGTGCCGAACATGGTGTTGATCATCTCGGCGCTCTAAGATAGCCGACATTTTCTTTAAGGACGTTCAATGCTATCAGAAGCTTCTTCCGGTCAACAATAAAGATTCCGACGACTCCACAGGACACGAGCACAATGGCCACAATGCCCATCACGGCTGCTCCTCTTGATTCTTTGACCAGTAAAGCTGGACGAAATGGTGTCACGTCTAAACATTCACGAAACAACTCAAATGATAGAAGCATACGAAGACATAAAAATATATATTTCATCCAATGTTTTATCGCTCGTCTCCTCTGGAGGAAGAATCTGACAGGCCTAACGCAGTTGAACCGTGCACCAATCTAGCCTACCCACTCAACTGCTGTTGCCCAACTGTTGTAACATTAGGCTAAATAAGTTGGTCACAATTATCACCTACCGACTAATTTTTCAATTAATCTTGAGTAAACTTGCTGATTCACTCACTTGCTAGCCTACATTGTCACTTATTTTTTCCACCTACCTTTGCAATGCGGCACATTTGGAGACCATCCACCCGACTCGCGGCAGACCGAGTTCATGCTGGACAGTGCTAGTAGCTTTCCATTGTCCAGCCACTGACCAGCTGGGCAACTGACATTGACCACTGTTCCTACTGTCACTTCAGATGTGTTGACAATGCGAAGTGCCAGCGGTACACAAGTTATGCCTACAAATAAATAATTATGTGCATTTTAGCGCACATTGACACTCATGATAGTCCTGATAATGATGGTAGACGCCGAACTCGCCCGGTTAAAAGACCATCTACTAAACATTAATAGTCCTTGCAGCTCTAGCCCGAATAGGATGGAGAGCAAATGGACAGGCACTTGCATGCATAGGCCTACTACATGACCAATGGACCATGCAATCAAAATGCATGCAAGTAGCCTATCATTCAGAATTGATACGCATATTATTACCTCTGACCAATCAAACTTTGTTTCAATAATCGCCATTTTGCTATAGCCGTGTCTGGGTCAGGGGTAAGCTTACTCCTGAGTCGGTTCATTGAGGGTGAGTTACAAGAATCCATGGAATGAATGAGTGAGTGAACAATGCAGTTTACATGAGCGCTAATCATCTAACGACAAGAGTGCCCAAAACTAATAGTGATTGAGAAACTGGTGGAACATAATTCTGTAGTTAAAAAGAGCATAAGAACGAAACCATCGCTTCGTTTGTTTGTAGGCCTATGTGCACTTGTTATAGCGCCCTTCAAGCTATTGCTACTCAGAGGCGCTCCCGAATGTAGAGCGGACACTGCATCGGAGTTTCACGCTGAAGCGCTGAGCAATTGTGAGTGAAGAACTTGCCCAAGGTCCTTACGCGGCGAGGTGGATTCGAACCTCGAACCTTCCGGCTCTAAGGCAACGACGACACCACTACACCACCACGCCCCACAATTGCAATGACGTATTGATCCAACGTACCTGAGCAACTCAACCAGGGAAGATTTGGACTCCAGAGTCCACTGGCATCGCATGTCATATCGAACGAGTTGACATTCCTCCCAAACCACATCCCAGGATGGCAGAGGTAGGTCACTTTTTGCCGATATGTGAACGAGCCTGGCAATGTCATCTGAGCGCTGGCCACAGACTTGGGCGTGCCACACACCACCGCTGGATACGCAAGGGAAATGGTCATATTTGACAATATAATACGATTCAAATTCAAACAATTACTATCGCTTTTTATAAAATAATGTATTTGTTCAAAACTTTCTTTTTGTGACGACACACGAAATGGACGACACTAATCGGTCGTAGTAATGTCATTGATGTAGGCCTTAACCCTTATAGGGTAACCCCTTTTCGGTTACAGTTGTTGGTAACCGGGGGGTAAAAAAAACCCCCAATTTATTTTCGTCAAATCTAGGGAAATGTTGAACCAATTTCGGTCCTGTTTAATTTATATGATAGACAAGGACATTGTTGAACGTAATGAGTAACAAATCTTGAATTAGCCTAAAATGATGACTCGTGGTTATAAGAGGTTTGATTAGCTCATGACCAACTTCCAGCAGGAACACACGGCGCTTGTCCAAACGTAGGCCTACTGAATGTGCGTGATCTCGCCATGTTGGATTCTGCAACTTCTATTATTATGATATAGGCCTACGCGTTGAGCGCTGCTCCATCAACCAAGAATAGAAGAGGCCATCTTCTGGTCCTGTAACTTCAAGTATATCCCTTTGTTTCCCGGTCGAATGAGTCCACAGCGCCTTTTGTGGCGTTGTAATCACCTATTTCTTTCGATAGCTTTATGCAAAAGTACGTAAACTACACTAATATAATGCAGCCTGAAATAGAAATCATACATCAAAGAATGGCTAATTCATGTGCAAAAATACAAGAACCACATGTCTCCAACAATTCAGTTCTACATGTATCAACTACTATGCTTACATCTACATAGTGTAGAAATGGTTTATCCAGTACTGGAATATGAAACCTTACTTTTCACACTAGTCTGCCGCTAGGTGGCAGCGCAATTTGGCACAACTAAAAACGACATTGTGAAGAAAAAACATATTTAGGAAAAGTCACAAAAGCACAAGTTTATTTTCTTTTGTTCAAAAGAAGTATACGGAAAAAAGTAGGCTGGGGGTTATTTTTTACCCCCGGTTACCCTATAAGGGTTAATCTGATGCAGATGTTCGATTCTTTTTCCTTAGTCGTGACTATCAATCAATCAATCAATCACATAAAATTATATAGCGCCTCTTCAAGATCTCTACTCAGAGGCGCTCCCAACCCAGGCCTGGTCAAAACAGATAAAACACGACGAGACCGAGTTGGTGTTTACACGCTAGAAGCGCCACCTATGCCTCTTAATTCCTGAGTAGTATCTCTGACTGATTAAATAAATGAATGATTAACGAGCGAAATAGCATAAAATAACACGGAACAGCACAGCATGACATATCATCCCCGAAGCATAATGTCAAGCTTGTATAATTTATATAACCCAGTGCTGCTAGCAGCGGTGACCATTCAGTAGCGCTTTCCATGGCGCGTAACCTGAGATACGAAATAGAGTTTAGGGTGCGGTATATGTGGGAATAGATCAAGAAAGAATAGAAACACGTAGGAAATAGGGGCATTTCAGATAGCAGGCCCACTAATATGAAGATAGGAGTTAGGCCTACAGCTATGCTGGAGTACCACAAGCACTGTAATGGTGCTTCACTCAACTTAATTGTCGTTGCTTAGCGACATTGTGTTTCATTGAGGATGATTAGTGTCGCCCTCCTCCTGTTTTCAGGCTTGGGACTGGTACTGTCAGAGTGCGAACAGTGGAGGAGTTCGAGAACTGAACAAATTCGTTTCCTCTTTAAATACATAGTGGCAAGACAATGATAACTTTGTGACCTTTGTCAATTTAAACAGATTTGTTAAATACTTAAAATTGATTAACCTTTGCAGGCCAGATTGACGATTGACCAGTCCTGTGATTCCGTGCAGCGAACAGTCACAGACGAGTTACTCCAGTCTGGCCACGCTCGAACGATCACCATTGATTGGCTGTCGATGACGTAACCTTCGTCACACGTGACATTGACGTAATCGTTGTAGGAATGTGACGTGGAATTCATCGTCGAATTTGCAATGTTCAGCGGTGGACAGGTTATCACTGAAATACCAAGAATGAGTCGAAATGACTTTGTTTGGCAATACTAGCAATTTTCTACAAGTAAAATAGCATGTCGCCCGATGCACTACAAATGCGTGGAAGGACTAAGGTCTAAGGTAAAAATAGCAATTATGATGTCTCGTAATAGCCTTTCCCAGTTGGAAAAATCCTGGAACGATAAAATAATGATAGATTGAAAGAACGAATCTAGTGAGAAATTAACAGTAGAAACAATAATAGGCTACGCCTCTTTCTAGTCAACGGTGCATTGCTTAAAAAATTTGATGAATTAGTCTAGTTTCAATATCAATGTTCAATATTCAACAGGCAAATATCTCACCTTGCAGGACTTTCACATAACATTCATAACCCTGTTTTTTCATAAGTCATGTCCAGGTTCATTCGCTTCACACACCTCTCTCTACGACAATCGAGTAGGCCTATGCTTTGCCTAAGCCAATGTGAATGTGTTGGTTTACACAAATTCGCATTTTGGGCATTGTATGCATTTTTAGATTATCACTACGGTTGCGTTGCATTGCATCATCGCGGACCCTGTTTTATTCAATTCCATTGTACTGTATTGTGTCGTCTACATTTTAAACTAAACACGAACTGCATTCTTTTAATCGTCTCACGTTGACAAGCAGGAACTGTTCCATGCCAAAGTTCTCCGTCACAGTAGATTTTAGTATTCGCTCCGCTGGGAAAAGTAAAACCCGTTCTACAGCTGTATTGTACGATGCTTCCGTTGGTGGATAGCCTGCTGTTCGGATCGGCATTGCTCACAGTTGGAACCGCATCACATCGAGACCCTGAGAGACGGTAAAACACCATGCACGTATAACCTTATAACCATCATTGTACTCAAAGAGACATAGTAAAACTATACAAAGTAACATATCGTCATACTAAGAACAAGTAGCCTAATATATTATAGTCTGTTTCTCACAAAAGGGAACCCAGACTACACTGCAGAGTCCCGCTGGTTAAGGCCACTTATAATTATACATAGTTTGGTATTAGATTGTTTACATTTGTTTTTATCCCAAGTAGCTTTATATAAAGCTTATAACATTACTAGACATCTTTGCTTATAAAAGGACAATAAACATTCGTAGAATGGTTTGTGTTTATAATAGTAGTGACATAGTGAGTGCTTTGAACAGTAGTTGAATGTGCAATGTTTTAAATAGTAGGCTAGTTTGTGCTTGGAATTTAACGTGATGCTTATTGAAGTAGTAGGACTAATGGTTTATTTGTTTGCAGCAACAGAATCAAATTAGCTTTTACTTGCAATGGTAGCTGTATGATACAGTACACAGTCACTCAAGTTAACTGCACCAAAAAAATTCTTTTGTAGGATGCGATATAAATTGACCTCTGTAATACGAATCAAAGTCCAGTGAAGCACGATAAATCGCAGTGCTTACTTACTATCACACGACACATATGTATCGTTCCAATCAAACGGTTGGAGGCAGCCTATAGATTTCTTTCGTAGACCATCTTCGAACTTCGCCCGCGCATCAGTGCATGAGATTGTGATATTCGATCCGTATGGAAGAGAAGGAGAGTTGACATCATCACCTTGTTTAACCACGCCACCGTTTGACAAGCCCGTCGGTTGGTTACAGTAGATAGCTGTACAGACATCAAGGGTTTTTATTCAATCATTGTGGAGTTTTTTTATTGCATAATTTTTAGAGTAGGCCTATCTTCGTTAGGCTATTCATAATTTGCTGACATTCGCAGGAAACAACTACGCGTAGCCTAATTATTATGTAGTTAAAGACTACCAGGGTATGTGCTGTTATTGGTTAGCTATCATTTCTGAATTTCTGATCCGTTCAACGCTAGAAGTAGTTGTTTCCAATAGGTATTGAACGATATTTAGCCTATGCAACATTGAGATTGCGACTGGACGAATTGTAAGAATGCTGCAAACAAAGATTTTATTGCATCTGACTTGCTAAAAGTTCTGGATGTCCTTGACTGGAGAGGTAAAGAGATGGTTGGAGGTGTATTGGCGCTTCTACCGCTTCTGGCACATTTGATATTGAACGTAATCGGAGTTGCTTAGGTTAGCGTATTGAGCGTATGACAGTCTGTTATTTTATATTCGTCACAGAACTCTGCTGTGTTAATTTCTAAATGCAATTACGAGCAAGTAATTAAGTACTTAAGTAACGCCCAGCAATTAATCCGACAGATTTTCGACCCACTAATTAAAAATCCACGTCGGCGCTTACTCTAGTACTTCTCTAGAATCGTCCACATGAACTTACGGTGACATTCGGAGAGAGTGTCGTTCCATTCTGCTGTCTCTTGACACTCGAGAATCTTTGAGATGTTTCGATCGGTGAAAGCAAAACCTTCGTAGCAGGAAGTCATCGCCAGACTCCCGTAGATTAAACGAGTTGAATCGCCTTCAATAAGAATCGTCATATTCCCCAATGGAATCAACGCGGAACAGAAACACTCTGCAACGCAAACAACAGAAGCGGTTTTGCTTGAACACCAGAAGACCTCAAGAGAAAATAATTAGGCTAACTAGTCAACTTATTCTAAAATTAACAAGAAAAATAGACGAATCAGGAATGAATGAAGAGCAAAATGAGAACAAATGGAATAATGAATTTACCTAATACATGAATTGACCAATTAGTCATTCATAATAACAGTCATTCTGTCATTATTCAGTCCCTCAGTTATTCAGTCAATAGATCTATGCCAATCAGTCATTAAGTCAGTAATTAATCAAGTATTCATTCACTCATTCAATTAATCCGTGATAGAGAACATTGAAGAGACTTAGCGAGTCGCTACTCTTGTTTATATACATCATGCACATGTCATAGACTTAGGCTTATTCTAATTGCAGTGTTCATGTTACGTTCGCATGGTGGTATGGTCACTATGGTGTTCCATGTTCCGTCAGCGTTACACATCTCCGTCAGTCTGAATGACCCGTCTGAAAAGCGAAGACCAGGTTGACACGTGATGCGAACAGATCTTGTTTTCTGATCGAATTGATCGACAGTTGCACCTTTAACGAGAGGTGGCGCTCGACATCGATTGGCTGTAACAGAATGATGTTACGAGAATGACAGAAAAGAGTGTCACGTAGGCGTCGTTTCAGATAAAGTGAACCACTTTTCACGTTTGGCCACTTTGCTACCTTCAGAAGCATCGTATCAAGGATTCAAAGACATCATTTTAAAGAGCAGTGATTGCTCTATAAGGCTATGCAGTTAAACCGGGCCGGTGTTGAGGTTGAGTGGATCAAATATCAATTCAAAGTTTTAATGTCCAGTGGTTCTCTTTACCTGAATTTTAAGATAATTATAGTGAATCAGTTTTTTCGATAAAGTGAACCAGATCTTGCTTGTATCAAACTATACACTTATCCAAATGCAAAAGCCTAATAGTTTATATAAATCACAGCAGAATGTAAACATTTGCACCAATTTTAATATGTGTCAACCTAAACTGAACTTAGAAGTTGATCATGAGTTCATGCACAGGCATTGAGACTAGGCCCTATGTCAACCATGGATCTGGTAATGCTGAGATTGCTCAAGAGATGGCCACATCTAGCATTCATTTGACCAATGACTTAGACCAGTGACTTAGTCATAGCTATGCAACTTTCATGTCAGTAGAGCTATCCTTTACATATCTTATTTTGGTACCACACAGAGAGTGGCAATAGGCAAAAAGAGCACAAACAGCAAACCTCCAAAGTTTGAATTGACCAGAGCAGCCACAATTGCATTTGTGGATTCAAGATCATCGAGGAATGCAGTCAAACATAACAATTATGCAATGATGGTTAAGATTTGATTCTCTACAATTTTTGATAGTACTGGGAGAGGCCTAATGTTAGTTCTGTGAGTCAAAATTTCTTGCATCTTATTAAAGCCTAGCTTGCATAATAAATTTTTGCTGGAACTAAGAAACACTGTGTGGTACCAAAATAATATCTGTAAAGTTGACATTGTCTCAATGCCTGTGCTTGAACCGAGACCAAAAACTAAGGCACTGCTAAAGTTGCTTGATAGAGTTGGATTATGCAGGTTCTGCATTCTTAACACCACTATTTAAGCTCGAGTCAGACACTTTTACAATCTCACAACTGGGTGCCAATTTTAGGTACCTGGTAGCCTAATACAATGTTTCAATGTTGCCTGGTGAAACTGAATCACACAATGGCCAAGTCTCAAAATAACTGGCCACCACATGCCAAAAACTGATGAAACTTTTATATGCATGCCTGTTTTGCGAAAGCATGTTGTCTTTCAATGCTCTTTCCATACAACCTGCATGGGTCCCACGTATAGGCCTAGGTCTATTTTTATTGTTGTCTTTTTCAGTGACAATTTTGCTGGTCTTTCTTTCTCCTTCTTTTCTTATGTTTTGTTCCATGATGGTGTCTTCCCATTGTGCTGCAAATAAATTTATAGCTAAACTTCAAAAATGGATTTTTCGATAATAAAAATATTAGGCCTACTAGCATTAATTTGCTTACAATGTGGGGCCTTGTGGGCTGATTTTTATGTAGTCATAAGTAATATTCAATTTAGGCCTATCTATAATTCATTTACCAGGCTATTAGCCTATCAGATAAAGTGAACCACTGGTTCACTTTAGTTGGACTTTTGTGGTTCACTTTACCAATGTGTGCAAGCAAAGTGGACCGCATGATTAAACTGGCACAAACGGCTCGCGGAATCGTTCAATCAGACATTTAAACTGCTTTTTTAATTCATTAACATGCCCGAATTCATACAGAAAAAAATTCCCTGCATAGGTTAATGCATTTAGCCGTAAAACCGACTTTTGTTATACCCCCTCTAAAAAGTAGGACATTTCAATTTGGGGAATTTTCGTCGGCGTCCGACATTTTCTCTATCGATCATAACATGAGGTTGCTAGATATGTTTCAAATAACCCGCTGACTTGGTAGCCAAGAGGCAGCACAATCTAAAAATAGCCACCGCGTGAATATGACATTAATAGTTTGCTGCACAGACGATTTCTAGCAGAATTGGTTCACTCAACCTGATGGTTCACTTTATCTGAAACGACCCTACCACCAAGCGTGCGTGCAAAATTATGTGAACGTAATGTGAAGATGTTCATGAATGTCAAAGTGAAAGTCTGTCATAATGCATACATAATGTGCTCTCTGATTTATGTTTAGATAGGAGTTGTGCGTTGATTTCAAGTAGCCTATGTATAGTGTAACCATCTTACCGCCAGGCACCTAAAATTCACCGGGCTCCTGGGGGCTTGCCGCTCTGTCCCTCTCTTTTGATGGGTCTGTTCAAAACTAGTTTTTATAAGATATGATACTATAGCGAAATGTTTTACCGTAGCAATCAGACTCCGGTCGATTGAGAAAGCTTTGCCCCTCAACGAAGATGCACTTCAATCTTTCCTCGGGTGTTCCGTCTTCAAATCTTTCGCCGTCGGAACAAATCGACGTTGAAAATTCGGAAACTGGCAGCAACGAATTAGAATTCGTCAATCTCGTTTTCCTCACAAGTGTTTCTTGCAAGTCGCATAGAATTTCTGAAGCACAAAAATGAATGAATTATTACAGAGCTGATCTCAAATGACAAAATCCAGAGGAACTCATTGCCCCGCTGTCCTATCATAATCCTAATAGGGTTCACGAATCACAATATTGACGACTAGGCTAATCATAATGAGTGGTTAAAAATTAAACGGTTTTCTAAATAGGATGCTGAAATATTGGGCCTTACGGTGTAGGTCTATCATAAACATATACAATGTATGGGCCTATATAAATCTATGTGTAATTATATGCTCCCATCTGCAATAATAATTAACTATAGCCTGATAGTCGATTAGACTTCAAACTCGGCTCTACAATGTTTTGCGGAAAGAAATTAACCACGACAGCAGTAGGCCTATTATAGTAGGGCCTACAACACGTATTAATTTTATAAAACCTTGAAAGTTTGATGACTTAAATAATAAAATTATAGAATTAAGTAGGCCCCTAATTGCAATTTTGAGCGGAGTCGGAACTTTCTATCTGGAGAATCTTTCGTTGGGTATTTAATTCATTTAAGATATTTAAGCTTACATAAGGATTAATCTATATAGTTACTCAGCCTTGAGGTCAAAGCCATCAGGCAGCACTTCCATGCATGAAGCGATCTCTTAGAAAGAAAATTCTATTGCACTAAACTCTTTTTGGAAAACATTTGCAGATATCTTTGTTAAGCTTTGTTTTGATAAATAGCTTTGCTTTGGTGAAGACATGGTCACCCATGCAATGCTTCGCTGTGTATCTAGCAGCACCATAGGATTTGTCTTGATGAATGCATAATCCTACATTCATGCATGCAAACATACAGAGACATATACAGACGTCCATGCGCACACATTTATTTATTTTAATAATTTATTTAGGCCTAGGTATGCCGTACGTTTCCACGAATGCATGCAATAGTATGTGTGTCTGGAATTAGGCATACTAACGTGACGAATTTTTAAGTAGTCTCTCAGAAGTGTTTTGTTCTTGTCTAAATGGCCTATCTACAATATGTACAATACGCTTATTAGGCCTATTGGCATACTTGTGCAGCCTGGAACCTTGACGTTCCACAGTGCGTCTCGGCAAATGGCCGTTCTCACAACTTCCCCGCTGTTGAATCTGTAGCCTGGCCAGCAGGTGTAGGTCGCTATTGAGCCAAACTTTTCATGGTGGTAGTCTGTCGTCGCGTTTGAAGCTGGTGGAGGTGGTGGACAGCTTTCGCCCACTTCTACAATTCAGTATAATACACGAAATAACCTGCTCGGTTTGAAATTGATTTTCGTCTGGTTGTTTGTGCACGCAATTATAG
>OX243811.1:6753276-6855776 GCA_945859605.1 Lumbricus rubellus | reverse complement strand
ACGCCCCCCCTAAACCTCAGCAAATGTTCTCAAACTAAACTGACCTAAAACTAATATAATTGCAATTTGGGAATAGGATGTTTGAAGTAGGCCTAGCTGGACCGGCAGAATGGAGCTCTCTTACCGGAGCTCTCTTACCTACTTACCTGAGTTGCTAGCAGACGTTGCCCACGTGACCAATGACTTTTGCCGTTACGTCATTCACAAAGTTCATGCACAGACACAATAATTATTTGCGTAAATAGAAATTGGTCAATTAAAAAATATGTTGAGTGGTCCGCCGTCAAAACGGCTCAAACAAGCAGTTTTATCATTCGCGAATAAGCCGACTGCCGTTGGTAAGACATAAGCCTATCTTAGGCCTAAATCTCAAAAGATGGCATATGATTATCATTCTAATTTTGGAATTCGTCGTGCTGATTATAGCCGCCGAAAGCGTTCAGCTGCCGATATTATGGACAAAAGCAAAACAACGATATAGAACTGCAATTTCAGCAAGTCGGGTCATGGAAGCTCCTCAGCAGAAATTAAATGTATCAAAGATTAGCCTACTCATAATTATAATCATTATCTTAACGCTCAGTGGCGTGCGGTCCATGGATGAGGCGCATCCAGCCAGTGATCCCGTTAAGGTCTGAATTCTTGGAGTCATGGACGCATCACATCAAGAAAGTTGGAGTCCACGCCAAATGGATGAGAGTAATGGACTCCACACCCATCCATTTTTGGAGTCCCGTCGGGCCACAGTAGGCTAAATGCAAAAATTCCGAAACTCTTATATTAGGCCCTGTAGACGAATAGGCCCCAGCCCTTTTTTTTATTAGGCCTACGTACCGGTACAGGGGCTGATACAGAAATTTGCGAAGAGGGGCTGGCCAAAATTTTTTGTGATCTTTGCAGGAAAAAATCTGATGACCTTTTTTAATGTGTGAAAAATTTACCATTTCCCTGCCAAAAATCTGATGTTCTTTTTTTAGTCATCCGGCCGAAATTTGTCACAAATATACCATTTTCCCTGCCAAAAAGTTTGATGACCTTTTATTTAGTCATCTGGCCGCAATCTAGCTGTTGACCATGCATGCATGCATACATACATACATACATACATACATACATACATACATACATACATACATACATACATACATACATACATACATACAAGCATACATACATACTACATACATACATACATACATTATACATCCATACATACATACATACATAATGACATACATACATACATACATACATACATACATACATACATACATACATACATACATACATACATATATACATCCATACATACATACATACATAATTATATACATACATACATACATACATACATACATACATCTATACATACATACAAACATAATTATATACATACATGCATACTATAATAATTAGGCCTATACCCCTTCACCACTGCGCCGAACAAATGCATGTATGTGTGTCGGCTTATATGCCTATGTAATATATGTATGTATGTACTTATGTTTGCTTGTAGGTATGTAGGCCTATGTATGTATTGTATGTATGTATGTATGTATGTATGTATGTATGCATGTATGTATGTATGTATGTATGTATGTATGTATGCATGTATGTATGTATGTAGTATTTACGCCCCCCCTAACCAGAAATCCTGGATCCGCCCCTGGACATAACATTGTGTTTTGAATGAGCTGGTGTCACACGCCTGACTTTCGAGTGGAGATTCGCCTACCCGGTACGATAATATTATTATGATTAGGCTACCGTGTATATAATTCACAATTCGAAAAATACATAGGCGTAAGAAGTCCAAGACAATACCGAGTGGACAATTAAAAAGAACTTAAAACAGTTATATACAGAGCGTTAAACAACACTATTTATGAATAAGAATGAATTATTGTTCGAATCAGGCCGGCAGGCCGTCAACTCCGAAATGGCGACGATATTAACAGAGGCAGGTGATGATGATGATGATGATGATGATGATGATGATGATGATGATGATGATGATGATGATGATGATGATGATGATGATGATGATGATGATGATGATGATGATGATGATGATGATGATGATGATGATGATGATGATGATGATGATGATGATGAGGATCAGGCTAATCATGGCGGTTGCGATGATAATGATGATGGTGATAATGATAACAATGACGAGGTTTGATGAATATGATGCCTTTGATGATGATTCTCAGTCACTCATTCATTCGGAGACTTTTCTAGCTCCTCCTCGGAGACCCATTCAAGAGCGCTCTCAGCTCAGCCATGGCTAAAACGTGAGATTCGAGTGAATGTTGATGATGAATGCTTTTAGAATCGGCTTTTTAGTGATGTAGGACTAATCAAAAGGCAATCAGTGTTGGCTTCCTACCTGGATGTAAGGCATACAAAACTAGGAAAAGCTTGAGCTTTTCCATATCCTCGCTCATAGGTGACGCTTTCCAAACAGGAAAACCGTTTAAGTTTTGTCAAGGTGGAAAATAATCGGCCAACCAATGGTATCCTGATGCATATTCCAACGCATTGTTTTCACGTGAAACTTAGACAAGACAATAAAATGGATCCTTTGTAGTTTCATTCCATATGCAAGACGCAGACTACAACAGGTAGGCCTATGCTATCCCCACTGACAGAATTGTTTCGCTGAAATGATTGGTTTCCTGTCTTTGTCGTATTGATGGATTTGTTGCTGCATAGCAAATGTCTGCGTTCGACCAAACCGTTGATGCATGAGCATGATCCGCGTATTGTTTGCTTGTGCAGACAGCATAGATCTGCTGTGAAAATTCGGTAGCCGTCAATTTATGGCAACAAAGGGCAATAACAACGCCAATCAACAGCGTTAGAAATTCCGGAGGGGGTGCTTGTAGGCAAAGCGGTCAGGGACCCCTAAAATAGTTTATGGCTCAGTGTGAAAAATAGATGCAATTCAAGTGATAAAAGTGTAGGTGTGATCTCCAATATTTTATATTTGGCCGTAATTATATAAATATAAAATATGATTTTATTGAATTGAAGTTTAAACTGACCATGGGTAATTTTCTCTGCAATATTATATTTTAAAAGAGCATAGACCTAATTTATAAACTGTTCTATGTAATATACCTAGCCCAGGCCACTAGAAGTCGCCAGACCCCTTTGCATTTGCCCCACCCCAGAAAGAAAAAAAATGCGATCTGATAAGCTACATAGGAGTTTTTGCCTGAAGCGGATCGATCCGACACCATCTAAACTAATAAGGGAGTGCAAAAAAGAACCAAGTGAATCGGCCAACCAGTGGTATCCTGCTGCACATTCCAACGCATTGTTTTCACGTGAAACTTAGACAAGACAATAGAATGAATCCTTTGTAGTTTCATTCCATTTTCCATATTCAAGACGCAGGCTACAACAGGTAGACCTATGCTATCCCCACTGACAGAATTGTTTCGCTGAAATAAATGGTTTCCTGTCTTTGTCGTATTGATGGATTTGTTGCTGCATAGCAAATGTCTGCGTTCGACCAAACCGTTGATGCATGAGCATGATCCGCGTATTGTTTGCTTGTGCAGACAGCATAGATCTGCTGTGAAAATTCGGTAGCCGTCAATTTACTGCAACAAAGGGCAATACCAACGTCAATCAGCAGTGATGGAAGGGCTGGCGTTAGAATTTCTGGGGAATGCTAGGCAGAGCGGTCAGGGACCCCTAAAACAGCTTATGGCTCAATGAGAAAAATATAGGCCTAAGCAAATATTATTCAAGTGATAAAAGTGTTGGTGCGACCTACAATATTTTAGATTTTGCCATAATTGTATAAAATAACGATTTTATTGAACTGAAGTTTAAGCTGACAATGGGTAATTATCTCTGCAATACTATAATTATTTTAAAAGGAGCATAATTCATAAGCGTTTCTGTGTAATAAATACCTAGCCCGGACCCCTAGAAGTCGCCAGATCCCTTTGCATTTGCCACGCTCCACAAAAAAATTAAATATGCGATATGTTAAGCTACATAGGAATTTTTGCCTGAAGCTGATCGAGATTACCATCAGAATCCGACACCATCCAAACTAATAAGGAAGTGCAAAAAAGAACCAAGTGAATCTTTTAAGAAATTATGGCATTGGCGCTTTTATTGGCCTTCTGCTTTCCGCGAAGGATGCAATGGAAAGCCGTGTTCTTTACTATTATAATGCACTCTTTCCTTGCCGATAGATAATTATTTTATTTGACTTCTCAGAAAGATTTCGGCTCTCATACTCGAGTGTTCCTATGTCCCTTCATCTGGTGGCTAGTCGTACCCTACGTTCTCTCCACCGGCTCCGCCAGTCCTCTCCCTCTTTGTCTGCTCTTCCCACCGACAGTGAAGACAGTCGCTTACAGCTGGAATCGCTAGAGGGCTAGGGAAGCAGAAATTTAAAAGTAACTATCCGTGTGTGAACTCTGAGGATCTTGATTTAATTAACTGTCGTCCTGCACTGAATGCAAGTTTCTCGTTGGTTTCTCGATCCAGGAAGAAGGGCTCCACGAAGAGTGGAGGTAAGGGAATTCCGCAAGAAGGACCCAATGTCGGTAAAGTATCGAGTTTCGTTTTGGATCGCTATCCGCATCTCTCTCTCTCTCTCTCTCTCCTAATTTCTCTGACTCTTCTTACAATCTATTTTTTCTCGAGTCTCACACTGGAAGCGCTACTGAATGGCCACTGCTCTGATCGACGCTGTATAAATTACTAAATAATTAAAATACATAGCCTTTCATGATTTCATCTACTTCTCAAAGGTCTTGAGAGTTGCCTCTAATTAGTTTCCTTTCAACGCGGCAGTAATCTGGTCAGGAACGCACCACCGATCATGATTACCCTCTTGCAAACGCAGGATTCGAAAGAAAGCAGATAACTTGATGCCAGAGCAGGGCGACGATTAAATTAAACCCAGAGGTTCAAAGTTCACATCTATTATGTGACGTATAGCTAGTTCTATATTTCTTCGCCACTACGCCCTCTATCGAATCCAATTGAAGCTACTGCTTTCATTGTCGGTAAGAGGATCAGACGGCGAGAGAGAGGATGTGAAATTCTATTGTGCCAAGGCTAACACGTCTGAAGTCGCAAGTGCTTCATAACCACGACTGCCTCTCGTGGCTACATAAAGAACTTCCATAATTGATGTCTAGAGTTACAGTACAAACGTGTCAACTCATGATTTTGTGGAGTTCTGCCAGCAGCTAGCAATTTATTGTGCAATTACATGTACAATAAGGTCGAAAATGATATTGCGCATTTTTTCACCACCTTGAAGCCAGATTTATCTGCTTTCATGTTTATTTTGATTGAGACTTCAGTTAACTGCACAACGCTGTCGTCCATAAAATGATGTCATCCGAATTTGAACGATTTTTGTCACCGTGACCAAGTCACACGCAGGCCTAATCACAATAAAGACACACTGCAAGACGTCAGAAATACTACCAGACTTTGACCTCAGGTCGCAATTGCCCATTTCACATTTCTATTTTACTCTTGTTCAACCGTATGACCTGCCAGAATTCTTAGGAATTTTAATATAATTATTCCTTAGGTAATTTCGTCCACCTCCTCATGAACCGCCGTGACCCTTACGCGACCGACTGATATTGTAGGCCTATAAGACTTAGAACTAGCTGGGGCCTCCACTGTTGACTAGTCTTCTAAAAATAAGATTTCCATTTTTATACTAAATCTAGTATTACATACACATCAATTTTCTCGTCGTTGTAAACTGTAGGTCCATCTTGATGTGGTGCTGCGCTATGATGTTGTAGGCCTATTAAAGGAGAGTGGCTAATGTATTTAAACACGAGGAAATCTAAAGATAAAAAACATAAAATTAATTTGAAAGTAATCATCACCTAACCAATTATTACAAATGTTCCGCATATCGTCACGAGATTCTAAGCACCTTAGGCTAATTAGCCTATCTGTAGTTGAAGAATATTTCCAAGTTGAAAGTGATAACATAGGCTTACGCCTACCTGGCCTAGGCCTACTTAAAATTTAAGAAATAAAACTAGTGTTGCTAGTGCTAAATTTAAACTGCTATTAAATTGCTAAATTTAATTGGACCGACGTAGACCTGAAGTGATACTACATTTCTCAAATCCACTCCTCATGCTCCACATCTTCACATATTGCTTACTGGCTCTTATTTATCCTAATCATGTGATGGCATTCATGGATGGCCCCAATCAATCACATATTTGTCTGGCTATTATTGATTTCACCTATAGCCTATTATAATCAATTTCTGATGAAATCATGGTTTGTAACATTATTTAACCCTGGGCAGCATTACTTTGCAGAATTATAGGCTATCACAAATTCAACGGGTGACAATAGCAGCTTTTTATAGAGATTTTCAAAAGAATTTCCGAATTAGGAAAAGTGTAAAACAAAGATTGGCATTGAGGAATGCTTAGTAGCCTATAGTCCAATATAATAGAACTTCTTCAGATAACCAGCAGTAAGGTTGAAAAGCCGCTCGACAGTATAATTAATTATTATTCATCACAGACGATTGTTCAGTAAATGATGAATTATAACAATATCATGAGAAATATGTCCTTTGTATCTCATGCCTATAATTGACGTTAGCACTCATATTAAAACAGTGAATAGCCTATTTCTGTAGTATCAAATGACCAAATCCAACGATCAATATCTACATAAAGGAAGATCTATTTAAAGTTTGTAAAAGACGCTTTTGAAAACAAGCTTGCGATTGGCAGCATGACAAACAGAATGCTATTAAAGTTATCCCCTAATTTGAGGGTTCCCGGACAATTCGGAACCGGACAATTCGGAGCGACAATTCTGAGAGTCAAAGATTATTATTTTCAAGAACCCAACTTCTATTCAAGCAATAATTAGTTTCACCAACCAATCCAACTTTTAGTGGAGTAGCCTAACAATAATTATTGCTTCAATAGATCCGACTTCTATTCAGCCAACTTCTAGATAAGTGACAATAATATGTTCAACAATTTAAGTTCTACTGTACATTATCAAAAAATTTGTGTATTATATCCAACTTCTATATAAGCCATACAAATTCGTCGAACCGATCCGAATTGTCCTCTCTGAATATTGTTCGCTCTGAATTGTACATAATTTATCTGAATTGTCCGGACAACAACTTGAGTGCTAAAAATTCTAGGATAAACCTAATCGTTCAAAGATGTCTTTGGAGTATAATTCCCCGGTCAGTTCAAAGGTCAAATCGCACGAACATTATCCTTAAAGGTGTTGAATGCTATCGAAAGCCTCGTCCTGTCAACAACTATGATGGCCAAGGCTCCAGCGGACAGGAGGCCAATGCAGACAAAACCCATGACGTCGGCTCCTTTCGATTCGTTGATCTGTAGGACTGGGCGAAACTTGGTCTGATCTGTAAAAGAAACAGAACGACAAGCATAGAGATAATTTTTTTATAAAAACAACTTTTATAATAATCTATAGTGTTTAATCCATGTTGGCCCCAACTGCAGAACTTTCTTAGGAAGCCACTGACTTGTGCTGCCCTTGGAGGGACTTGGATTTTAAATCATCCACCTCTCGCATAATAGCATTGTATTATCACAATAGAAAGTTCTTATAAATACCTATGCAATCAAAAACAGGCGGAGTCCAGGCACCAGACACCCCGCAGACCGACTCCATACTGGGCAGAGCGAACTGTCCATTCCTTAGCCACTGACCAGCTGGACAAGTGACATTGACCACGGTGCCAATGGCCAGCAGAGTTGTATTGACTACGCGAGGAGTCAAAGGAAAACACGAGACGGCTGAAACGATTTTCACAAAACACCAACTGGTAACTGATTTATTAGGCTTATTATACTAGGCTAAGAGAAACACGCTGCTTATAAGCAAGCAAGTAAGTAATCTTATAAACGCAAAGGCAAACGACCACACTTCACAGCAGCAGCGCATTCAATAGCAAGAAATAAGTAGTGCAGTGTCAGTAAAAAAAAAGTAACTCAGCATTAGAAAGCTAGTTTGATTGAATAGATTAGGCCCTACTGTTTCACAGCGCTGAACTAGCGCGATGCTATTTTCTAAAAGGATCATTAGGCCAATATAAAATTATAACAGAGCTGCATGGCAACAGTCTGATGAATAGGCTACATGGAACAATTTGGGATCTCATAATGTCTTGTGAGATATTACTAACAGCAATTGGGACCGTGTGAGGTCTTACACGTTGCACCGTATAATATTATATTCCACAATTGACCGCATTGTCACAATATCTGAAACTATTATTGCAGCGAATTGTTTTCATAGCAAACTTGTAATAACCAGAAAAGTAAAACTCCAAATCGACCATTGACTCATTGGGACATTTATGGGAGGCTACGGGTTCAAACCCCTCACTCAACCCCTCCAAGAATAAACCCTTCCAAATTTTTCAAAACGGTTTGGGTACTTCACAGCCATGCATATCTGTTGGAAACATCTCAAATGGAAACCCCAAATTGTTTCGCGGGCAAGACTTTAGTTCCAGCATTGGAAAGCAGAAGTCCTTAGAGTTCGTTTATCATTTAGGCCTATGTATGTCTTTGCTTGTTTGTATGTGAACTTGTTATAGCGCCCCTTCAAGCTCGCTACTCAGAGGTGCTCCTGACTGCAGAGCGGATACTGCATCGGAGTTTCACGCCGAAGCGTTGAGCCCAAAGTGCTTACGCGGCGACTTGAGGTGGATTCGAACCTGCAACCTTCGGCTGCAAGACGACGAACATACCCACTACACCACCATGAACCACACTCCACAGTGTCGCTTCAATAGCGTGTACCCGGCGAAATTGAACCACTCACCAATGCAGCTGAGATTAACCTGTTGACCTGGACACATCCACCGTCCAGTCTCACCACAGATACAGCTGATAGATTGAGCGCCTCTGGCAAACCAGGAACCAGGAAGACAGCCGTATGTCACCAGCTGAAGGTAGGTAAAGGAGGCTGGCAAGGCCATCTGGGCATCGACCACCGCTGGAGGTTCACCACAGCTCCTCGCTGACCATGAAAAAGAAAGGCAAGAAGAATCAAAATAACCTTACACAAGAACATCAATTACTGAACAACCGAATTGAAGTATTAAGTGTGCAAGGATCTGTAAATGAAGCCGAAAATCAGATCAGTTTCAGAAGTTCAGTCCGTATAAATAAAAGAACAGAAATAAAGATGTAAAGTGAGCAAAATTAATGCTCACGTACGCTATAACAATGTATAATTATGATTAATTTATAATTACATATGTACTATGTAGGCCTAATCATTATAATCATTTTATTGCGTTTTATGGCGTGCTGTGAATGGAACATGTAGAGATATTCTAGCTGCAAACTAACGACGTGCGAACCATGGTCCTGGGAATGAAAACCGAATTGTACAGATGAGCAAAATAAATGAACGTGTAAGGCACATAATTGTGTAAGCCATAAGCTTATAAATGGAGACAGATCATGCACGAACACTTGTAATGTTAGCTTATTGCATTGCAATCAAACTCAGATACTTGCAAACACAGCAATTAGATCTATGCAGAAGTAGGATTACTTTTAATTTATTACATTGCTAGAACTTCACCACACCTTTGCAAGTCAGATTCGCGATTGACCAGCTCTTTGATTCCGTGCAGCGAATGGTCGCGGATGAGTGATTTGAATGTGATGACGGTCGACTGGTTTCTATTGGCTCCTCGCGAATGAAGTAACCTTTGTCGCACGTGACGTTCACGTAACTGTTGTAGGTATTTGCTGTAGAGTTCTTCGTGGAGTGACTGATCTTTAGCACCGGACATGTTAGCACTGAATTTAAAGATTGAATAGAAATGAGCAAAGTAAGCAACTATGACACATATACAGGGTGGGTCATAAAAAGTACCCCACCTACGATTTTTTGACAATATCTTGGTCAAAAGTAAGAATTTTCTGGCCAAGATAAGAGAAAAAACCTTGAAGATAATTTGTATGGCCCACCCTGTACAATTCAGCGAATTGTTTTCTTGTACCTTAGTTGGAAATAAAAGGATTGATCCATAACGTCGTCGTCGTGATCATCATCATCATCATCATCATCATCATCATCATTCATCATCGTCATCGTCTTCGTCATCGTCATCGACATCGTCATCGTCATCGTCATCATCATCATCATCATCATCATCATCATCATCATCATCATCATCATCATCATCATCATCATCATCATCAGCATTCTCATCATCATCGTCATCATCATAAAAATGAACACAGGTTTCATCTCTTGCCTTTACAAGCGGGAACTGCTCCGCGCCAATTCTCTCCGTCACAGTAGATCGTTGCATTTGCGCCGCTGGGAAAAGTAAACCCCTTTCGACATTCGTATTGTACGACGCTTCCATTGGTCGATAAACTGGTACTCGCGACAGCATTGCTCACAGTTGGAACGATATCACACCGACCGACTATCAACAGAAACAATGAGAAGAATGCTCTTTCATTAAATATTCACGCAAATGAACCTAGCTAGGCTTTGCTATTGCAATATTTAATTTTTATAGCGCCACTTAGACAGCAACTCTACCGACGTGACAGCTATCATGAGTAGACGATAGAATGATTTTCAGCTCCTGTTTTATTGGCACTTACATGTAAGTTATTGCAAGGCCACATTATGCAGGGGGTAATGGGTCGGGGGGTAAAGTCCTAGACCCATGGAGTAGGCGTAGGCCTAATTCTCAAAGAATTCAAAACGTCAAAACGTTTCATCTGCTTTTAAACACTGCACATTAAGAAGTCTGACATAGAATTCACTAAAATGTGCATGCTATATTATTTATAGTTAAAATTATTTTTAATTAGGCCTATAGATACTAATACAAATTATAAACTAATGTTCAGCCATAAAACTGTTCATAATAGTGATCGCAATCTCCACATTTCTAGAGTCACTCGAAAACCACGCTCAGGACACCAGCTTATTCACGAGCGCTGACGGTTCCATGAACTTACGGTCACAGGAGACATAGCTGTCATTCCACGTGTTTGGTCTGGTACAAGAGATCTTCTTTGTGATGCGACCGTCTTCAAACCTGCTCCTCGCACCTGAACAGGTGGCCGTGAAAGTTGTTGCGTATGGGTAGAAATCTCCCGAACTCAGGTCGTATAGTCCAGCATATTGTGCGTTTATCAAGACTGGTGCTTGGCTACAGTTGATCGCTGGACACAATAATTAAGCAGAGGTTTAACAATGAAGTTAATCGATGTCCTATAGTCTTGATTTTAAATTATTTTAATCGTACTGATTGATCAGAATGACAATAATAATCGCACGCACTGACTTCAAGTTGCACAGATACAAGTACCTATTGATACATGCAAGACAGATAATTTTATGCACACTCAGGTGAAACCGTCTATTATACTCCTAGGCTAATTAAATAATGTTAATAGCATATTAACCAGTCAGAAGCACGTGTCGTCAGCATTCTGACCTTTAGGAATTTCAGAGTTGGTAGCCGATAATAGACATAAAATTTATATTGACAAGAATGAAAAATAATTTTTTTTCATGCGCGGGTTCTAAGCATTACTTCCGGTGAATCCGGTCTTCAATTTCGCAGTTCAGTGTGATATAATCACAAAACAGACAATCGCTTTGGGTTCAATTGCTCGCCACCATTTACCTCAACGAAAGTGGCTTCCTTCAATTATTTACCTAACCAATACATGGAGTTTTCCAAAACAAACCGACATTTTTCTTAACACTTACGAAGACATTCAGGCATCGTATCGTTCCAATCCGCTGCTTCTTGGCACAGCAGAGTCTTAGAGTCGGATTCATCAGGAAATGTGAAACCTTCGTCACAGGATATCATCGCCAAACTTTCGTAGACCAACTGATTTGAGTCGCCTTCGAAACTCATCGAAGTATTCGCAGATGGAATCAACTTCGGACAAAACCGAGCTGGATGGAAATAGGAAAACATGACCATCATTATTTTTAAGTCAGAAATAATTATTGTAGGCCTACCTCAGTTGTAGCTGCATTATTATTCACTATAATTATCATTATTACTTTGCCATAACTATCGTCGTCATCGTCATAAGCATCATCGTCATAATGACATTGTCATCAATAATATAATTATCTTAAATAATAATCAATGTATCAACTATTAATTGTTTTAATAGTAATTACTACTAGTATTGAATCATTTCAGACGTTTTCAGACGTTGTTTTGAAGGAAACGTTGGAGGATATTGGACTATTGGTAATCCCTTGGGAGAACAAAAAACCTTGCAATCAGGTAGGCTATCGTAATAATAATCAACGCTGTGAAAATTTTGAACAATTAATCTAACCTCGCGTCTAAGAGTAATTTAACCAGTCTCATCTAACTATATCAGGCATGCGACTCAGAGTTTTCTCTGGTGATTTATAGGCCTAAACACCGGTTCTTTAATAATGTTAACCTAGTGAATATAGTACTAGTAAGTTAAATCTGTTACTACAACTAGATTACCGTCGCAAATTGGTCTTGCCATCCAGGTTCCGTCTTCATTACACGTCTCTGTCAATTCCCTTGACCCATCTGGCAATCGAAGACCTGGTTTGCAGGTCAGTCGAACGGATCTCGTGTCTTGATCGAGACTGGATTCGGTGAAATTGATGACGAGAGGAGCAGGACGACAACGATTTGCTACAGAATGCAATCTATCATAACTGGCATAACTGCTCAGTCTAGTGGTAGTTACTGTAGTAGTAGCAGCAGCAGCATCAGCAACAACAGCAGCAGTAGTAAAAAAGTAGTAGTAGTAGCAGTAGTGGTGGTGGTGGTGGTGGTGGTGGTGGTAGCAGTAGCAGTAGCAGTAGCAGTAGCAGTAGTAGTTGTTGCAGCCATAGTAGTAGTTGTGGGTTTGACTTACCAACGTAGAACATAATGACCAACTGATCTCTACCACACAGTTGACACAGTTATCGGTTACATTTAGAATTTGTTTTAGCCTGCGTGCAGATTTTAACATCTTACCGGCGCAATCAGACTCCAACCGGTTGAGAAAGTTTTGTCTCTCGACGACGTAACACTTCAGAATTTCCACGGATGTTCCGTCTTCAAATCTCTCGCCGTAGTCGGAACAAATCGACTTTGAAAAGTCGAAAATGGGCAACGCGGAACCAAAGTTCGTCAATCTGGTTTTTGCGACAGGCTCCTCTTTCATTGCACAATTATTTTCTGAAAGAGAAAATTTAATAGGCTTTATAGATGATACAGTTAGGGATTAAGAGGTACATGAAGCAACGCTGGTAGGTTGTTGCAATATCACATGAAAGGACCATTATTAAAATTTTGATGCCCTGGGGTGCGCGGACTATAATTGACCCCCGGACGGTTGACCACCGGACGGTTGACCACCGGACGATTGACCACTGCGGACGTTTGATCACCGTCCAATTGATCACCGGACGATTGACCACCGGACGATTGATCACCGGTCTAGTGGTGACTTAAATTTATTAACTAATGATGAAAGAAAATGTAGTATTTACCGCTAGTAAAGATAAATATCGTCGACTTCTTTTAATTCTTATATGTAGACCTGCATACATGTATACTAGGCTACATGAAATCGCATATCACAATTATTAAGGCCTACGCATTCCAAATAAACCTCCTTTTGTTCTTCACCAAGGTCCAGCGCAGTCCATCAAATATAATATATTTTGGCATTTCACTTCGTATTATTATTCGATTAGGCTACATATTAAATAGAGTATGTGGTACATTGAGTCTGTGTCGTAAAGTTTTATATAAATCAAGCGATGATCAATCGTCCGGTGGTCAATCGTCCTGTGATCAACCGGTCGATGATCAAACGTCCGCAGTGGTCAATCGTCCGGTGGTCAACCTTCCGGTGGTCAATCATCCGGTGGTCAATCCCCCTAGAATCTGTCCTGGTACAAGGGCATTCGCATTCTGGAAATTGACACCTATTTTCTAAACAAAAATTATTCCGTTGTTAATTACAACTATTCAGTGCTTAACCAATTTCTTCACACTAAAAGACTAATGATACGAATGATATTATAGGTCTACAAAGTAGAACTGAGAAAAGTATATTTAAAAACCTCTACGAGTAATACCCAGGTTCTCAATTTCATGCTTTACATGTAGCTCGCTACAACATTTGACCATGACCCTTTTATTTTTGTCACCTAATGTAAGGATTATTTGCGGGTGCCCACTGCCCATGTCATGGCATTACATTATGAAATGGCACTTCGGTGATAGTCATTAGTCTGTCTAATAATATAAACTACTCTACAGACTCATCACAAAGCCAAATCGACTGTCTGGTATATTCATTATTCATAATTATATAATTTTATAATTTTATAGTTGGTGTAGGTCTACTTAGGCCTATTATTATCATCACTTTTATCTCCATCGTTATTATTTTTTTACCCGAGGTACCTAGGATCCCTCTGGATTTAAAACTATTATTATTATTATTATTATTATTTATTTATTTATTTATTTATTTTTTACCCGAGGTATCTATAATCCCTCAGGTGTCAGATATTAATAAGCAATTTTAACTCTGGAGTGGCCATCCATGTCAAGATCAGGAAGAACAAAAGTGCTGTGGAAGGCAACAGCATTAAAACGCTGAATGGTGACAGACAGGCGTTGAAACAAGAAGCTTGTTTATTATTATTATTATTATTATTATTATTATTATTATTATTATTATTATTATTATTATTATTATTATTATTATTATTATTATTATTATTACTATAAGGCTACTATTATTATTAATTATTATTATTATTATCACTATCATTATCATTATCATTATCATTATTATTAGCCTATATTCGTTTAGGCATAGTTGGTTTAAACAGACGATAGAAACGCCGCTATCAGCCTAGGTACAAAAATCAATTATTAATCAGATGCAACATAATAATTATTTATTATACCTAAAATTGTTTATGTCCATAAATGCAATGTCTGCCATAAAAGTAACTTACTTCTGCAGCCTTTGACCTTGACACTCCAATTTCCTTTTATACAGACTGCTGTGCGGGCAACCTCTCCACTGTCGAACCGGTAGCCTGGCAAGCAGACGTAGGTCGCAATTGTACCCAAGACGTCGTGGTTGACATGAACGTGCGAATTGTTGGCCTTTGGAGGGGCTGGGCAGTTTGCTTCGGCTGTCATAAATAGCAGAAATCACAAGTAGCCTACATCAGTAAGCAATTAAGTCATTTGCTTATTAGGAGCCAATGAGCGAATCGATGTGCAGGTTAGGCAATGGCAATTCTGCAATTAATTAATTCCAAGTCATTATTCACTGATGACTTTCATGCCTTTATTTTTTGTTCCCTGTTCCTTTCCTTATTTTCTTCGGTCATTATTTCTTGCATTATTTCTTGCATCATTTCTTTCTTCCATTGCTTCAGTCTCTTTTCGCTCGCTCTTACTCTGTTTTTCTGTTTCACTCATTGAGCCTTCTTAGTTCATTCGTTGATATAGTTAGCCATTAGGCCAGCAAATCATTCAACTATTCACTGTATTCAGTCAATGATTTAGTCGGTCAGTCAAACGAGGCAACCAGTCAGCTATAATGCAGTCAATCATTCACTAAATCATCAATCATTCTGTTATTCAACCACTCAACGAGTTACTCACTCAGTGAACAAGTCACTTAATCTGTTGATCATTCATACAATAACTACTAGCCAGTCAATATATTCTTACCCGTCGCCTGGGTCATTCGTCCTGTATCTCCGCTGTCGCTGTCAGAACTGGGAGTAGTAAAACTGTTGTTGTTGGTGTTGTTGTTGTTGATGTTGTTGTTGTTGTTGTTGGTGGTGTTGGCAGTGGTGGTGTTTCCATCATACATTGAAGACCAGTCACTTGTTGTCTGATTTTGTAATAACTCCACAGTCGATACAGTTTGTGTGGGTGCACTTGAACCGGTGCCTGACTGTTGCGTAGGTACAACACTTCGACCTGTGACCAACGTTCCTATTTCCGAAATAGAACTACTAGCACCAGGGATAATTCTTGGGGTAGCAGCAGCCGTATTCAGCCCGGTGAGATCATTTCTAGGAGTACCGGTACCATTGAAAACTGCACCGGTTGCTGTACGGTCATTTGAATTGATGGTAGCATTTCGTTCGACTGTCATATTATTAGACGTCGTAATTGATGCACTACCATTATTATTATTATTGGATACACTACTATTTGATACTGTGCTACTTGCATTCGCTTCGTCGTGAATTGCGACAGATGCATACAGTTGGCTGGTTTCAGTAGCTGTGTTATCAATGGATGCAGCTGTAGACACAGCTTTCTCAATCATAGTGGCAGGGTTAAAATTGATGTTGGTTGCATCAGATGGTGATCCAATATCAATGACTGATTTGTTGCCGAAGAAGGGAGGAGCAAAAGTGACGATCCATCTCGTGAATGGCTGAATGTTGGCTGACCAAACTGGGAATGCCGGAACTTTTGCAGTATATCCAAAATTTGGCAGAATGGGTGCTGGCGCAGCTGTGATTGGTGGAAGTGTTGCTGGTGCAGTGGAAGTTGGCAGAGTGGTTGTCGTCATCGCTGTGGTTGTCACAACGGTTGTTGTTGCTGATTTCAAAGTCAAACACAACATTTAAATCAAAATTGTATTTGTAATTTTGATACTTTACACAGCATCAGCAATACAAAGTTACCTTTATGGTGCTTTACAATCTTAACTGTCCATTTTCTTAGGTTGATAAGCGTTTCAAGTTGCCTATCCATTCAAAGTCATATCTGTAGCAATAAAACTAAGCTTCTTCTGTGAGAATCCTTACAACGATCCATCTTACTGGCCGTATGACCATTTCTCTCAAACGCAAACATTACAAATTCGGACCCTTGTGCCAAGTTATGCCAGTGTGGCAGTATCAAGCTTGAATAGGAGCAGGCAATGTTAGTTAAAAAGAACCTGCCAGCAGTGCTGTAGGGAGCATTTGAAATACAAAGTATTTGAAATAGTATTAAAAATACTTCCAGAGTATTTCTGCATTTCTATTTGAAATAATAGGGCCTGTTTAAAATGATGTGTCTTGCATTTGTATCTGAAATAGGCTACTTTCCAGAATATTTTGTGCTTGCAATATGAAATACTTCTTTAAAATACATTTTAATACAGCTTTCACAGATAGACGTACAATCCTACATGATGCGCACATGGCTGCATGCATGCTTACAGACCTACATAAGTATATGTACTGGCATACAAAAGTCATTTATAATTAACCTATTGTACATGCATGCAAATACAATTAATGGTAATCCATAGTGAGTTGCGGTGGCTGATTGGCTTATAATGAGAGCACGGGTTCGAACCTCGCCGGGACGAGTTATTGTAAAGGGTACTTCTGCAAACACTTCGCATAAAATTAGGCCTACTCATCAGCATCAATGTTTGGTCGTAGGCTATAGTCATGAATTTCGGAATAAGGCAATATTAAATGCATAAATACAATATTTTAAATACGTAGGTCTACGTAGCTTACGTACAACAGAACAGATTATGGACACTCCATGATATGAAATGTGGAGAAAATGGGGATTGATGCAGGGTGGTAAAAAATAAACGTTAAATAATTAAGCTTTATTTCGTTGACTACACCATTCCATCACTGAGCTGAAAATGACAATCGCCTGTTGCGCTTCAATGCTTCTCAAAAGACAAAACAACCGTTCCCAGCATCGACAGCGCATTGTGTCGCAATGCATGTGGAAACTCGCGCGTTCCGCTCCGCTGAGCACTCAGTGTTATCCCGTTCATTTGGCTGTGTGCAATTTTATAACAACATCGTGTATCATCAAAAAGAATGAATCAATTGTGTGTTTTGATCAGCAAACAGACTTTCTTTGTCTGTGAATAATATTGTAACGCCACAATTGACTGCTCATCTGAATGAAACATATTAATCTGTCTGCAATCGAAATGACAAGCACAGGAAACGAAAAGGACATCATCTGGTTTTACGGATGTCTTCATACTAAAGCACAATATTGACGATGATGTTGCACAGAGTGAAACTTCGAACTTACATTGAGAAACCTCAATAAAAAAAACCCATTATCCTGAATTTCCTGCTTTGCCTTTTCCCAGTCCTTGCTAAAAAAAAGGATGCAACAGCGATCATTGTGTTTAACCCATGTTGGCCCTGATTGCAAAATATCTTAGGAGGCCCATGGCTTTGTCTGCCCTTGGTGGATTTAAATCGTCTGCCTCTCGAATGACAATCATTGAGCATTTATAGTGCGCCTCTGTTAGGGTGAACCATTCATAATATAATCGCTCCCAAGACCCGCGAGAAACAAGAGGTCTCACACAGTATAAAATAAAGCATAACAAACCGCCGCTTTGAGAAAAGAGAAGAAAGAAGAGAGATTGCCAGAAAGAATTGTACAAAGAGGACAGAACGATATAGATAGGCCTAGCGCATTCCTAAGAGTAGGGCCAATCGAAGCTAATGATTGAAACTGAGCAATTATAGCAGTTCTTATAGCTATAGCTAGGAACCAAGATATCAAGTCTGTTTATTATAATGATGGTGGGAGAAAACAGGGGGAGGCAGATATTAATTTGTGGTAAGACGCTGTTGAGCCTCGAGGATCAGAGTGAGGATCTGAAATTGGATGCGAGCACTGCAACCGCCAGTCAATCGCCCGCCTCTGGCTACCTGCATCTCACTCTCTTGTATTCCATGGACCCATTGTGTTTATCTCTGGATTTTCGCATTGGGAGTGCTACTGAATAGCTACGGCTGCGAGCTGCGTTATAGAAATGACTAATTATATTATTACATTGCAATTACATTACATTACATTGCATTGGAAGCAAGTTGGAGCTGCTTACGCGTGATGATCGATTCGCAGATTCCGTAGAAGCCAGAGCGGAAGAGGCTGAGTCCCAAAAGGCAGATGTCGCTGGTCCATTGGAGCACACCGCTCGACGACTTCTTCATAATGGCGCATGTCGAGAGTGCAGCAGGCGGTGGCATATCGTTGTACTGGTACCCTCCATCCGCCAGAGTCCTACCATCGTCCCACGTCCAAGTGGCCTTGTACTGGAGTCCGAAGTTTAGACCATCGGTCGCCCAGTGACTCTGTGGATCTAGAAAACATGCGAAATGTGTTTAATTTAGTGGTCAATGCTTAGTCTAAAGTGGGCCTACTTACATTGTATTAATGCCTGTCAGTTTATAGGCCTACACAATACTCCGTACGTGATATTTTACCTGGTCCATTCTCTAAGCACTTGAAAACTGTTCTTTTGGCCTTACTGGAGTCGGGAGCACTTCTGAATAGTTTTCTTGAAGAGGTGCTTTATAAATAGGCTACTTGAATGAATAAAATTTAATGAATGAATGAATTTCATCTCGAATAGGTCTATTCATAATTATAAACAGATTAAAAAAGTCAATTAGCAGTTAGTTAGATTTCTATGCAGGATCAAAATTGATTAAAGTTAGTTCAAATGCTAAAAATAGGCTCTAATGTCAGTTTAAAGTCAGGTAATAATACCAAACAAGCAATAATGTCAGTTAAATGTCAGTTGGAATTCTACACAAACATAATGTCAATCAAAACTCATAATTCTAAGCAGGTAGGTAAAAGCCACGAGTTGGGTCTAGAATTCTAAAAGACAAAATGTTAACGAATAGGCCTACATTAAACTCTAAACAGGCAAATAGCCAGTTAGATGTCAGTTGCAATTCTACACAGTCACAATGTCAAATAAAACTCAGAATTCTAAGCAACCGCAATATCAGATCAAATTCAATTAAGTTTAGAATTCTAAAAGATACAAAGATAGAAGAGACTAGCCTACTCGAAATTCTAAACAGGTACGAAGTCAGTTAAAATTCGAAATTCTAAGCAGGCACGAAGTGCCACGAACCAATAACTCCCAGATTCGCAATGAGGCATCCTTCCATCTTCTCTTTGCTGTCCATTATGGCCAGCCTAGCTTTCAAACTGTTGCAGCTCGTATTTAGTTGCGCTACTCCTGATGACGGCATCACGTAGAAACATGTTGGCGTATTCGGACACTCGAAGAATGGTGGCGAACACAGTAACGCAGCTAAAAAATAGCAAACGGACTCAGGCTAGACTATAAGCTTACATAATATTACGCATAATGTATTAGGCCTACTCATAAATCGCATATAGACTATAATATGTAGCAAATTACATTAGGCCTAGCTTAGGCCTACTTTAAAATGTAGGCTATTTGATTCGTTTTATGTTTAGGCCACTACAATCTTATACAATCATGTGCGCTTGTCAGTTCCATATGAGGGCTATTTTTTGCTCACCTGTTTTAATATTTACCGTACGGGCAAGGCTGTATGGCCTACTCAGAATTTTTTGAGGTGAGTAGGCTACACGCTGTAGGCGAAAAAAATCGACTTTTGGGGTAGAAATTTTTTACCACCTTTTTTTGCCACCAAAATTTCTGACGACTTGTTTTTCATTAGTCATCGGTTGGTTTCGACGATTTTCGACATAAACAGTTAAACACTCTTATTTATTTATTTAATTATATCAATTTCACAAACTGTCGAAGACAGGTGTTTTCGCTTGATCTTGGCCGGGAGCGCCTCTGAGTAGGCACCTTGAAGGGGTGCTACATAAATTATGATTGATTGAATTATGGCGTCAAGCGCTCTAATTTTATGAACTTTTCCTTCATAAATCGCAATTTTGTTCACAATTTTTTCGTGCGTATACTATGCCAATACGCTCTTTGTGAGGTGAGTATGCGCTGTAGCCTATATATATACCCTCGTTTACAGTAGTTTTCGGAGGTGAGTATAGACCTATGATGCCATTTTATCTCGGAGGTGATTACCCTAATGCTGTATAGGCGTATAGGCATACCCGTGCATGCCCTGAATAAGCCACAGCCCTGCGTAGGGTGAACATTGAATAAAATAATACCAGATTAGTAGGCCTACTATTATTTCGGCTCTATGTAGGCTAGTGCTCTTGGAAAGTTTGACAAGTAGGCCTAGGCCCAGTTGATGTCTAGCGAATCATTATTCTCCAATCCCCGTCAATGCGAATTGCCTATTCGGTTTCAGAACAGATCTAGACCTACATCAGATAGGCCATCGTCACACAAGTTTATGTTACTTACACTGCAGTAGTAGATTAAATAGGACTACTCACCAGCTTGCCGAATGCACCAAAATATTGCGAGGAGAAATCGAGTTGTCATCATGTCAAGGCCTCCGCAATGAAGCAACGCTATAGGTTAGGTTTATGTTATAACATGTGTAATAATCTCCGAAATTCCTCTAAGGCAGTTTAATGCCTTGCGATAATATACCAAATCCAGTCAATTATAGAAGCCGAGTTGTTGAGTCACGTTTCAATTAATCAGTTATTAGTTCTAAATAATTAGCTGTTCAATTTTCGCGTATTTCTAAAAAAACTTATCATCATCCGCTAGAATCTGACACCGCTGTGTTACAGTAGGCCTACCATCCGGCAAGCACGGTTTCAGAGCTTTTGAAGCGTTTGTATTGATGCTCTAACACATTTCTATTGAAGCAGACCTAGGGCTATTGTCAGGTCCGCGGAGGGATATCGTCGTCAGCGTGTGCGCTTTGCTGCCATGGTTTAAATTACTGGGTACGTCTTTGTTTGGGAATGAAGCACTGGCATTTATTTAATCAATGAGTTGTTGAGGGACAATGGTGGTCTTTATTCAATAGAACAATTGTTGCTCGCGAGACAACTGTAGAGCTATCATGCATTCATTGTAGTAATTAGTGTTTGTTCGTCACGCATGAGGCGGAAATGAATGCTTCTGTGAGATCCGACAGACTATAGACTGGCTTGGGCAATAATGACAATAGCATTCCATTGCCAATGACAGGACTAGTGCCACTGCAGCCAAATGCATTCTGGCTCAAATGCTATGTAAAGAAGGACATGATTGTCAGTGGCGTAACTACGGGGGGGGGCAAGGGCGGCAGCCGCCCCCCCCCCAAATGAAAGGGCTGCCCCCAGCTCCCCCCAATCCGTGCGTGTGTTTTACTTTTTACTTTTACGAGTGATAAAGAATGTTATATAATTTCTTACTTATTTTATTTTTTATACAACTTCCTGTACAACTTCTTATAGGGTGGGTGATGGGAAAGTGGGACAGGCCACTATAGTGCACTGTGGGACAGACAAGCTAGTGAGGTTTGCATGCGTATTATGTCCAATACTGTAATACATCCAAAATCTAAAAATACATAGTCTATGGCTTCACTAAAAGTGGTATAACTTTTGTTGTGTTTGAAATATTTTTATGAAATCTGGCCATCATGTGTAAATATGAATTGTCTTTAAATCTGTAAAGATTCATTCTAAAATTCTTACTTCTGGCCATGATATTAGCAAAAAACCTTTAAAAAATTGTGTTTCGTTTTTGAATCGTCAAAAAACGGTGGGTGGCCTCACTAAAAGTGGTATAATATTTGTTCGGTTTAAAAATATTTTTTTTGAAATTTGGAGCATTGTACGCAGATATGAATTGCCTTTAAGACTGTAAAGTTTCATTTAAAAATTCGTATCTTTGGCCAAGATATGGGCTAAAAACCGTAGGAATTACTTTTTGCGCACCCTGTATGCAGGTAGGCCTACGTACGTGCATGTAATATTTAGTATTTTCAGGCCTATTAGCATCATCCACCCTATAGCCGTGACTGTGTCTAACTCCTCGTCTGACTCTCCGAATATTTTGAACCCCGGTCCCCGCGATGCCGATGCGCGCATTAATTGCCAACGGTAGCCACCCCATCATTTTAAGCTGCCACCCCACTGCCCCCCATGAAAAAATAGCTGGCTACGCCACTGATCATTGTCATAATTATTATTTTAGGTTTGCCAAAAACGGTTTCAAAACTTGCGAAGGAAGGCGAAGATATTCATCTTTGTTTATACAAGATGTCATTATACAGAAACTAACCGATCAACCAACCAATAGAAACCAAGTTTCAAAAACCAGACCGACTGCGTGATAGGCCGACAGTTGTAGGCTATTGCAAGCCCCCGTAGGTTAGACGTGCGTTGTAGGATGCTATTAGAGCCTTCGTATCGTAGGCGGTCTGTTCTGTTAGTAGCTAAGATTAAATGTTGTGATTGTGTTTTTATTTAAAATAACTTTAAACCGGCAGAGAGAGGAGGCTCTGAGGAGCTTTCGCTGTTTTCTTATGTAGGCCTATGTGGTCTAAAGCAGGGGTTCTCAAACTGTGGTACGCGTACCCCTAGGGGTACGCCAGGGGTCGGTAAGGGGTAGGCCTACGCGAAAAATTCTAGAAATATAAATTTTCTTTGATTTTATGGACTTGTTGTCCATCTTTCTTTGATTGGCAATGATTTTTAACGTTGAAACATGTAACGTGCTCATCATCATTTATTTCTATTTAACAAAATATATTTAGACTCCCATACTATGCAGTGCATGCAACATATTTATGTTTAGGCCAATTGCTATAATTTTGAAACAAATAGGGCCTAATGCATAAATGGTTGAATGTACAAAAGCCAAAAAGTCTTAGCATACAGTCTAGTAGGTTATATGGATCAGTGGCATTTTGCTTCTGACCTGATTTTGCTGGGGGTACGCCATCATTCGATTTTTGTACTTGGGGGTACAATAAAAATAAAGTTTGAGAACCTCTGGTCTAAAGTCTAAACCAGAAGCCCATGCGTCTATAGATAGGCTACCACAATGCATTGCGCGCCCTCATTGGCAGTGCCGTCATCAGTGATTCATTCTCCTTCCTATGAATTTCTTTACCCAGAGTCAATGTCTTTCTCTACACAGGACTTGTTTCTTCTTCTTTAACCGCCTTGTACAAGTTTTTTGGCGATAATCGGAGTTCCGGAAAATTTTTAAAACTTATAGACAAGAGTTTGTTATAATTATCGACTGGGCGTCTATTTCGGAAGCAATTATTTTTCATCAATAGACCCAGGGTGAGAATTGCCGGGGGTTGGGGTTAAAGCCCCAGTCTTTCCTAGAGTCTCATAGTAAAACCTGTTTTTCACACCCCGGTTTAAAGTGAATCTTAGTCCAACCCCCAGTTATTTTTCACAATTCAAACACTGAAATAGCCTATGACTTCTATTTATAATTTAATTAAACATTACTGCTCATCAATCATGCTTCAATTTCAGCGATATTTTCATAAGTCTCACTTTATAAAAGTACAATATATTTTTATTTCCCCATTTCTGCAGTGAAACTAGTCTAATATCTGTTCAAAAGAGAAGGATTGAACCAGTCATTGTTGTCAACTTGTGGACCAATAATATGTTGAGATCTGTGCCAGATGCTTAACTAATAATATTTCATTTTCTCGAAATCACCTACTTGTGGACTGTTGTCACTTTTCATAAAATTATGGATGGATTCATCTGAAGAAGTTTTGTTCTACTACTGTAAGTTCAGTTGCTAATTACCATGTAGGCTAACTGTGCTACTGCTCACTCTTACCATTAGATTGGCTGCCAGATTTACTCATTCCTCATCAGAGCTCTCTGTGCCCCTTATCCCAGTGTTCTTTCGGAAATTCCTGCAAATGTTTCTTAATCTCCAGGCGTTGTGCTCACTCATGATCCTATCGATCTGTCAATCTCACATCTCTGCTTTTGCTCTCTCTTGCAACCTTGCATTCACGACCGAAAACTTACCTGTTCACAAAATGTGCTATCCCGATAAGACTTCTGGTTAAAAACATGACCACCATCATCCATAATCCATTAATATGTAGTGCCTTATCTTCTGTTTTACCTCTACAGACTTTCCCCTGCACCCAGAAGATCAAACAACCTGCCATTAATTTTTAGGACTTGATTTACCATAGTGCCAGTGATGAAGTAATCGTATCATGGCAGTGATGAATTTAAGACATTTTAATAGTGTGAATAGTGTGACATGCATGCATCAAGAATGTTTTTCCCAAGGTTGTAACCATGATGACCTGCTATTGAATAATTATCGAATCGAAAAATTTGTCCTCTCTTTTTCTCTTATTTCAATTAGCAACTGAAGTCTCCAAAGAAAAAATAGCATTTATTCTTTATCACTTTTTAAGAAGTTAAAAAAGCTTTTGGCAGAATTCTTATCTGTATAAAATTTTGTTTCTGTTCAGCAACTCAAGCTGATGCCACATTGAAGTATTTAAGCAATAGAAGACCAGTTTCATACATGTCTTTTACTTTGTTGAAGGTTTGAAGATTCCCGCAGATAGTCACATGAAGAGAATGAAGAGAAGCAATGCACCTGTGAATTATGCAAGAAAACATTTGCGACAGGATGAAAATCCGTGCAATCTTCCATACTGGAGAAAAAACCGCCTAAATACAGTATTTGTGAATAATCATTTGCAATGAAAGGTCAAATGAATTGTCACACAAGAACCATTACGGAGAAAACCATACAAGGGCAAACTTTGTTCCGGCACATATTTATGCATTCACAAATAATCTAAAGTACTATGAGAACCCACACTAGTGAGACACTGCATAAGTACAGTTCTTGTGATAAAACGCTTGCATCGAGAGGTTAGCTGTTTCGCCGCAGAAAAACTCATGCCGGATAAAGACCATATCCTACAAGTACCATATTAGAACCCACACTAACGAAAAACCATACAGTGCAATTTTTTAAATTTTTTTTTACAAAAGAACGTTTTGGGTAAACCACACACATAATAGGTTAACAAACAATTCACAGAGAATACTTTGAAAAACCAACATGAGAAACCTTACCAAAGAAAAACATTTTGTGTGACAAAACATTTAAAATAAAATTTCAGTTAGAAAGCCACTGATGAACCCGGACTGGAGGAAAACCATACAAGGGCGAAGTATGTCACAAAGTTTTTTTTACAATTGTCTATTCTTGCATGCTATGTTAGATCACACTCTGGAGAAAAGCTTCACAATTATTATTGCAACGTATTTCATAAAGTTCTTCATATAAGAATGCCTCCTGAGAAAAAAATAAATATGTGCAGTTTTTGTGACAAAACGTTTGGACGCAAGAGTTCTTTAGTAAGCCACAGACGAACCCATACTGGGGAAAAACCATACAAGTGCAAAGTCTGTCACAAAGCGTTCTCTCAAATGAGTATTCTGAGATGCCACATAAGAACCCACACTGGAGAAAAACCCTACAAGTGTAAAGTCTGTCACAAAGTGTTCTCTAAGGCGTGTACTATGAAATGCCATGTAAGAAGCCACACTGGAGAAAAACCATACAAGTGCAGCCTATGTGACAAAATATTTGCACAGAAGAGTCAATTGAAAACCCACACACGAACCCACACCGGAGAAAAACCATACAAGTGTAGTCTATGTGACAAGACATTTGCACAGAAGATTGTATTGGAAAGACACACACGAACCTACACGAGGGAGAAACCATACAAGTGCAGTCTATGTGAAAAAACATTTGCACAGACGCATCTGTTGACAATACACAGACGAACCCATACTGGGGAAAAACCATACAAGTGCGATGTCTGTCACGAAGTGTTCTCTCATTTGCATACTCTGAAATACCACATAAGAACCCACTCAGGAGAAAAACCGTACAATTGCAACCTATGTCATAAAGCATTTCGATCAACGGGTTGTCTAGTTTCTCATTTAAGAATTCATACTGGAGAAAAACTATGGAAGTGCAGTTTATGTGACAAGACCTTTGCACAGAAGAGTTCTTTGAAAACCCACACACGAACGCACACTGGTGAAAAACCATACATGTGCGACGTCTGTCAAAAAGTGTTCTCTATGTTATGTTCTCTGAAATCCCATATGAGAATCCACTCTGGAGAAAAGCCATACATTTGCAGCTCATGTCATAAAGCATTTGCATCACATAGTAATTTGGCTCAGCATATAATAACCCATGCTGGAGAAACTCCATTCTATTGCAGTTTATGTGGCAGGACATTTGCTAGGAAAGGTACGTTGGAAAGACACAGACGAGCCCACGGTGAGGAAAAACCATACAGATGCAACATATGCCATAAAGCATTTAGATCACACACAGAGCTGGTTGTTCATGTAAGAACCCATACTGGCGAAAAACCGTACAAGTGTTGTCTATGCGACAAGTCATTTGCTCAGACGGGTACTTTAGAAAACCACAGACGAACCCACACTGGAGAAAAACCATTCAAGTGTCAACACTGTAGCAAAGGGTTTGCACGAGTGAGTAAACTGAGATATCATATAAACACCCACTTTAAAAAATCATTGGAGTATTAGACCATACTTGATCAGTGAAATTCAATACATCTTAACAGAGCAGTCACGGGCCCTAAACTATTGTAAAACTTTAACGACCAGTGTGTACTAAAATGCATGAACATTGAACAATGTATATAGACCTAGCGGTTCGTTAAAGGGCTAAGGCTATGTAAGAACAATTTGCTAAGAAACAAATCGGAATAATAAAAGTGCGTGTATGAAGTGCGATTTTATATTTATAATTTTATATAGGCCTACTCAATATGACTTAATTCAGTTGTAGGCCTATATTTGAAGTTGAAACTGATTTGAGTTAATTCTCTGTAATATTACATTTAAAAAGGCAATTAATAAACTATGAATATATATATATAGGCCTATTATATATATATATATGCATATATACACAGTTTATATCTGTAGGGCTTGCTGATGCTTATCATAACTTGTTTTGTGTTTTCGCACTTTGTGTTTTAACTTCAGTGGTTTTCCTTTGTAATTCACAGAAATGACTGGTTTGAATCTTATAGATACCTTCATTTGTAATTAAGACTGCTAAATTTTGATGTTTTTTAATCCAAACCGAAGCTGGAAGAGCTAGGCTTAGTGCGGTTCACTCTTCAGTTGTTATGAGGCTTGTGTTACGACTCTCTTTGTAGTTTTAGCTTGGAAAGTTTTAGCTTTGAGTTATTATGTCGTATAGGCCTACAGCAAAGGTTGAAAACAGAAGTGCCTGACTAAATGTTATGAAGGCCTATTTAGTTTAAACAGCCTTTTTTTATTAAAAGTACTTTTAATTACACACAATATGCAGTCTTACGAGAAAGTACCGTCGATTTAGCCTGCGTTCTTTTTGTTCTGTTGTTTTTCCCTGGTTCCTAATTAGGCCTATTATTATTAACAGCAGTTGTCACTCGCGCAAGGTCGCATAGAAATGCATAGCCTATCGGAGGCGCGGTTGGTCAGTCGCAAGTTACATGTAGATATCCAGATTTGATAAGTTGTGATTTTGGGATCGTTTCTTGTAAGAAGAAATGGAGATTGGGTAACGGACATGGGTTTTCAGTCGATATCATTCTCAAGGAGCCGCAACACGTAGCATATAATGATATAAGCTATCCAATGACCGTGTTAAGTCGAGGCTCAACCAAAAGACCCTAACAGAAGATCTCAGACTGCGGGCGGGGGGCCATCCGGAGAATTAGAGGTAGCCCTAGTGTTGGTTGTGAAGATTTTTTAAGTAAGACACGTCAATTTAATTAAATCTAATTCTGAATTCAATAGGAAGCTGACCAAGCAGATTTTGAGACTTTGAGAGAAAAGATGCGTGCATCACGACACGAGCCAAGAGTTGTTTGATGCGTTGAAGTTTGCAAACTTAGGTATTCCATGTGCTTGTAAACAATTCGGCTACGTAGGACTGTAGGCTATCATGTTGTCATTGTAATATTATTATTAGTCTTTATTTCCTTAACCAATGGCATAAAAAATTTGTTTCTTTTTCATTCTAAAAACTGGGCTTAATCATTCTTCAGTTCATTTAACAATCACTCATTAAAATTCATTCTTTTTATTAAATCTTATTCATTCACTCGTTTATTCGTCCGTTAAGTTGTTGATTCAATCATTGTCTATCGGTAGTCCGATACTGTCTAGTTAGGTCTATTAAGCCTGTTTACACGAATTGTCATTCATGAAACCCAGCGTAAATCTGCTACATAAGTAAGCCTAATTCTTGCGCATCATTTAGTTTTGTATCAGCAGCCAAATGTTCCATCGTTGAAACCCAGTGCTCTCATCTCTCGATTTCCGAATCCTCGACTCGTGGAATCAATCTCACTTCGAATTCAGAGGGAAAGACGCCAAATGAAATGACCTCCTTGACTCTGATCGAGGCTTGACCCTCTGCTGGTCGAATATCGAAGCGCTGGATGAGACTGGTTAGAAAGAGGAATGTCTTCTGACGACCCAGAACCTCTCCAAGACAGGAGCGCTTTCCTGGAAAAGATCACATGCACGAAAGTAATTTGCATCAAACAAACTCATTGAAGCGTTGACTTGCTTTAGTAGCCTATTGCCAATATTTTACAATGGAGCGCGGTGGTGTAGTGGTGGGCTGAACATTGTGCTTTTGGATTTAACCTAGTGGTCAGTAGGCCTAAATGACTTCTCGTTATTTTGTAAGCTTAAAGCGGATCTCATTGTGAGTGCTTCTAGTCGATGATTTTATGGATGATAATTATGGCGTGGTCATATAATTATTCTAATACAGCGGTTCCCAACCCGTGGCCCGCGGGCCAAAAGTGGCCCGCGAGACCTCAAAAAATGGCCCGCCAGTCTTAAAAAATGGCCCTCGTCTCTAAAAGAATTAACAAACATATATGAAAAATTGACAATATGTAGGCCTACAGGATAGAACAGATAATTATTTTCTTATTTATTTTGAAGTCTATAAATAACATCAAACATTCTATTTTGAATCAGTTACAGAAATTTTATATGCTTTTAGCTAATTAAATTTTAACATTGTGGCCCCCTAACGTGTTTTAACTAAGAAAAAGTGGCCCTCGTGTCCTCCAACTTAGAAAAAGTGGCCCTTAGGTCAAAAAAGGTTTGGAACCACTGTTCTAATAGCTTTTGTCACAATGGTCACAAATTGGTATCTTAATAGCCTATGCTGTGCCACCGGATCTCATTTAACTTTAAGTGCATAGTCAATTATCATAGGTTTGATATGCCAGCCCTATGACGTGATTCTATAATTATTACACTCCAACAGCTTCTGTTATGCATGGTCAGGAATCGATATCTCATCATTTCATATAATATAAGATCCTCTGATATTATCAGAGGATCTTATTTAATTGTGAGAGCATCTAGTCAATGATTTTCTGGATGCTATGACATGGTTCAATATCTTCAAGTGGCTTCTGTCATGCTAATATAACAGTACAGGAATCAGTCGATTTCTCTTTAAATCAAAAGTTTATTACAGTCCAATAGAGGAATAGCCAAGTACAAGTTCCTAGGTCAACGAAAACAGAAATGAAAATGCGCCGAACCACCGGGTTAAATCACACTTAGAGTATATCCACTGAATCATACCGATTCCAAATGGAATAACTTGTTCACTTCCAGTTATCATGTGCTTTTCGTCGAGGAATCTCTCGGGTCTGAAGTTCTCCGGGTCTTTCCACGACTTTGGATCCATGTGAACGCTATAGGCGTTAGCGAGGACCTAGGCATAGCAATAAAACATATTATTTGCCACTTAAAAATCCATAAATCAAAGAAATAATAATTGATTATTCATTAGATCTCGTTCCTAAACAGTTAAAGATGTAGGCTAAGCTCTGTAGCCTAGATGGGTCTGGTGGGGAGAGAAAAGAACGCCTTGCGAAACAATACCACCAACACCAGAACATTGATTTTTGGTCAAGTTTGTTTCGAGTGCCTAATAAAAATAACTTTAATGTTATAGGTCATTAATCTAATAAGGGGCCGTAACGGGAATCGTTCCCGCTTCCGACATCGTGTTCTGCTCGTCACGCATGAGATGTTGCCATTAATTTGATTAGGTCTACCTTTCCGTTCTTTAAGAGAAACAAAATGATCGCATATTTTAAGTTTCGCACTTGAGTACAAAAGCGTTACTTTATATTAGGCTAGCCTGTAATACCGTACTTAAACCTGTGAGCAACACATGTGTTATTCGCCGTGTCTAAGCTTAAGTAAATAAGCTTAAGCAATGATAACAGCTTCGAAAGAGGAGACTAAACCAATATTGATAACGCATCCATCAGTTTCTATAAGACTTAGTGACGTTATAGTCAAACTATCATCTGTCCGATGCTTACCATGCATCCTTTTGGTATGTAGCATCCAAGAACCACGGCATCTCTGAGCGTGGCGTGTGGAATGGAAAGTGGAATCAGAGTGCGTCTTCTCATCACTTCAAGGATCACGGACTCCGTGTAAGGCAGACGAGGTTTATCATCAAGTGAAGGGAATCTATCCTTTGGTACCACACCATCGAGCTCCCTTCTAAACCGGTTTTGAGCGACTGGATGGTTGGCTAACTCCACCAATGCCCACATCAAAGTCGCCGACACCGTGTCAGCACCAGCGAGACACAGGTCTCGAACGATGTAGAGAAGGTATTCTCGGTCATAATCGGACCCTTGGATTTCAATGAATCTTTTCACGAACGAAGACTCGCCTTCAGCTGCCTTGCTGGACTCGATTCCTTCCACGATACCTTGGAATATCTCCTTCTGAGACTGCACTATAGCGGATATCCTCCGTCTGTAGTACGGCAGAAACTTAAACAGAGGAGCGAATTCGATTGCAAATCCCATGTTTCGATTGTAGGCTACAGGTTGACGGCCTCAGATATTCTGCGACAGTTGTCCGAAAACCTGAATGCTTCACCAAACAGAACATTGGAGACGACGCTGAACGTCGATAGGACGGTGAACGGCTTTGGATCGAATGGCCGTCCGTCAAGTTTCTGAATTTTATCGATAAGAAATTCAACTTCGAGAAGAATTCGAGTCTCCGAAACGCTGTTCACCCCGAAGCCGAACTCCTTAAGAATCGTCAGACACAGCTTGTGGTACTTCTTAAAAGCGTCGTTGTATTTTGCAAATACTATGCCTAGTAAGGAATACACAATTACACATAAGCTTAGGCACTTTGTAAGCCTGCAATAATATTATTATAGTTTGACCGAAGTGAAAATTCTAACGTCCCGCTCGCACGAGGAATAAAACCATTATTAACATACATTGTATATTTGCATTTCTTCCTCTATTTCCACAAATATTTGCAGGCTACTTTTAGAATTATTATTATTAGTCAGCAGTAGGCCCAACGAGTTCAACTTTTTTGACTCGATGACGAAACAATTATCAAGTCCTTACTTATGAAGATAGTTATGCCTACAACTGAGTAGGCTAAGTATATCGTGGAAAGACTGCAGAATGCAAATTGAAGTTTGGTCATAAATGTAATTTCCTAACAAACCTTCACCCTTTTAGCCTACTTGAGCCTGTTACTTGTTGGGGCCTGGCGGCTTGCTTTGTGTTAAACCAATATATAGGCTATGCATGTTTATCCTTTTATTATTATAGTTTGACCGAAGTGAAAATGCAAATATACATGTAGGCTATGTTAATAATGGTTTTATTCCTCGTGCGAGCGGGACGTTAGAATTTTCACTTCGGTCAAACTATAATAATAAAAGGATAAACATGCATAGCCTATATATTGTTTATTTTGAACTCCGCCACGAAGGGGAAACTCTTCGCGCCGGTCCCAAGCCCGGATAAAGGAGGAGGGTTGACCTGAGGAGAATAGGCATCTCCCGGGTCGTAAAAACACCACTGTCCGAAATCCAATCCAATCCAATGTTTATCCTAAATATAGCTTATCTTGGTTTACGCAATTCCCAACTTGGCACGTTGTTCCAGATAAACAACTAACCAAGTGTGGCAGGCTACGTGTTTTGAACATTGAATTAGTCTATAGGCCTACTAGACTTTCGTGACACCTGCTGGAACTCAAAGCACACAATGCAGTAGAATACGATTCAAACTACGCGACTCTTTATGAGTATCTATTACTCCAACCGTATTCGTGAATTGTAACAGATATGACCAGTTTTGCATAGTCATTTTCTTAACGCAATTGTGTGCCTAATAATAATAACCTCGGAGGTCTTTGTTGAGGAGATTCGTCTCTGTCCAGAAGAGAGGTCTGTCCGCAAAGGCTTCCGATTGTCTAAGAAACGCCTCTGATATTGCCTCCTTGCCGTTGAGAATTACCACCAGTCTTAGAAATGAATGAAAACAGTGAATAACAAAGTCAGTGACCCTTTTCATATTAGCCCTACTTGATTCATGTTCATCTTATTTGCACTCTTATTGTCACAATATTCACATATTATTTTCATGTTACAATTAGGCCTATTATTTCGTATTCGACGGAAGAGCTGGATAAAACATCGACAAGCTCTTGCAGAGATTAAGGAAGCCACCCACAATATCATGCGCAGCTTAAAACAGCCTACGTACGGTATGCAAGTTTGTAGGCCATATGTATGCTGGTACATGTAGACCTGTGTATGAATAACAGATGTAATGGGCCTACTTACATAGGTATCTGTTGGAAGTGCAGTTACTTTAGTGACTTTAATATCGTGTGCAAGCAAAACTACTTGGGCCAGAACACAAATACGCTTGCTTTAGGCCTACTTGGGCTAAGTGACGGCAAAAATACGAAGAGATCTGTTGAGCAAATTTCAGTTTAAATCAACACAAGATCGTGATCATAATTTCCGAACTTCTTACATGTAGATGCCACTCTAAGGCAAACGAAATAATCACCAGCTCAAATTTAATTCTTCTTCATAGTCGCTCTTGGGAAGCATTACCGATGTCATCGTCTAGTCATCTAAAACCCGATGAGCATCTAGGTAGACGTAATTTTTTTAATAAGAATTGCAATTAGATCTCTATTACTAAGGTGAAAATATTGTGTAAATCAGAGTTGTGTTTTAACAAAGCGAAAGATTTCTCACTTGATTTCTTGACGAAAGGCCTACCGCATTTCCTTTCCTACCTTCCTCCAAACTTGTACGAAATGACGGGACCAAGTTTCGCCGCTGATCTCCTGAAGTGGTCTGGCAGAACTCCCATTCCTCCGCGAAGAATTGCACCGAGAAGTGCCAGAACCGATGCCGAGGGTGGGTATCGTTTCTCCGCATCCTTCGCTCCGGGTCCCCTCATCCAGAAATAGATGAAGGTGATTGCAATCACAGCAATCGCGACAACAACGAAGTTGTCAAACATCTAAGAACATTAGAACAATCTTTTGTATTATAGCCTATAGCTGTCAAATCATGATGAGGCTCATAATAGGTTTTAGACAAAAAAAATGCTGACTCGACGCATCGCTCGTGAATAAACTGGTTCCCTCCGGTTGGCTTTTGAAAGGGGCTGCATAAACTTGGAGAATAAGACCATGGTCACCCATGAACCGTAACGCCAAAGCAACATGTCATATCACATCCACCCTCAAAATTACTCCATGGCTATAAATCCCAGCGTAAATCCACTCCAAAGTCCTATCCCAAAGCAACAACTCCTGCAACAATCCAAGACCAATAAATTCAATATCTTTGAGCATCTTTCACCTTCCAAACCAACTGCTCTATTCGCCCACCCTCTGTCCTCACTCTTTCACGACCCCATTCAATACTCATCTCACGTTCTACAACCCATTTCCAACACTGAACTATGCATCTCTGGAACATGGATCACAGTGAAACGACAGTGTAAAGCGGTAAAAGTCGGTCAATCAAACGCTGGCAGGTAAGAAAAACAACCAGGCTACTGCTAACCTCTATATCTTTTATTTCAGACTGAACAACTCAAGCTCCACATTTGCTACTGATCAACTCCTTTTCTGAAACGACCGTTTAATTAAGAGTAGGCTAAATATTCGACGTGCATGTCCGACGCATCAACGACCACATGAATAGTCTCCAGTATTCAAATACAGATCAAGGTTAGATATTAAAAGATAATTATAAGAACTTATCAAGCAGTAACTTGTCCACAAAATTTCAAGACAGCACGTGACAGCCTGACTTTCATTACCAAACACCTTAAATATGCGGCAATGAGATTCATGGCCAGGTATACCGATCCTCGCCAGACCGTTCAGCCCATTTACGAAAACTATAGTCAAAAAGTTCATTGTCGTCAACCTATACAGCCAGGTTTGCAAAGCTCGTACTGAGCATGCAGTAGGCCTATGCTACTTTTATAGTGGCGCGTTGATACCTTAGTGAACTTGCCGCCATTTACTTGGCTCTCATTCATGCTAAATAGAGCAAGTTGGCTGAATTGCAACAGCTACATGACACGCCAGACATCAACATCGCTTGCGACTTAGTGCATGTTTGCAAGGACAAGCCAGGCATCTACATGTATAATATTAGGCTAATAGAGGCCTGGAGTTATGCTGACGTTTATAATAGTAAGCTTATTGTACGGTCGCGGTGGTGTATATAGTGGTGGCGTCGTTGCCTTGGAGATGGAAGGTTCAAGGTTCGAATCCATCCTCAAGCCACAGCGTAGGGACCTTGGGCAAGTCCTTCACTTGCAATAGGTCATCGCTTCGGCTCTGCATTCGGGAGCGCCTATGAGTAGTGAGAGAGATCGAAGAGTAACAAGTGCACATACAAACAAATAGAAATTACTCAGATATTAACATGTAGACCTACGGTACCTCAGTCGTTTGCTAGCTTGCTATAGCCGCCTAGTAGGCCTACGTTGCGATATATTTGAGTGTTCTTAGTCAGCCTTGGTGGCTTTCTACGCTGCAGCAACACCTAATTCTATGTGGTCCTATAATGTGGACTCATGATTTAGCTCCATTATAGTTACATTCACAATGGTAATGAATGACATTGAATGTAATCAAAAAGTCTCGGACGCAAAACGGGCATTGTTGTTCAGCATATAATTACAATCACCATGATGCGCTTAACTACACCGTGGTTCAAAAAAAAGTAAGCCAAATCGTTTTGCATATATCTCTAACACCTGATGACATATCAAGCTAAAATTTTCTAAATATTTAGAGAAGTGGGCCAAAAATGTGATTCCAAAATTTCATGAAATAAAGTTGAACGGATAAAAAGATATGAATATTTAAACTTCATCTACCGAAATTGCAGTTTACAAGCAATTTTCTGTCAGATTCGATCAAATGTTTCCTTAGTATCTCCAATGCCGGATGATTGATCATTCTAAATTTTCCCAGATATGTAGAGAATTGAACTAACAATATGACCAGAACAGTATGGTTTGATAATTTAATTAAATAAGATGCTCAAAATGTCCTCCTCCTGATTGCACGCAAGCCTGGAAGCGCTGGTGCCATTGCAATGGCAACAGCAACGTCGATTATCCTCTGGTCCAGGCCATCCCACACTTCCAACAAGCGTTGCTTCAGATCGTTTATAAACTTTATATCATGGATTGTTGTCTGGTAGGCTCGGCCTTGCATCACGTTCCACATTTTTATGGTCGACAGGATTCAAATCTGGGCTGTTCGGAGGTCAAAATGTGGGAGAAATTAAGCCTGGCGTCTCTCTTGTCAGCCTTTCGATGGTTTCCTTGGTTCTGTGGGTTGGCGCTGTTCTGTTGAAAAACAAAGCTGTCTTCTGGGACTAGATTTCTGATTACAGATAGAACATCGCGATAATAGGCTCTATTAAGTTTTACTCTTGGATCAATGAAGACTAAATGGGAACGGCCAAGCGTCGAAACCGCAACGGACGCCATAACAGACTTGCTGAAAACTGAAATTTCGGGTGATGAAGTTGAAATATCCATATCTTTTTATCCCTTCAAATTTATGACATGATATTTTGGAATCCTATTCGTGGTTCAATTCCCTAAATATTGGTAAAAGGTTTTTATGATTACTCATCAGACATCAGAGATGCAAGAAAAACAGTTTGGCTTACTTTTTATTGAATCTGACAGAAAAATTGCTTGTAAACTGAAATTTCGGTATAGGCCTACGAAGTTTAAATATTCATGTCTTTTTATCCGTTCAACTTTATCTCATGAAATTTTGGAATCCTATTCTTGGTCCACTTCTCTAAATATTTAGAAAATTTTAGCTTGATATGTCATCAGGTATTAGAGATATGCGCAAAACAATTTGGCTTACTTTTTTTGAACCACGGTGTATATAATAATTATTAACAAAATGGAATAGCCTAATGAATGCAACCGATCAACAGTTATCACCATCCATGACTGCACTGTAGTTCTATGCAGGTCTTTAATGGCATATGCCTGCGCACAATAAGGACCACAAGAATTGAATATTCAACTGCCTGCAAATTAAATCAAATTGCATATACATGTAATCATGCATGCATAAGAATAGTCAAACACACATAGCCTACATAGACCTACCTGCTTACATGAACACAGCTATGCATTAATAATTTATATGCATATATAAATAATTGTATCGTATTGCATTGTGTCTATAAATTTATACAGCGCTTTTCACAGTGCACACCAATCAGAGGCGCTCCCAGTGCGATAGACCCAGAGAAAATAAAGCAGTTTTAATATGTGATTCGGCCACCAGTTAATAACAAAGCATACGACAATGGAGAGAGGTGATTCCAAAGCGCAGGACCAATGAAAGCAGAAGCTCGAGTTGTGGCCATTGTAGTCCTTGCTCGGGGGACAAGGAGATCAAAATATAGGCATACAAGTCATGTAGTATATATATACACACAATGCACAATACATATGCATGCATAAGTGCATACATGAATAATTATTATCTGCATCTATAATAGGCTACATAGGGTATACGATCCTACACACACCGTGCACGTAGGGCATAGCCTACATTCATTAGGATAGAGCCGCAGAGCTTTTTTAATACATGTGCTGCTGTGCATCAGTTTTAAGTTGTAACCATACAACGGTAGTCGTCACAATAATTATATTGTCAAAGTAAATCTCTCATATTCCTAAGTAAAATGGCGTTTGCGTGGACGGACAAAATGTCCCCGGACAAAATGTTCCGGACAAGATGTCCCGTACAAAATGTCCCTGTACAAAAAGTCCCCGGACAAAATGTCCCCGGATAAAATGTCCCCGGACAAAATGTCCCCGGACAAAAAGTCCCCGGACAAAATGTCCCCGGATCAAATATCCCCGGACAAAACGTCCCCGGATAAAATGTCCCTGGACAAAAAGTCCCCGGATAAAATGTCCCTGGACAAAAAGTCCCCGGATAAAATGTCCCGGACAAAATGTCCCCAGAAAGGTGAACCATGATGGAGAACCCCTTATCAATTCACGACTGCCGATCAAAGACACACGACGCCTCCGGATAGACATTAGCTACCCAGTCAATGACATCAAGTCTAGAATAACAACAGCCTTTCTGCTCATGTGGACTGCAGTAGTGCAGATCCATCTGTGACACAGGAGCTCACGTGAGATTTGGTTTTACTGCCATAAACCGATGTGCGGAGCTGGATCGCCAACAAGTCACTGGCATCTTTGCCGCTGCTCAACACACGACCTACCACCCTTGGCGTTTTGTCACACTTTCCCCTTATCCCAGGAAGAATAGACTTGTTGTCACGCTCTGCCCACTCGATCACCACGAAAGAGACAGGCAGAGTCGGATTCCGACATCGAGTTCAATAGTGTTTTCTTTCTTGCAGAAGTGATTGACCTCTGCCTTTTCTAGACAGGGACTGCAATTATGGGTACGGTGAACAACCGTTGCGCACTGAAGTCTAAAGGTATACAGACAGAGCCGTGACTCGGGTGGCTTCAGACGGAAAAGTGGGCTTGCGTCCATTCCGACCCGTGAACAAGTAGCGTCCGGGCCGTGGAATCTACATTATCACCCAGGATTAATGTGTTCACAGCCCTGGGAGTCCTGACACTTTGCAAAGATTTACCAAGCTTCTTTTCAGTTGCCTACAAATGTTTGCTTGGTTGTAGGCCCTACATGTACTAAAGTGGTTAATTTTTACGTTTTATAACCATTATTATTGTATATATTTTGACATTTATTTTCTTTGTTATGTATTCGCTATTTTTGAAAGTTTCCAATCATGCCATTTGTTTGATCGGAATTTCTTTAGATTAAAACATTCAGAAAAGCACAGGGCCTAAATAGAAGGTTTATAGATTTTATAATACTGACAATAAGTCTTTCTGGCACAAATAACTGTTGTCAAAATACAGAGGGACTCGTGAAAGAACGTGAGATTTCATGTTCTTTAAAGGGACTATTTGTCAAGGGACATTTGGTCCGGGAACATCTTTATCCGGGGACTTTTTGTCCGGGGACTTTTTGTCCCGGGACATATTATCCGGGGACATTTTATCCGGGGACTTTTTGTCCAGGAACATTTTGTCCAGGGACATTTTGTCCGGGAACTTTTTGTCCGGGGACATTTTGTCCCGGGACATTTTGTCCGGAAACTTTTTGTCCAGGGACATTTTGTCCTAGCACCGGAGTTTGCATGTTGTTAAGTTGATACCAGAAAGCACAAATCTCAATCGTAATCGCAATATCCAAACTACTGAAGGTCAAAACGTTAGTTCTAATTTCAGGTTTAGAAAACTCTTGTAGATTTTCTACACTGCTAGAGTTGATAGGCCCACGTCAGGTCGTCACGTGTGAGCATGGTTTGACAAAAATAAGCTATTGCAATTTTTTATTGCAGTGCATTCCACTATAAGCCTAATTATGCTACTGTATTATTGCATAATTATATGTCAATATTTTAAAAACTCGGAGATCATCCACTAGCATGAGAATCCCGAAGAAAATGTTTACTTTAAAAGCGCTCAGTCGTCTAGCAGTAGCAATAATTTTGTTCACTGATAAGACTAATAGGCAGGATCCGTGTGCTGCCGCAAAACTGGTTCTATTGTGCACTCCAAGCATGGGCGGAGACTCAGACGGGGAACGGTCCCTCCCTCAATGTTTGTGGTGGGGAACGTTAATGCATTTGTCCTCCCCAATGTTTAAGCTTAAGCATATGCATGGTTAATCGGTGAATACAGGCCTATATAAAAAAGAAATCTTCGATCAAACGACTAAAAATGTCATCAGCTATTAATATTTTTGGCAGGGAAAATGGTATGGTTTTGTAGAGATTTCGACCGAATGACTTTTAAAAGGTCGTCAGAAAAAATTTCGTCGATGAAAATGGAAAGTGTTGTCGGTCGGGGAAAATGTCGCCTTCGGCCGCTCGTTCGTCCCACCAACTTCCAGACCAATTAAGTTTCCGCTCATGATTCCAAGCACACCGCTGCTCCGCTGGCACCGGCAGGCATATAGCCTAGCTACCAGCCAATAGAAGTTGCTAGATAGAAGTTGCTAGGCATTAATTTGTTGTTGTCAATATCCATGCATTAATTTACGCTGCATCAATTGCGAGCCTTTGACTGTCTACGTGCAATGTTTCATTGTAGTCATGAGCGCATTGAGAAACCAGTTGTACCAAATACCGTGCGACGTTGTTAACATAGAATTTTAATGTCTTTATATTAACTTTGATGATTGAATAAACCCGTAGTATAGTACTATACTTGGCCGGGGAAGGACTGACGTAATGGAACATCTCACCTGCAGTTACAGAAGACAGCTGTGTAGGCCTATCTTAATCATCGTCATCATCACATGGATCACGACACCTTCAAGTTGGTACAAACAATGAAGCATAATTTATTAGCAGCTAATTGAAAATCTGTTGATTACAATTATTATAGAACTTTTTAGAGCAGTTTAAGATAGCGAAGTGTTAGAAATGACAATTATAGTAGGCTAATGCTATCGTAATCGTAAATTTATTTAACGTAACTTTAAAAAAAACTCATCGCAGGCTCTCTTAATGGTCTTCTTGTTCCATTGGTTAATTAATAAGCTTACAACGTGCATCAGACACCGTGCAATGGAATTTACTAATCAGGCTGGGCATTGGGCACCCTCTTATCTGTGTGAGCTTTGCCTCCCTCTTTCCAGTTGCAAGACCGCCGCCCACTGCGCTCTGCTGTCGATGGGGACTTATAATGGATCCTTTCACTCGCTCTGCAACATTGCAGGGGCGTTCGTTCTCTGTGGTTGGTCCAACAACCTGGAATGGACTTCTCTTCACTATGCGACACCGCACAAATGGCAGCCAGTGGAGAACTAACAGTCCCAGGAGATACAACGTAACTTGGCCAAATTTAGGGGCAAGACATCGAACCCGGAACGTTGGGACCCATCAGAGAGAAACCACAAAGGACGTCAATAAAGTGTACTGCCTTTGTCTTCTTCACACAATCGTTGATTCTCTTTGTTGCCATCGAACGGACTTTATTCCAAACGCCACACGGAAGCATTATTATACAGTCAGATAAATTTTCACTTATGCTATTATTGTTGACGATATTGATGGCTCGCAAACGACAGACTGGAAGCCGTACTGGATAGGAGAAGCGCATCAGTCCACAAATGCCTGAATCAATATCAAGCCGGTGTCACGAAATAAAGTCCCCCAATACAAAGTCTCCCCCCAAAACAGAGTCTACCCTGGTTGAAAATCTGTTTTGGAAGGAATTTTTCTGGTGTAAAAGTATTATAATATGCATGTTCGTGTTAAATAACGTGTTATAGTGTTAGCAACGTATGTAGACTAACGGTTTGATATGCTTATTTGCTTATCTATTAATTTTATGCGACTGTAGCCGATTTCACGATCAACGGAGGGGACTTTGTTTCGTGGGCGGAGGAAATATTCTCTCCCCTGGAGACTTTATTTCAGAATATAGTCTCCGGAGGGGCGAATTTAGTCTAGAACAGATCCTCCGGGAGAGAATCTTTTTCGAAATAAAGTCTCCGGGGGAGACTTTTAGGGAGGAGACTGTCACGCGACACCGGCCGAGATGACGCCGCATTTCATTAACCCTCAGGCTACCAAGCTTTTTTTGTAACACTGACTACCAAGGGGGGGGGTGGTTACCACCCCCCCCCCTGGATTTTGGGTTTGGTTTGAGATATCATAACTTGTAATACACCTATGGATTCAGCATTCATTTCTGCACAAAATGGTATATTTAGGTTAAAAATATATGAAAGCACCCCGAAGTTATAAATTTTTTACCGTAGGCACCCGTCGATTCCACAAAATGTATACTTTCGCATAAGCAAAATATTAGATTTTGTGTGTTTTTAACATAATTTATTTAATTAAAATAGTTTACATATAATAAAGTCCAATATTCAACTATAAAAACTAGTAATAAGTTAGTTTTAGTTACAATAAAAAGAGAAAAAAACATGTAAAACATGCTGAAAAACGTTTACGCAGACTTATCGGTGTGCGTTGTAAAAAAAAACAACATTTTCACACATTTAAATTTATTTTGAGCACTTCCGGTCATCAAATGTCAAATTAATTGGTATCAAAAAATAGCCCTAAATGCCCTCTATAGAATGACATAATTTATTTCTCTTAAAAAATAAATTATGAATAATTTTTAATAGGAAAAACATGAAAATTTTATGAAAATAAAACACCCTTTTATATATTTTAATTTATTTTGAGCACTTCCGGTTGTCCAAAGACAACTCCGTGACCACCACAATGTAGCCCCACATTCCCTCTACAGAATGGTGTAATTGGTGTCTCTTCATGTCAAAGGACGGATAAGATACAGCCGATATTCTAAGGGGGGGTGGTATCCACCCCCCCCTGGTGCCTCGGGTATATCGGGTATAACTTTTGAATGGTATGGTATATCATCACACATTTAAGCTCAAAATGTGTGCAAATGAATCCTCTACAGCCACCTAAAACGTCAAAATTTTATTCCTAACGAAAAAAGTTTGATTTGGGAAAAACCTAGGGGGGGGGGTGGATACCACCCCCCCCTGGTAGCCCGAGGGTTAATAATAATAATAATAATAATAATAATAGTATGCGCATAATGACGGAATAGTAATCGTAATCGCAAAATCGTATTCTATAGCGTCCACAAAAGCGAAGTCACGGGAACCAGCTTATTCACAGGCGCTTAATCAAAACAAAATCGACTGGCAATGGGACAAAATCCGAAGAGTCAGGCAGGCAGGTGGGTGTTGTTTAGAGTTGAGATGGCGAGAAAGAGGTGAGGAGAAAAGGAAGGATCAGCATAGGATTATGAAAAAGCAATGAGCAATCAATGTCTTCAGTTCTAAGTGAAAGACCTGCCGAGAGATTTTGAGAGATGAGGCCTGGATGAGTGAGTTCGGTGGTTTACTTGACTTAAGACTGCATAGGGAGGGGAGACTGTCACAGAGCGGCGGGACAGTTGTGGCAATGGAGCGATTGGCAACTTTAAGTGATGAGGTGATGGAAGGGTGGAAGCAGAGTGACGGTGGATGAAGAACGGGTTGAACGGAACTGTTGTACAGCAAACAAATGACGATGCGCTATGGAGAGTAGCGTGACTAGCGTCAGCCTATAGTTAGACTTAGAGTAGGCTATATGTGACGAGCGCGATCGAAACCCGTCGGATGTCGCTACACAGATACAGAGATATAAGCGAGTAAAGTCAAGTTATGCCAAAATATCGAAAAATGGTTTTATGGCGTATTATTATTTTAAAATATGTCTACTTTCAATATCTGCAAATAAAATTTTTTATTTCAAATGCTAAGGTTTGAAAAAATGACTTTTACCGCATGTGGTGTCAAAATTTGCTTTGAATCAATCGCTCAATGAGCTATTTTCAAAGTTAAAATTCGCTACGAACGACAGAGCTATTATACGCCAAATGGACTATTTCTTGTAGTCGTGTCTACCACATAATAAATTTTACCTCCAATATGGTACTGAATGGTCCATAAAATCTGTTTCACCAGTTTAAATAAGCAGGTTTTGGTCAAAGTTTTAAGCATTCATTATTGCTTGCTTGACAACGATGGTGATTATTATTCAAGCCACGCCTCCGACCCAGTTTTCTTAGAGTTTAATTGGCTTACGAGACTGACCTTCGATACTGCGCATGCGCGCCTACCCGTAAATGTTCTGTTGCTCCTTTTCTTACTCATGCCTACGGCTGGCGTTAGCTTTGGAAAGAATTCGTAAAAATATTATTTTACATCGTTAAATAGGAAATAGCGAAAGTCTTGTAAACTGCTCAAATTGTGATAAGGGCAACCTGGTTGATTGTTCGTTAGGGAGTAGGCTAGTTCACGCTGGCTTGGAGAATGAGAGGTAGGCCTACCGAGATTGAGATCAACGGTGCGGTCAATTAGGCCTACTTTGGTAAACATGACTAAACTGGCAATCCACCCACCCACAGTCCACCCATCAGTGGCCACCAATCATAAATATAGATCTGTAGAAAGTTTGATTAATATTGACTCTTGGTAACTACCGTAACTTGATGCAAATTAAATCGGCTCTGATCTATCCTACCTACAGTGTTTGCGCGTTCGAGCGATGTGTGTACGAGATAATAAATAGGAACAATATTATTGTCTATGTGTGTATATAGGCCTAATTAAAATTCCTTATAAGAATTGAAAAGACTTGCATGAGTTGTCAGACTACGTTCAAATTGTTATCGGACGCAATTGTCTCGATCGTTTTATTCATGTTTCTCTGTAGACTAAGCTGTTATGTAAATATTTCTTTGAGGGAGCCGATAGGGTAATAGGGCTACTCGTAAGACGCTGCATCGGATGCAAATATTTACCTTTCCTAATTAGATTATAAATGGACAAAGGTCCACATCCTGTAGTGCCTGGTTGATTGTGTGTTTGAAATATTACACTCATAGGGTCCGATTTGCCGCTCCTGGCTGTTTACTCTTGGAAGCGTTTAATTGTTCCTGGGCTATTTGAATTCATTGACTCATTCATTCGTCTTTTACAATTCAGCAGTTGCCTGTAAATCAGTCACAATGTGGAATGTAATTGCTCGAATTTGATGCCGTTTGCTGTATTCGATACATAATATACCCATTTATTGACCAGCAAAATTGCAGAATATTCAATTAATGGTTACTAAGGACTTTTATGACACAACTGTGCTGAAACTTTGAGCTCGATTTTCTCCCTTGTTGTGATTCTACAAGTTACAGAATCGAACGAATATAATTTCAGTTATTTTCAGTTAGAAAAAAGATATTTTCATTCTGTAAAAAGTATTTTGAAGCAGAATAACTGTAGAATATAACTGAATAAAAAAGTTAAAATCGATAAGTGATGGGTTTTGAACGCTCCCGTCACATATTAGGGTTGGGTAGAATAGAATACTGTAGACTAGATTAGAGTAGGCCTACGGAATATTGGGAATGAATTCTTAAATGACAATGTTTTTCAAATATTCTTTAGAGGCGCTAACTCCGGTGACAATCGGATGCTACAATGATGACTCTCACAGTCAGAAATTCTCCGTTCTTTCTAGCCAGATGTGTGCCCAGAAATGCGACGTGAGTTACTGCAGCCTAATAATAATAAGATTGCGTTGTGAGTACATCTACAGCACACCTTTATCAAGCTCTCGAATTTTCTACTATGAAGAATTTTCTACTATCAACATTTCACCTAATTTCATGTATGTTATACTCAAAAAGCGTTATCATCAGAGTCAGCGGCGCCTCCAGGATTCTCTTTCTTGTACGCACAGCTTGCACAATTATGAAGCGAACGGCGATCGAAGCGAGCTTTATACTTTTTAGGCCTACTGGCGATTGTGAGGTATCGCCAACATTAGCTTTTTGCTGCATTTTTGGTATACGCATAGGCCTAGAGTTACTTTCGGATGTTCTTTGAAACGATAGATTATTATATAGGCCTTAGATTCAATAGAATAAGAATTAGGCCCTACACACCTTATAATAATTTACGTTTTAATTTGTAATTTTTTAAATACTTTTGAGTTTCAGCGCTGTACGCACTTGCGTAAGTGCGTAGGCCTACGCCTGCGGGCGTCGCTGATCAGTGGTGACACCGCTAGCCTAGGTCGCGACATTTTGACCTGCCTATTTTTTACTTGTGACCTGTCTTATAACCTATCAAAAACTCTTTGAAATTTTTATTGTAGTCTATTCTTTACGTTTAATTTCGTCGACCTGCTGAATAGCTTCCATGACCATTAAGGCTTAAGCGACCTGCTAAACTTGTAGGCCTATAATAGATGGCGCCACTGGTTAATTATTATGATTTAGAATGGATACGCCTGACATGAGACAAGATCTGTGCAAAATGGCGACAGAAAATTGATAATTTTCAAAGTGTATAGCCTAATTTATTTCATTTTTTTCAGTATTATTTTTTTTCTTTCTCGCATTTGCCACACATGTATATAGCGTTCACTCAAGCTCTCTAATCAGAGCAGTGGCGTAGACAAGGGGATTTTGGAGGTTAACCCCCTCCCCATTGGCTTAGGATTGTGTTTCAAAAAGGTTAGCCTATTTATCCACTTAAATGAGAAAAACAAACCAATTGTTTGTAGTAACGATTGTTTTTCTTACTTTAATCCCCCTGTTTGTCTATTCTCTTTTAATTTACGGTAATACTGTTGGGTTGGTGCCAGGAAGGGCATCCGGCCATGTCATAAACCCACCCACCCACCAAATTTCTGGCTACGCCACTGACTCAAAGGCGCTACCGACTACAGCGCGGAAGTCTCACGCCGAAGCTCACGAGCAATTGCGACTCCAAGGCACCGAATGTCTACACCACCACGCCCCACGGTAATGATAATGCGATTGCCAGTCCTCTCCCTGGCCGTCTGTTCTTCAAACCGACACACTACGGTCAGTGTGCAGTCATTAGAGCTGAGTTGGACGTAGTGGTCTGGGTTGTGCAGAACGGTCCAACCAATGTTTGTCTTGCCGACGACATCGCCACACAATAATTATTATTGTATAGTCTATGCAGATTTTTAATTAATGGCAGAAATAACTGCTGCTGACGACTATGGTGATCAATGTAAGTTCATACATGTACCAGGGTGTTGGATTGTTCAAGTATATTGTCGAAGGTTCTTTTCATTCAACCAATTGTCCAGCCTACAGTTCTGTTTCCTGGATGAAAACCTGAGAAACAATGCTAAAGCATACCATAATGCCAACTGGTGTATAACAGAATCAACCTTCCGTCGTTCATACTGATGTTTTACTCAGCATGAATCGATGTGTGAGGTTCATACTACCGTTCATTATGTGAGCGCGTTTCATACCACTGGATACGGCTAAACAATGCCTTTGCATATTATATCAACTTCAGCGCTTTCCCTTTTCGTCCGCAGCTGGCGACAACAGAAAGGTTGTCGGGGTGACATTAATGAAAACTGAAGTCGCCAAAGTGCAGAACATACTAGAATATTAATGGTGTTCAGTCATACGCCGCACAGAGTGCCTTTGTTATGTATAAGCCTATTGACTTCATATGCATGGATCAAAGTGAGCGTATACGACATGATAGGCAACTGCATGGAAGACGATTTTAATGAAGCTACGTGACTCATTTGTGCTAATCCTTTTGAAAGACCATAATTTATTATATTTGAATATTATTATCCCAGCTTAGTACCCAGACTTTTGGTACTCCGAGCGATGGCACCCAAAGCTTTGGTACTCAGAGCTTTGGCACCAAGTGCTTTAGAACCCAGTTGTATGGTACTGGGGGTTTGAGTATCCAGAAGGTTGGTTCCAGAGCGTTGGTGTCCACACCTATGGTACGGTATCCATGGTTTTGGTACCCAAAGTGTCAATTGGTACTCAGAGCTTTGGCCCCAGAACGTCGGTACCTAAAACTTGGTATCCACAGCTTTGGTACTCTTTGGTACCTAAAGAGCTTTGGCATCCATAGCTTTGGCATCCAGAGTTTTGATACCCAGCGCTATGGCACTCAATACTTCGGTAACCAGTGTTGGTCTCGGATACCCGGAGCTGATTGCACAGATAATGTTAAGGGTTCCACAATTACGTGGTGTCAAGGAGAAAGTGTGGCGACAGGTGATGATGGAGCAACAGAATGGAGTTCGGAATTGAACAGATAACAGCCGTAAACCCCTCAGGTTGGACGAGTCCATGTAGGGGCAGGCAAGACCACAAAATTATCACCCTTACACCGCATCTTACAAACAAAAGTCATGGAGTAAAATTCGCATGGGACCATCGAAGTGATCATCATGACCAATATCATCATCATCAGCAGCAGCATCATCATCATCATCATCATCATCATCATCATCATCATTATCGTCATTACCATCATCACCATTACCATCACTATCAACAGTCATCATCATCATCATATCATCATTATCATATCATCATTATCATACCATCATTATCATATCATCATTATCATATCATCATTATCATATCATCATCGTTATTAACATCATCATCATATCATCATTATCATATCATCATCGTTATTAACATCATCATCATCGTCGTCGTCGTCGTCGTCATCATCATCAATCAATCAATCATCATCAATCATCATCAGCAGCAGCAGTATCATCAGCATCGAGTTATACAATGTACAATTACACATGGCTAAGCCTATTAATTATTTTCTTCCAGGCATCTAATGTTCGTTTTGCGAAAGTCAAAGGATCAGCTTGCTATTGTGAAATGGAGTTCGGAGCCAATGGACCTAGCACCGGGTGCAACTGGACTTGTGCCTTGAAAGATGATAAGTGCGGAGGACAGAATCAGACAACCGTCCTTGACACAGAAGACGGTAATATGAGACGTGCTATATAAATGGTCATATACAATACAATAATTATGTCAGATAATGATTATCACTGGTTCAAGTGTTATACGGTGTCTTTCGATCAGGAGTTAAAGCAAATAATCTTTCATGTGCATCACTGGACAACTGGACAATCTTGTTGACAAAAATGCTGCACTGAACTAAATGAAGCACTTTCTAAATTTAAGTCTTCAATTTCCATTAAAATCACAACAGACTGCAGATGAAGGATGAACACTCTAGGTTTACATAGGCATACATAGGCTGACATAGGCCTACATAGGCTTACATAGGCATACATGGGCTTACATGTAAGTAGGTTTACATAGGCATGCATACTTGCATAGGCTTACGTAGGCTTGTACTTTTAGGCGCCTACTTTTAAGCCATCATTGTTCTGTTAATGTCTTGCCGTATTATGGCTTCCTTAGTTCTGGGTCGATCCGGAGTGGGACATGGAGGGAAATGAGGAAATGAGGAGCTGTACAGTTGACAAACAACGAAGATGGAGTTGGCACAGCTGGCTTAACGGTCTTATGGAGAGCTTCCCTCCCTTTTGAGCTGTTCTTGTACCCTAGGTCACTCTCTGACACCAGTGACGTATAGGCCTACAAGAGGAGATTTCGGGGGTTAATCCCACAATTGGCTTAGGGAAAATGTTATTCATCCACCTAAATAAGAAAAAAAACAATTGTTTGTAGTAACAATGTTTCTAAACTTTATTATCTTTGTTACTTTATTCCCTTTTTAATTTACTGTAATACTGTTGGGTTGGTGTCAGCAAGGCATCCGGCCAGGCCATAAACCACCACCCCATCATAAATTCCTGGCTACGCCACTGTCTGACACATTCTGTGAGCACTTAAAACTGGTATTTTTTGTAGTGCTTGTGTCGGGAGCACCCCTCAATAGTTTTCTTGAACAGAAGCGATATAAATACTTGAATGAATGATAGTATGAATGTGTGGGTTATGGGGTTCCCGGACAATTCGGACCCGGACAATTCGGACCGGACAATTAGGACCGGACAATTCGGACCCGGACAATTCGGACCGAACAATTTATAGCACCCAATTTCGTGACGGGACTTCCACTTTAGGTCAGATTTTCCTAGTTTACCCATTTCCATCACCCAAAATATATGCTGTCCAAACTAATATTAATCTGACACCCGACTATGCAATGCATCGGGCATAAAACCATCGGCCTATATAGGTATGAAACTTACATTGATCTTAAACGAGATGCCTAAAGGTTGATAATTTACTGCATTTAACTACTAATTTCAGTTTCTAATTTCTGTTAGTGGATCAATTTTAGAAGATCAGGCAATATTTTCTTGGTGCCATATAATTACATTTCATACCATTGATAAAGAAAAATTTCATAGCCGTACGAGCAATATTTTTACATGCACTCCGAATTGTCCGGGTCCGAATTGTCCGGTCCGAATTGTCCGGTCCGAATTGTCCGGTTCCGAATTGTTCGCACACCGGGTTATGGTGAATTATAGCAGAATGAAGGAGCAAACATAATGGAAAAACAGAATTCAATAGACAATAGGAACGAATCGTGGTTTAAAATACTCTTTGCGTGGTATCCCTGCATTTGGAGCGTGCAAGGTTATCGCATATCTTGATTGCGTTCCATCATACTTGTCTGAAATTTGTCTTTGACCTGTCTCTGACCTTGCAGCCCGTCGCTCAGCTCTTCGCTCTTCGGCAAATGGAGAGCTTTTGGTTCCACGAGCTCGCACTTTTATCAGACAGCGCCAAGATCTTTCGATTGTGTGTCCCGCCATCTCCCACTAGACTTTCGTTCGACGATTATTCTAAATTCGCCTGCTTTGCGTAAGTTGCTCAAATCTTCCTTTTTAGCTCTCGCTGGACTTGGAGCGCCTCTGTATAGCGTGCAAGGTTATCGCATATCCGAAATCTTTCTCCTTAAATCACCTCGGTTGTCAACCTCGCGTGTATAGGTTACGTAATTTCTGCGTTAATAGCGCGTACACAAAATGGCGGTATCTTCTTGATTGCGTTCCATCATACTTGTCCGAAATTTGTCTTTTACCTGTCTCTGACCTCGCAGCCCGTCGCTCAGCGCTTCGCTCTTCGGCAAATGGAAACCTTTTGGTTCCACGAGCTCGCACTTTTATCAGACACCGCCAAGACCTTTCGATTGTGTATCCTGCCATCTCCCACTAGACTTTCGTTCGACGATTATTCTAAATTCGCCTGCTTTACGTGAGTTGCTCAAATCTTCCTTTTTAGCTCTCGCTGGACTTGGAGCACCTCTGTATAGACCTCTTGAAGAAGCGCTATGTAACTTCTTGGAATGAATGAATGGAATATATCCAGTTTAATGCGGAGGCCTTTGCAAACTCCATGTCGCAACTCATGAAGAAATACGCAGGTAGAGCGTATCCTGCTAACAAAAAAGGGGTTAATTCCATAACTAAAAACTCCGATTAACCCATTAGTGCCCAAAGTGGTAAAACCCAACAAATTAAGTTGTAGTTTCTGTAATCTCAACAACTTGGTGCAGTAACATGGTAGAAAACTTATTTATTGATTCCTGCTACATTATGAGTACTTTCCATACTGTCCGTTATAACGGACGTCGGGCACTAGGCCAGTGCTCAGGTCACCATTGCAGAATCTGGTCTTCTACTTATTTCATACAATGCTTGGTGAATGTTTTTGATGATTTGCAATATCTATTCACTTCACGAGCTAATTATTTCCATTTATCTAATGTCCTGTGCAGGGCACCAGCTTATTTACGAGCGTTTCATGCATTGTGATAGTACTTGTGGCTCCCATGCAGGATAAAGGTTTCAATCACATTTCTCAAGCCTTGCAATGGCAGTTTTGTGTTCCTAGTACATTCCAATGATTGTTACCATCGCATTGTACTGTACATCAGGCTTACAGTACTGCAGCTGGTACGCCAAGCCCTTGAGTACTGGATGGTACACCATGAAACTTGTGTACACTTACAGCCATTCTGTTGCCTGAAGTCAAACTATTGCCACCTTTGTAAACTTTGTAAGAGATATAAAGCTACATGTAGCCTATGTCAAACAGGTAGACTGATTGGCCGTCACAATTCCATTGGCTGATTCATGGCCTGTAACATGCATCACGCCGATCTTACTTATCAACACCGCCCTTGCCTTGATTGTAGGGATGGAACATGGAAGTTTGAAAGACAGACATGGCTTTCTTCTGGCTGTGTGACTATCCCTGCACACGACCCTCGTCCACCATCCCAAAAGTTCATGCACTGGAAACTATTACAGGCCTACTGGGATTTATACCCTATACACTATATAGTATACAGGGTAGGCGCATCTTGAACCAAGTGCAAAACAGGGGATTCAGAAATGAGCCAAAGCCTACGTCTGGAGGGGATGGTCGACATGGGAGAGGAAGGACAGAGATTGAGTCCGGTTCCTCGCGGGAAGGGGGGTAGAAGCCACTTACAACACAGCGGTGAGGCCAGCATATCATCAGTTATAGTGAGGCATGATACTAGTTCTTTGCGCCTGGCTGCTATGGGTTTCAAGGCAAATTGACCTGTGTAATGTGTATAACACTATACATGTTCCTAAAGTACAGGTTCCTCAAGTACATGCACCGCCGTACCCAAACTCATGTCAGAAGTGCAAAAGTCTACAAGATTCATATAAAAAATAGTGAGTCGCCAATCTGAATAAATTGCAGGCTGATGTTTACTTCATATTGCAAGTTATGCAGTGACGGAGTCATTGTTGGAACAATGACGCGTGGAGACTTGCTGTAGAAACGTCATCTCTAGGCTAGTGCCCGACGTCCGTTATAACGGACGCTAACTTTTAAATCAAAATTTCCTTAGGAAAACTTGCGGTAATTGGGATAATATTTTATCAGCATATTGACCCATATGACTACTATAAACAACATTTACACTTTCTCTAAATTCCTCCTGGTTCAATACCAAACAGAAATATATAGGGTGTCTCGATAGGTCGTGAACGATTTTGAATGCAGACAAACATATGTTATACACAATATAATGTGGAAAGTTTTATACTGGCGGATAGGTTATTCAAATGAAAATGTTAATATAAAAAAATTAGATCACTAGCTCACTTAATAAAATTGTAGCGCCAATATTCATGACGTCATCAAATTCGTGCCAAGTAAACGTCAAATTAAGCCGCAAACAATATTGTACGACCATCATTGTTAATCCACAAATAATTAATTAATACAAATTAGCATTTAGTCATTAATAATGTTTCCTTTAATCTTTATCACAGCCTCAAGTCGATTAGTCATCGAGCAAATAGATTTTTCAGAGTTGTCAGAGGTAGGCCTATTGATGTCCATGCCATATAGGCTACAAAACCGACGTTTTAAGGTCGTTTGGAGTTCGGTATCGGCATAAACAGTTGCCGCCATAATACTCCAAACATTTTCCACTGGTGACAAATCCGGCGAATTAGGCGGCCAGTCCCTCGGTGAGATGTAGGCTATCCATTGATATTATTGTTCAACCATTCGACTGAGGCCTTTGATGTGTGTGCACGTGCACCGTCTTCTTGAAATAATCCTTCGCCGTTATTACGAAACATTTTTGTGGCTGTGAACTGAGCGCATAGTCTACTGCACTTCGCTGAAATGCGGGTTTGACCTTTTTCTCCTGTATCTCATTGATGTAATAAGTCGAAGTGACCGAAGTTTTATTTGGAATATGAGGTTTTGTTAATCCAACTGTTTATGCCGAACCCGAACCCCAGACACTGAACACCTTAAAACGTCGGCTTTGTAAGGCATGGACATCAATAGGCCTACCTCTGACAAATAAAAAAATCTATTTTCTCGATGACTAATCGACTTAAGGCTGTAATAAAGAGTAAAGGAAACATTATTAAATACTAAATGCTAATTTGTATTAATTAATTATTTGTGGATTAACAATGATAGTCGTACAATATTGTTTGCGGTTTAACTTGACGTTTACTTGGCACGAATTTGATGACGTCACGGATTTTGGCGCTACAATTTTATTAAGTGAGCTAGTGATCTAATTTGTTTATATTAACATTTTCATTTGAATAACCTATCCGCCAGTATAAAACTTTCCACATTATATTGTGTATAACATATATTTTTCTGCATTCAAAATCGTTCACGACCTATCGAGACACCCTATAATTACTAGTGGTAGCGAAGATTTTCGACATGCTACAGTAGACACATTAGCACAAGCAATAAAATATATCTAATTCACATAATCCGGCAATCACAATAGTGGAATCTATAGCCTATTGACCCACCAATTTGAAAAAATAATTATGACCATATTATGCAGTTGCCTCTTATTTTGGCAACGAGTTTTCTAAGCGTCCTTTATAACGGACGCTGGGCACTAATGGGTTAATGCAGATAAGATTCACTCAGTGACCCCAAGTTTGTTGTTGTTGTAGGCGCAGTTGTTCCACCTTATACGGTAATAGGATGCTACTCTGCCAATGGTCAGGGATCCTGGAGCATTTTTTATATCACGGGGGACTTTCAGAATACAACACATCGTTCCTGTGTCAAGATCTGCACTGAAAAGGTTTCAAATGCTACATCTACCGTACAAATAAACGTAGCCTACTTCTTACAAGCAGCTGGGGTTGCGTCTTTTAATAAAAGTGAATCGCAATTTGTTTCCCATTTAAATTACCCTGCATGTCATGTTTATTTTAACAACGAACGTGCCATTCACTGCAGGTTTATATTGCCTTATCATGTTTATTCTAAAAACCAAGGGTTTTTAAAAGACTTTTAGCCTATAATAGGCCTACGAGAGATCAATGAATTATTACACTTTCTACTGTCCATCCTAAAAGCAGAATATCAGTTTGAATGGGTATAGGCGTACGAGGCGGGGGTGCAGGGGGGGGGCAATTGCCCCCTCAAATTCGGGCAATTTCGGTTGTTTTTTTTGGGCAAAAGGTCATCAACTTTTTTGGCGGATGAAATGGTATGATTTTCCCGATTTTCCCGAAAATTTTGGCCAATGACTAAAAAAAAAGGTCATAAACTTTTTGGGTGGATGAAATGGTATGATTTTCCCGATTTCCCCGAAAATGTTGGCCAATGACTAAAAAAAAAAAAAGGTCATAAACTTTTTTGGTGGATGAAATGGTATGATTTTCCCGATTGTCCCAAAAATTTTGGCCGATGACCAAAAAAAAAAGGTCATCAACTTTTTGGTGGATGAAATGGTATGATTTTCCCGAAAATTTTGGCCGATGACTAAAAAAAAAAGGTCATCAACTTTTTTTCGGGCAAGTGTCGTTTTTCGGGCAAACACAAACCCGAACGACAAAAAAATTTCTATCGGATGTACATGTATTTTTCGGGCAGAAGTTCAATCTTTGCCGCCCCCCCCCACTGCTGAAATCTCCCGTACGCCTATGTGAATGGGAAAATGTTTTAAATCAAATAAAATCAAATTTATTGCTCAAAAAAGAAACATTACACACGTTATGGGTGAACATTGCATGATTAAATAAACTATTAAATGCACGGAGAGGAGGAAGTGAGGAGCAATAGGTAACCCTGAAGAAAAGATTCCGCTGTGTAGGGCACTATGTAAAGAGTGGATCATTGAGATGTATGATGCGCTAGAGAGTGTATGACGTATCTGCCCTGCAGTCAGATATGAAGTCACAAATTTACGTCGCTCTTATTTTTTACAGACCAATCATAGACAATTTCTCATACGACCAATCACACACAGTCTTACAACGTCGATCTCAAAATTGCACTTTAGGCCTATCAGCATTTTTATAATAAGACATGTTCATGTCAGTGCTTGCTTCTTAAAACTGCAGTTTCTTGTAATATTGACAAGAAAATTGAATTAGACATTGACAAGTTCGTCTTATAAAAAAATCTGATATTATTTAATTTATTTTTCGGATCGATGCTGTAAGACTGTGATTCGTTGGTATGAGAACTCGCCTGTGATTGGTCGGTATGAATTAGACAGGTATGATGTGATTGCTCGGTATATATGAATTAGACGACGACTTCAATATGAAGATGTGATACTCTCTCTAGTGATATATTTATTATATAATACATCTCTATGGAGTGCATGTAGTAAAGTCGATGGGCGAATATACTTTAGCCTTTTCACACAAGATTGGAAATATCATATGGAAGAATTAAACCAAGGTGAACGTCAAGAGGTGCTCAACGTCCATATAGGCCTAAAAGGAAACTAACAAAACGAGACAAGAAATTGAATGAATCACATCGAGATGATTTCAGTCAAGAAATGCTCCGAAATCCTAAAAAAATACTTTTCAGGGTTATTCACTCTCGTGTTCCAAATAAAAGAAATTGCTTCTGTAGCAATAGTTTCTGTTGAGCCGCACGAATAATTGGCTATAAACATGGTCGGAATTTATCAGGGGCTAGGTCCCAGATTCAGCTTTTTCACCGTGAAAATGGTATCTTTTTCCGGGTTCAGTCACCCCAAGAAGGCTCAGACACATAAAAAAAATCGGGGGAAATGGCTCTTTTCACGAACGGGCGAAAATTCAATCGAATGACTAAAAAAGGTCATCAACTTTTTTGTCCGGGAAGAATAAAAAAGATCAACTTTTCGGGCGGAGAAAATTCGGTTCCGCTCGTTCTGGATCAAGTCTCTGGACCAAGTCTCCGCTCCAGGAAAGCCCAAAATTTTTTAGCCCTCCCCACGAACGGAAACCAAACTCCGCCCATTGCTATAAATGCAAAATCGGTACATCAGCCGACATGATTTTATAATAGAAATGCTACAAGACCCTCTGTTTTTCAGGGTTTTAGATACTCTGCTGTTTGGAATCAAGGATATTGCTACTGCCTAAATAGTTTCGATTCTGCTGCTGCTGCTGCTGTACGAATGGGTAATGAGATTAGATGCAACAAGACATGTCCGGGTGACCCAGTGCTGATGTGTGGCGGACAATCGGCAGGCAGTGTCATACAGAACGGTTTGCGTAAGTAATAATCAATTCAAACTTAACTTCAAACCGGAATGACTGAAAATTGAACAAGACACTGCAAGGCACTGACCGGTATCACATTCTAGAGTAACCTCCAGGCAGTCTCCTGGCTGAAATACATGTAGCCTACTATATTTCCGGGAACAATAGTTTAGTATTGGATTAAATATTTTTCAGAAAATAGTCTGCAGTAAGAATTCGTTTCGGAATAGAGTCTCCGGGAAAACTTTCACGGGGGGGGGGCGGGAACTCTGTCATGGAACACCGACTCAGTTTATCTATCGACTGCACTTACTTTTCTTTACGACACAATAATAAAGCATGAGCTAAAACAGTGTTTCCCAAAGTGGGTTCCGCGGAAGTGCGATAGAATTCCAATCAACCTTCACTGATCAGTGTGTGGAATGGGATCGTTAAGGAAGCAGACACAGACTCATGCATTAGCTGCAGTTGTGTGATGTCGTTTGTAGCCTAGATCTAACTCAGATTGCGGTCGGCAACTGAGAGTTAAAGATAATACTTACTTAGCCTACATACTTACTTAACGACTAATGACCTTAATGAAAATCGGAGGAGTGTTTGAGAGTGGTTGAACGTAGCGTTGATTCAAGAACTGTCCTTGTAGCCGATCCCGACGTGAACATGGCTCTCCAGAAAAGGTCCTACCAGAGTTCAGTCTACGATACATACTGCACGTCTGATCTGGCGGTCGATGGTCATCCGTACACGGCATACACGATCATTCCGGGAACGACCTGCGACTGCTCGTGCACTCAACGCGAATTCAACCCATGGTGGGCGGTTGACATCGCAAGAAGGGCCGACATTATCAAAGTCGTCATCACCAACGTTACGGATCTTAATCGTAGGCAGAATCTAAGAATTTAATAAGCATTCTATTATGATTTCCTAACTGCTTGAAGTTATTGTTTAGTGAAATGAGACCAGCATTTCCGAGCAGTATGCTAAGTAATGGAAGTAGGCCTACATGTAGCCTATGCTACCTTGGCATGTGTTCATTCATACTTGATGGTCATTCAATCTGTAACTTTGTATCCATGCTCAATTATTGCTCATAAAATTATTCCAACTCTCTCTGCCGACGCTCCATTAGCGACGCTCATTATGGCGTACTATTTTGTCTGAATATATTACTTTTCACCTTAGTTTACTTTTCACCTGCCTTATTATAGCCTGCTAAAAATTCTTTTGGAATTTTTAATATTTTTTACATTTAATTACTTTGACCTGCTGAATAACTCCAATGACCCTGAGACGATCTGCCGAAATTTTATAGCTGCATGGTGGACCACTGTGTCTCTAAACTGAAAAGTTTCGTTATTAGGCTACTGTCTGCATGTGGCTCTGAATGACTGCTTCTGAGTTTTGTAATAAGGATATCGGCAAATCGCAATTATAATATTGTACTACATAAGCACATACATACACAATACACAATTGGGTTACACATATAGACGTAGCCTACAAAGACGCGAATAGTAAATAGGCCATAGGCCATAGGCCTAGGTCTACTTGTGTTCCATTATTTTATAGGGTCTAGATTGCGCAGCTTCTTTATCGGAGTATCTGATGTTGTGCCATCGCTTTCATCAACTCCGTCACCTGGCATGTACTCCATTTGCGCCAATTATTCTGGAGCGGCTGGACTTGGAGAGAATCTCACGTTGTCATGCCAACCGAACACTAATCCTGGCCGGATTGTCATTGCTCAGATGCTCTTTGCGTACGAGTTTCTAAAGCTTTGTGAAGTGGCCGTCTATGTAAACGCAACTCCTCCAGGTACACATAATTGTTTTGTTATTATAATGGGTTCTCTGGATTCATTCATTCATTCATTTCAAAATTGTATACAGCACCGGAAGCCAACGCAGAGGCGCTCTCAGTCCAACCACGGGGATACAAAAGATTTCTGGAGCCTGTGAAACACTGACGAGTCAATCCTATATTTAGCACTGTAGCAGGCTGTTACATGCGTAGGCCTATGTCCAACGGAAAACCATTTAAGACCTTAACTGGAAAGTAGGTTAATTTCAATACGAGAGTTAAATTTAAATCCGGAAGTTGAATTTTGAACTGGAAGTTTAATGTTAAGCCACAGCAGCAACTTTGAAGTTGTTCAAAGTTTATAACTTGTAACCGGAATATAAAAATGCAAAATGAAAGTTTAATGTTTAAGATGAAGTTGGTCTACTGGTGTATTATTATGGTTGACATTACAGCGGGGCAGCCAATCGCGTTCTATGATCCCAGCAAATCGCTAACGGAAAGAGGTGAAGTCGTTTTCATACTTATTTTTTGTCTAAAATGTCTCCTAAACATTGGCTGTTAACAGGGCTAGCAAGTAGGTCTAGCTTGTCTAAATTGACGTTATAAAAGTTCTTCTGAAGATGATTCGCGTAGCCCTGCTCTTGCCAGGCTTTGGACTGGCGCCAATCGAGTAAACTGGTGGTGGAGCTACCCGTCGATAAAATTCGCAGGTCTACGATATGGATAAGAAATCATAAGATAGGCCCCTACATTTGTGGGGCGCGGTGGTGTAGTTGTGGCGTCGTTGCCTTGAAGCCGGAAGGTTCGAGGTTCGAATCCACCTTGCCGCGTAAGGACCTTGGGCAAGTCCTTCACTCACAATTGCTCATCGCTTCGGCGTGAAACTCTGATGCTGATGCAGTGTCCGCTCTGTATTCGGGAGTGCCTCTGAGTAGCGAGAGCTTTAAGGGGCGCTGTAGGCCTAAACTCCGTTGTCTTACGATTGATGATTTTTGATGACATGCATCTATGCTAAAGTAAAGTGTATCTTACTCAGTTGGTGAAGAAGCAATATTAGCATGTAGACCCTATACTCCTTAAAGGTTCCCGGACAATTCGGACCGGACAATTCGGAACCGGACAATTCGGACCGAACAATTTTTTGCAGCCCAAATTCGTGATGGACTTCTCCATCACCTTAAATGTATACTGTCGAAACTAATATTATATCTGACACCTCACTATTATATCGGGCACAAAAAACCATGGGCCTATAGGTATGAAACTTACATTTATCTAAATGAGATGCCTATAAGTTGATAATTTACTGCATTTAGCTACTAATTTCAGTGTCTTATTTCTGCCCTTGGATAAATTTTAGAAGATCATACAATATTTGTTTGGTCCCATATAATTTTATTTCATACCATTGATAAACAAAAGTTTCATAGCCGTAAGAGCAATATTTTTACATGCGCTCCGAATTGTCCGGTTCCGAATTGTCCGGTCCGAATTGTCCGGTCCGAATTGTCCGGACACCCCTTAAACTTAGTTATCCGAAGCATCGCCAAAAGCAGAATATTATTCAGAACTGAGGCAAAAGTATGCATGATGCTAATAAAAGCATCAAGTACTTAGCCTATAAGCTGCATCAAGAAAACCTTCATATAATTCTAAGCAGTTGGCCTGTGAGTATGTGATCACGTTTAACATAAATTATGCAGTTGGCCTGTCCGTAAATGATTGATTGATTGGTGGAGTGATTTATTGAATCGAGTTATTATTTATTCCCTAAGCAGAATTGGTAAAAGCATCAAGTTTTTGGTTAGCAGTAGTAGTGTATGACTAAAATCTGATAGCGTGAAGTGTGCATAGACACATTATAGATGTAATGCGAAATAGAATATTAAATTTTCTTTCATAAACCACTTTGGTTGTCATTCAGGTTGCAGGCTAAGTTTTAATGGAACTGAATATACGGGAAAGATTGCAACCTCAATTTCCGGAAGACAGTGCATTGCCTGGGTGAAGACCCCGTGGTCGAATTCTAGCGCTTTCCCAGACGGTGATGCCACTTCAGCTCAAAACTATTGTCGAAACCCTGACCCTTTCATATACGTTGGGGGCGTTTGGTGTTACACGGGCATTCCAACGAGCGATGGTGTCGAATTCTGCAATGTACCAATGTGCAGTCAGTGCTATTTTCGTTCAGTTGATCATTTGTTCTTTATTTATTTCTAGTAGGGCCTATTTGCTATAGCGCCCGTCACTCTATCTACTCAGAGGCGCTCCCGACTACAGCGCGCAGACACTGCAAAGTAACAAGGAGAATGGCCTATCGATAACGACAATGAACCAGACTACATACCTGTGGCTAATTAATCATCTGGTAAAATCTCAACTTTGAAAACAATTGGTTTATAGACATGAACTACTAACTAAAAAAGAAATCTTAAATAAGTTTCAACATCAGCATACACATAAGCTAATAGTCCGGGATATTTAGTCCCGTTATCGTTTTTGTCGCTACTGTTGTTGGCTGCAAGGTAAACTGTACCAAACAATACATTTATTCCAGCATGTATCTGTTTTGTGTTTTGAGGTAGGCCTATGGCACGTTCTTTCGAGTTTGAATAACTTGCTCATTCATTCAACGGTTAGTCTGTGAAATGTAATGTCACAAGGCGTATAAATGGTGAAGAAAAACTAGTTATAGGCTAAGACTCCGAGTAAACAGAAAGGTGGTACCCCACGGATATGCAATCTTTTTAGATTGTACTGGAGATGACTTTGTCGAAATCAAAGACAGCTTTTCTCCACGTGGCTATTTTCGTGCTAACATCCAAACGGCCGAAAGCTGCAAGATTGACTGCGTGTCTCATTTCGACAACTGTGTCGCCATTGACGTGGGATCCGATGTCGGACAATTTTCGTGTTGGTTGCATTTGAATGCGTCCGATCTGCTCACGAACTACAGTTGGGGAAATGTCAACCAGAGCCGACTATCATACTGTACACACGGAGGTAGGCTAAACTGAAGAGTCAGGGTCTTCTATCTATCTATCTATTTCTTTTGCAAGGCCTATCTTGCTGTTTAGTATGGAATGTGAGGTAGCCTGTTTTACAGCGCCATAGAAATCGTCATTGTTATTATTATGATAATAATAATAATTATTATTATTAGCCTAATCGTAATTTATGTAACATTCATGCAAGAAACTCATCCGAAATGCTCAGACCCAACGTTGTCGGCCCTATGTCAACTGCAACTCCGGTATAAAATAATATTCTTCGTAGCCTCCAGAGTAGGCATAGGCCTATAGAAATGTTTATAAGATTGTGATATTTGCGGGAATAAGAAGTACAATAAGAATATTAATTATTATATTTTCGTTCAGCAGAAGTAGGCTAGAAGTAGAATAAGAAGTGGAATTAAGACCTTCAGAAGTGAATAAGACTAAGAAGTATAAATATTTTGAGAACGAATATGACGAGACTTCTGATTTTTATGGACCGTATTTTAGTATTGAAAAGAAGCGGATTACTCACAGAGCAAAGAGACGTTTTACCTGAATTCCCGGGGTAATTATGGCTCTAAACCAGTTTAAACCGGTTTGGAGTTAGGGCTATTCGAGATCAATCCACGCAAGAACCATGGGGGCTATGGATATGCAAATTGGGATAATGCGGGGCTGAAGGGATGAGGAAACCAGAACCGACTGGTAGGGTCACCATGATTGGAGTTAGGTATTAAAGATAATTATGATTGGCCTGTGAATAAGGAGAGACAAGAGTCAGGCACATGAGACTGAACAGAGGCAGTCAACTGGCAAGTAGCTGGCTATGAAAAGGAGGGTGGTTGTCTCTGGTGTAGGCTAAAAAAGAGCCTAGGATTGCCCTTGGAGAGAGAAACCAACAGAATTCCCTGGCCAGGACCTGATTTACTATCCAGGGTGAAATATATCAGGCTTGAACTATATCTGTCGCAACATATTTTGAGGGCCAAGAAGGAAACGGACCACTTTGTTTACTCTGAGGTAAAAAAATCTTAAAGTTTGCAGTTACAAATATTCTCGTTGATAATATGCTTTGTCTGTCACATTTATTTAGTTTTGTAAAATCCTGTTAGTACTATGTAAATAGTCGTCCAAATTCTTAGTCTGATTCATTCACATCACATTACAATATTGCACTTTGGGTCCAGTTTGGGATGTCTACATCTTTGTATTCATAGTCAGACTAGTGTTATCGAACGTTTGGTGTGATAGCGGGAATTTATCCCGCATCCTACCTGATGTCCTGCTCTTCACGCCAATTATGTTAGGCCTACCATTATTCTATGGATCCCCATATGCATAGCAGGAACATTAATTCTTTCGGCCCGTAACCTGGGTTTGCAATTAATTCTCTGGCCGTACACCCTTCCTGAAACCAGCCCAACAGTATTACAGTAAATAAAAAGGGAATAAAGTACCGTAACAAAGGGAATAAAGTAAGCAAAAACAATAATATTAATATTTTATTGTGACTACAAACAATTGCTTTTTCTTATTTCACTGGATAAATAACCTTCTTAAAAACTTTTTCCTAAGCCAATGGGGGTTTAACCCCGAAACTCCCCTTGTCTGCACCACTGGTCTCCCGGGCTCTCCCCTAAAAGTCTCTTCCGGAGACTATTTCAAATCAGATTCTCCCATGCGGATCTGTTTAAGAATAAATGTTCCTAGCACACTAGGCCTATATTCTGAAATTAAGTCTCCAGTGGAGAAATATTTCACCAACCGGCTGAAATAAAGCATCCCACCGGAGACTTTATTTCGACACCAGGGTCCAGAGATGCTATAGACTCATCATATTTTATAGTCAATCAGGTTTTACCGTGGTTTGCTTTACTAAATTAGGCTATTATTTTAGCCAGGAAATACGTCTCTACGTTATTAGGCTAGCTGTCAGGTTTACATCATAGATTGAGTATTCGCATATTACGAATAATTATTAAGATTTTATAATATTCGCGAATATTAACGAATATTAAAACTGCCGACGAATATTATATTCGTAAAATATTTTGTTCTTTCATGAAATTCTTTACTCTTAATTATTATTTTGGTTTATATGAAAATGTTTTGCTTTTACTGAATGAATCGTACAAAATTGAGTTAGCCTACGCGTAGGCCTATTAAGTATCAGCAAGTGACAATAACTTCAATAGATTTATTGTTAAAAACTTCAAGGATTCTGCTGGGTCTGGCCAACGTGGCCATGCGGCATTCATATCACATTCGATACTTAATGTTAGCCACTTTGTCGGACTTCATTTGCAGTCTATTTGTTTTGAAAATATTACTGCTGACACACAGCTGATGATTTGATGTGCGGTTAAACTCCACCTTCTCGTTCTTCTTTTTTTATTCTCCAATTCCTAGGCCTCGTGTTGTCTTATTTTTAGTGCACATTTTGGACTGCTACAGTCAATAAGCTTACATATATTAGCCTTACGGCGTTAGACGTTGAGTTGCACGTACGCCAATTTCCTCCAAATTCCACCCGGTCACGAAGTTCCAGTGAACAGCTTCTATCGAAGTAGGGTGACAGACTCTCCCTGGCCGAAATAAATTCCCACCCAAAGACTTTGTTATGGAACAAAGTTTACTGATGTAAACCATAGATCGAGTAGGCTATTCGTGACTTTAGGTTTTACTATTCGTAAATATTCGTGAATATTAAGATTTTTCAATATTCGTAAATATTCGCAAATTTTCGTTAACGAATTAAGGTGAACGATCATAACCGCAATGTTATTCGGTATTAGGCTAAGCAGTTTCAGTTCCTGTAGGCCTATGTCTCTACGACATTCATTCGCATCCAGGGCAAAGCTGAATTGAAATATGCAACGCACTTAAAATGCTGAGAACGGGATAATTTTTGATTGTAATCGGCACTATTATTTCCTGCTGCCGTGATATAAAACTACTTTATCAATTTGAAGTTACTATTAGGCTAATTTAGCCTACATGTACTATTGCTGCTACTAGTCTTGTCAACTGCCATCAGGGCTCTGCCTCTTTTCAGTTGGGAAGGATGGTCAGAAGCATTGATATTTTAGTTCTTAGATTAATTTTACTTCTAGTTCTTATTCACATCTGTTGGCGTGATTTCACTTCCACTTCTACTTCTCAAATAATTTTACTTCTAGTTCTTATTCACTTCTGTTGACGAAATTTTACTTCCACTTCTACTTCTAGTTCTCAAATAATTTTACTTCTAGTTCCTATTCACTTTTACTAGAGAAATTTTACTTCTACTTCTACTTCCAAGTTCCATTTCTCAGATAATGTCACTTCTTCTTCCAATTAGAGTTTAGACATAATTTTACTTATTCGTGCACTTATCAGTTTTTTTCTCCCTCTTGCAATTTGCCAATTTAGCTTATTTCTATTCACGATGATAGAGTGATAGACCTAATGCTTTCTGCCCCCCCTTTCCCTTCAGATCGAATTTTGCAAAACGTAGCTCCCCATCACAAAATCCTGGCTACACCACTGGGGGAGATTATCAAGTGACACCGGTTCAGTATTGATTAAGGCTTAAGCCAACGTTTTATGCTGATTTTTATTTTTTCACTTCAGATCGAATTTTGCAAAACGTAGCTTGGAAAAAGACGTCATACCAAATTTCACAGTATTCAAATGGTGCTCCGTCTGAAGCGAACAATGGATTTCGATACCAAGAGCCCGGTGCAAAAAGTCCACGACTTTGTGCACATACATGGCAGAACTACAGTGCATGGTGGGCGGTGGACATTGGATACAGGACCTACGTTCGATCGGTCATAGTATCAAACAGAAATATAGCTGGTAGGAAGTGACCTCACAACGTGAAGACTAATGTTTGTTTGTTTGTTGTATGCGCACTTGTTATAGCGCCCCTTCAAGCTCTCGCTACTCAGAGGCGCTCCCGAATGCAGAGCTGACACTGCATGGAGTTTCACGCCGAAGCGCTGAGCAATCGCGAGTGCAAGTCCTTACGCGGCTAGGTCGATTCGAACCTCGAACCTTCCGGTTCCAAGGCAACGACGCCACCACTACACCACCACGCCCCTCAATGTTGTCTTGATTGCAGCTACGTGCGGTTCGTGCGCGTAACTATATCGTATTAAAATCCTTAACGGAAGAAATGAAGTCCCGGTTAAGTTTTTGGGCTCGTGCATAATATACCTACATGTAGGCCTACCACTCAGTTATAACGTTCGGCGCTTGTTAATCTATGCCGTCAGTGCGGCGATCAGCCGGCGAGGGAGAGGACTTGGCACTGACCTCCCTTTTCCAAAGTTGTACGTCTCACACTTCACACTTCGGTCTCTTGGTTGCCAATCTGGCTTGACACAAGCACTTTTCAACTTTCCCTTAGAGCAGAGTGCGCTTAAGAGCTTGTCTAGAAGTGGGTTCTAGATCGGCAGACATCGGTTGTTTTTTTTAAAATAATTTATCTGCTTATGGATGTTGTGTCCTAAAGAAGGTAGTTTGCCAGCATAACACAATATTGACCAACATTCGTTACGATGGACTATGGATACCATTCAGGCGCACTTGTAGCGGTACGGCCGCGGTTCAGCGCCATATAAACTGTCGCTATTGTTATTATTATTTTTTTAATATTTTGTTATATTTTTTTACCCGAGGTACATGTACATAGGATCCCTCGGGATTTAAACAATTATGCTTATTATTATTATTATTATTATTATTATTATTATTATTATTATTATTATTATTATTATTATTATTATTATTATTTCTATTATTATTATTATTATTATTATTATTATAGTTATTATTATTATAGTTATTATTATTATTATTATTATTATTATTATTATTATTATTTTTATTATTATTATTATTATGGAAAAGTCGCTCAGCTGAATGTCATTCACAGCTCGGGGAGTAGTGGCAATGTCCCGGAAAGGCAGATGGCATTCCCACGTTGTAGAGCCACCGAGATTCGCTGGAATAGGTACGAAGTCTCCATTGGGTCGTGGGTTGCGGCGGTTATTCGGCTCCCCAACTCAGAAATGAATGTTTGTCCTTCATTACACCACGCGCCGCTGGTCTCCAGGGCGACCGCCACAAATGCGTGGGTTCTGGTGATGGTGGCATATTTGATCGACTTAGACGTTGCTGCTCGTTCGGCGGCTTCGCCAGCTACGTTGGATGTATGCGGAAGATGCGACATGGCGTAAGTGTCCGGCACTGTCACGTCCCATGCCAGGCATTGACCACGTGACCATGGGATGATTGTCACGCCGTCTGGTCGCTTTCCGTCTTCTCTGAGCAGACCAAGCGGTTCTTTGTGAGACGGAATTTTTGCCCTGCCAAGAGCTCTCCATATAACGTCATTGATCATGTTGTGTCTTTGGTGTTTTCCGTTTCCTCCTCTGCACACCAATCCATGCAATCCTCTCGCGTCAACATTCCCTCGGCAGTGGTGGCACACATGAGGCTCACAAAGCGACGTTCCGAGTCTCAGCCCATAATCATCATTATTATTATTATTATTATTATTATTATTATTATTATTATTATTATTATTATTATTATTATTATTATTATATTTTTTTGCCCCGATGTATTTAGGATCCCTCAGGGACTTATCGCTTAACTACTGCTATAAAACCAGTCCGGAATGGCCCTATTCGTCTACTTCAAGGCTTGCAAAAGTGCCTCTGAAAGCTACTGCGTTAAACCTCTGTATTGTCAACGAGAGGCGTTGGAATAAAAACGTGGTTTATTATTATTATTATTATTACTATTACTATTTTTATTATTATTATTATCATTTTTATTATTATTGTTATTATTGTTTTGTTGTTGTTGTTGTTGGTGGTGGTGGGGGTGGTGGTGATAGTAGTAGTAAAAAGTAGTAGTAGCCTAGTAGTAGTAGTAGTAGTAGTAGTAGTAGTAGTAGTAGTAGTAGTAGTAGTAGTAGTAGTAGTAGTAGTAGTAGTAGTAGTAGTAGTAGTAGTAGTAGTTGTAGTAGTAGTAGTAGTAGTAGCAGTAGCAGCAGCAGTAGTAGACCCCTATAATGATTTTTTATATTATTATTATTATTATTATTACTACTACTACTACTACTACTACTACCACTACTACTACTACTACTACTAGGCTACTACTACTACTACTACTACTACTACTACTACTACTACTACTATTTTTTAAATGCCCCGAGGTATTTAGAATTCCCCAGGGACTTAAATATAAATATTAAAATATTAAATGCTAATATTATTAGGCCGATGGTTGGCCCACGCCGGGCACTAGAAAGACAGCATCGCCATTCGCCTTTATTAATTGTAAGATGCAAGTCTACGCCTGAGTTTGAAAAATCGTGAAACTCGGGATTGCAACTGGAAACTTATCATAGCGATGCAAGTGAGAAACTCATAAATTGGTGATCTATGCGGTACCAGAATCTAAGCGTGCTATACATGCAATTAGCCTACCTTCGTGCTAAATGTAACCTAGGCCTACTTATCTTCATGTTGCATGTACTTACTTTCATGCCACATTTAATTACCTTCCTTGTCATCATCAAGGTGACCGACTTCGCTACTTTTTCGTCGGAATAACTGATGTCACACCTCCCTACAAAGATACACCCTCGCCTGGACTTTACGCTATTTGTGCAAGCTTCTCGGAAATTGCCAATGATTCACAAATTGTGAAACTGGATTGTCAGCCAGGAACACCGTCTGGTCAATACGTTATCATCCAGGAACCGTTTTCTAAACAATACCTGAATCTATGCGAAGTTGAGATATATTCAGCCAATGTCGATATCGGTAAGTAAGGCCTAGCATTTGCAATGAAATTTGATGCAAGAAAAGATAGAAAAGGTTCTCTAACTATGCGAAAATAAATATTAGTTTGCAGACCACGGTATAGTATCGGATTGTCAGTAGAGTTCTTTGCAATCGTAGACATTCCAAATTAGCCTAAGATATTATTATTATTTGAATAAATTTGTTTGATCTCTATTTATCAAGGGTGGGCCAAAGAGTAGTCCGTAGAGATAACTTTTTGACAATATCTTGGTCAGAACTAAAATAGGCCTATTTAGTATTGCATTTTGCAGGCTTACAGGTAATTCATATCTCAAACAAGAAAATTATAGCCTCTTGCTTTTAGTGAGTTCACCTTCTTTTTTGACGATCCAAAAACTTAACGAATCCAAGAGCCGCAAAATACGATTTTATTAAGTCACATCTCAAATAAATATAATTGTTATCAAGTAAACTTGATATTACCACCTAATAAATTTTAAGGCCGATTATTTAAAAAGGAAACAGCGTGACTGCACGTCACTGTGACATCAGTTATATAAATTATTCATGGTATAGTCTACTTGCGTTATATAGACTAAATAAGTAGGCCTAATTGAATGCATGGCTGCGCTTTCTTTCAGATACGCGCCCTGCTACTGAAACTGTGGACCCAAGACCGAACGCAACAGCAAGAGGTTAGAATGTAGGCCTACATGTATGTATGAGCACTTGTTACAGCGCCTCTTCATTAAAGATTACTACTCAGTGGCGCTCTCGACTTGAGCGAGGACACTGTTTCGAAGTTTCACGCCGAAGCGCATGGGCAATTGCGAGTGAAGGACTTGCTCAAGATCACTACCGGTACGCGGCGGCTTGCGGTGGATTCAAGCCCGGAACCATCCGACCACCACCACACCCCGCGCCCTATAGGGCCTACTCAGTCGAAATGCTCTCCTTGGCTGATTGTTTCTCCAGAGAAACGTTTTATAATTAGGATGTTTTATGTAATCTAAATAACATCCAATCCGCTTCGCAAGCTTCAACAAGGCCCTGAAATAAGACAAACCATTGATACATTGTATGTACTACACTGTGCCCCATAAAAAACACACTAACAAACTTTTCAAAAATCTTCTATAAAACTAAGCCAATTGTGATAATAGTTTGTACGTTGTTTCTCAAATAATTTTGCCACAAAATATTTCACATTTGACTTAATTACAGAAGTGGTTGCTGTTGGAGGCAGTGACGCAGACTAAGCGTGTTTGGAAACATTTAAACAGAGATTAGTAACTTATAGGACAGCGCCCCAGCACATCGCGCAAAGGACACCATTGCGTTGCTGCGACGTGAAACACCAAGCTTCATTGGACCGGAACTCTGACCAGCAAACACACCAGACCTCAATCCCGTTGACTACAGAATGTGGGGTCTAATACAGGAACGCGTCTACCAGACAGCAATACGGGACAACAACGAGTTGAAGGAGCGCCTCATCGTTGTGTGAGCACAGTTGAAGCAGAGTGTCATTGATAAAGCTATTGAACAGTGGCGGCCAAGCCTGAGAGCCTTCGTTAAAGCGAAGGGACATCACTTCGAACATCTACTTAAATGAAACATTACTTTTTCTTATTTAACATTAGACTTACATGCGTTTCATGACCACGTTTTTGTGTGTGTTTTTTATGGGGCACAGTGTATAATATATAGTTACTGGATAGGAACTTGCCTATATGAAAGTAGGCCTACGGATTATCGTACACTCAGGGATATCCCAGAACTCTTTGAGGCAAAGCCAATGATTTCTTAGAGAAAATCCCAGGATTCTCTGGGGAAAGTCCCAGGATTCTCTGGGGCAAGTCCCAGGGTTCCTAGAGGCAAACCATAGCAAAGGATAGGCGGCACACTCTTCGGCTTAAAACGCAAATTTCTCAGCAATGATGCAGAATTGTTTAAAACCAGACTATGGTTTTTGAGTTGAGTGACATACAAAACAATCAACCTAAATGTATTTAGCGGCCACTGATCAGATTTTATTGAAAATAGCCTTTAACGTTGACTAATTTAACATAGGTTTACATAGGAACAACCACGAACCTCCCTGACAGGAAGTCACGTGTGATTCGCCGTCGGCCATGGACCAGTAGCCGAAGCTGTTCCAATCCAGTAAACCTAATACATATCAATGAGACAAACCAATTTATTTTTAAATCTAGCTTAGCATCTTCGTTCTACTTGTACGTTTATGACACACGAATTAGTATATGTGACACGGGTTTCCAAACCCGTCACATGTAGATTTTGACCTTTTTATTTTGTCATATGCTACAATGAACAAGCCCTAAAATGCTTTTAACAGAATGAAAATATTTTTTTCTAACTTAAGTTATGCTCGTTTGATTCTTTCATTAGTTTTTAGTGAGAAAACCTAACAAAAAGTTACTGAATATTCGTGTAATCCAAGTCTACTGAACCTACTAAGTTATTATTCTGAAATTGTTCTGGGCATTAGAGGCATAAATTCGGAATCAGATAACGCAAACGGCATCAAAATCGGTTCACTACTTCGCAAATTAGGGCGAATTCACAGTCATAATTATGCTGAACTGAAGAATAAACTGCAATCTTGACCCCTCTCGCCTAATTCGGCATCTAGCGCAATATCTCGGAGGCAACATACGACGGGTTTCGAGTCTCGGTGTCACATATCTTTAAAACTTTTTTGTTAGCCATGATGCGGTTAGCACCCGGTTGATTAATGAAGAAAATTCTATTCTATACACCTGAACCTATATTGGCATCAATATCTTGGTATTCCTTTTAACCTTTGCATTAAAACCATTGTCTCTTTGGTAGTAGTTAAGTAGCAGGGCAAGTTTGGATGTCACCTTATTACGTGCAAATTAACAGTAGGCTTATACATAATTATATAAAACATAAACAGCCTAGGCTTATTCCATATCGTCAGTATGCTGCTTTCATTTGACAATTAAATTGAGATTACTTGCTTCCGGCACTTTTAGGTTGCAGCCTGACAGCTGAGAATGGTACCAATGGAGTTCCATTCTGCCGTGAGTAACGTTGCGCTGGAGTAGCCTACGCTTTGGTTCCTGTTATTTTAAACATCGTATCATTTCTGGCCTTTTAATACCTAGGTTAATCGTAATCGTAAAATTAAAATTTCTAAAGCGCTATCCTAAAGCAAGGCGCAAACATGGCACCGGTCTACTCACGAGCGCTACGATGTCCATTGGAGCTCCGAGTCCGCTTGCCATGGAGACCACGTAGTCTATTTTGGTACATTGTCATGAATGAATCGAGTTAGCGGTAGAAGTGGTCAGCATTTCCTTGTAGCGTATCTACAACATACATAGCGCCTCTGAGTTCTGGTAGTTTTCTTGAAGATGCGCTATATAAATACTTAAATGAATGAATGAATGAACATGGCGGAAACTAGTTGTTTCTCATTTAGGCCTACGTTGCGCCTCTTCAAAATCTATAGGCCTATTCGTGTATTCTGGTATAATAATTACATCTTGGGTTTAACGAAATAATAATTATTTAGTTAAACCCAAGATGTAATTATTATCTGTGAGTGGAAGTCAATTCAATTCAATTCGCTTTTATTGCAACCAGAAAACCACAATGATTTCAAAAGTAGAAAATATGCATGCATTGGCTATAAAGGGGGGGGGCCTAAAGGGATGAACATTCCGCTGAGGGAGGGTCACCCAGGTAAAACAAAATCCAAGAAAAATTCTACAAGATGGCCAAGAATGAAAATTAATAAATTAAACTACATGTATGTGACACAAGATTGCAAAATGTTTTTATTGTAAGGAGCATGTAGAGAAACAAACTTAACTAAATAGGCCTACTTAAGTCAAATCTTAACTACATGTGGTCATGTGCCCTTCTAAGAAGCAGGCTTTATTTTAACGTGCAGCTGGACACAAAGTGTGTAGTTGGAAAAGAAATTTGTGCAGTTGAAAATAAGATTTTGTGCAGTAAGCTTAACTCATAGTGTTATAGTGAACGAAGGACTAAAAAAAAGGCTCATCAGTTTTTGGGGGGCCGGGAAAATTTCAAAATGGTAATATTTTCACGGGATTTCGACGATCAAGCATTTGGTCCGGACGACTAAAAAGGTTTTGTGCAGTTCTTAAAATTTCTTAAAATAACCCCTGCTAAGAAGATGTAGTGGAGGAAAGTAGAAAAACACGATGTCTCTTTTTAAATACATGCAGACTACTGGATTGACGAATCTCTATTGGTATTGTGTTCTAAACTTTAGTGCCATAAAATTTAACAGTAAAACGCCTATTGTTACATTGGCTTTGACAGGACGATATGCAGATGAATTTCTAGTGAAATGCGAATGGATGTCAGAGGCGTGGGGGAGGTAGGCCTACCCTTGGAATACCGAAGGATGGAGACCGTGTTAGAGTCGAAAGAAGAAATTTATTTGTGCTATTTCAGCGCGATGATCAGTAGAGTCTAATGGGGTTTACTGTTCATAAAAATCTGAAGATGAAATTGTGATGGTGTATGCCGTTGTGGTTTATCTAGTGGGTTTATCTTTCAGGATGTACAGAGCCAATCTGGACGGTTTTGATGAATACATTTTCACCAGGAGCCCGACCATATTACGCTATCTACAAAACGTTTGAGGAATGCAAGAATGCTTGTCTGACGATTTTCGACAATTGTGTCGGAGTTGATTTTAGCGAAGACGCTGGAACCGTTATGTGCTGGGTTCATGTGAACCCAATCGATCTTCTGACGTCTATTAGCTTTCCAATTGTCGATCAATATCAGCTGCACTGTCCAGGTAAAAGTTTGAAGCATCACTGCCTTAATAATTATTTGTGTCGTAGAAAGAATATACTTGTTTATCTGTTCAAAGGAGTTAATACATGTGAAGTTGTGAACGCCCGATTGAAGTATTTTGTTTATTTTTTCTCGCATTTGCGATAGCACCCCTTCAAGCTCGCTACCCAGAGGCGCACCCGACTACAGCGCAGACACTGCATCGGAGTTTCACGACGAAGAGCATGAGCAATTGCATGTGAAGGACTTGTTCAAGATCCTTACGCGGCGTCTTGACGTGAATTTGAACCTGTACCCATCTGGCTCCAAGATGTGGGGCTCACCACCACGCCCTACGAGTGAGTCAAGCTTTATTTCTTGACACTTTCGCTCCCACTGAAAGGTTTAGCGTTACCGGTATTAATAATCACTCGAATCACTAAATTTCGAATCAACCAAGATAGCCTATATGCACGGTTGTCTCTTGGTTGTTAATGACACTAATACAAATTATTTTCGGTACCGGATTACTAACCGTATCGTATGGCATCTAAAAATGTATAGAGCTCTCCTCGCAGCAAAGATTATTCAGCGGCGCTTTCAGCAAAAAGACCCCCTCCCCGAGGAAAGAAACGTATAGAGAAAGAGAAGACGGGGGGGAGGAAAGAACCAGGACATGAGCTTAGCCCATGGAAGACGGGGGAAAGCCATACCACGTGGAGACACCTATCACAACAACTGACCGTCTTTTTAAAAAAAAAAGAGTAGAACACCCTACACGAGGTTCAAGGATGTAAAAACGGTCACCAGATTTATAGCCTATAATTTCACTGACTCCCCCTTTGGAGTTAAAATTTCATGGCCGTTGAAATTGTGAACTCGTCGTTGATTCGTGTTACCCGTAAGCAACGCTTGTCCAGCTTCTAGATTGCTTTTAGAGTGTAAGCGCTTTAGCCTGAGGACGGCCAGCCAAATTACTCCAGAACGAGGGTTCGCAGTGATGTGAACCAAACTTTCCAGTATCTACAAAACACACAATCTGGGAAAATCTGTGACTTGATTCCATATAATTATTGCTTTGGATATGCCCGTAACCACTGAACAAGTTGAAGTTACCATTACTGAGACCCAAACTTAATTCGCTCTGCCAAGTGTCATCAAAATTAATGCTTACGAGTAGGCCCTATAGTTTATTAATTTATCGTAAATTAAAGGAGCAGAGGGAGACAACGGAAAAGATGGATAGACAATATCAAGGAAGATCCGATAGGCCTATGCAAGAACACAAACTTGACCATGGTGGGTGAAACTGTCAGGGACAGAACACTATGGAGACACTTCATACGGGCCCCATCGTCAGGAAACTGGTGGAAGAGCAGAAAGAAGAAGAAGAAGAAGAAGTAAATTAAAGCATTTTCGATTGCCTCATTAATTATATTTCCATAAGAGTTGATAAAAGTCAATGTCCCTTCTTGCCTTTATCAGCTCTTTTTTTCTTTCTATGCACGGTAGCACCTGAGTGAAATTATTCACGTTTTGTTTGCATTTGTGCTGTCAAACCACTTCTATTAACGGATACATTGCTGCTAAAACCACAACAGAAACAACAACGGCTGGTGAAACGACAACACTTCTAGAAACAACAACGGTTGCTGAAACGACAACTGTTCTAGAAACAACAACAGTTCTAGAAACAACAACAGTTCTAGAAACAACAACAGCAGTTCTCGAAACTTCAACGGTTATAGAAACAACGACAACAGTTCCAGCAACAACAACAGTTCCGGCAACAACAACGGTTGCAGAAACGACAACTGTCGTCGAAGCCATGAGTGTTGTTACAGCTACAGAAGCAGTAACAACAACAGAAGTGGAAACAATAACAGGTGAGGGTTCTTTATCTGCAGGTGTGTTTCTTTGCATTAAGTGATGTACACGTAAGAACTGCAGCCTACATAAGAGCTGGCCAACATAGACGAGAGTATAATTATTATGCTGTCAGTAGGTCTTTCTATTGCAAAGTCGGTGAATATAGCCGCTTTTTAAATCTCCTGTTTTATTTTACACTAATAGGCCTACTGACACTATTATACGGTAATGTACTTTAGAAGTATAGACCGCTACTCACAATAATTAATTAATTCTATTTGTTACAAATATGAGCCCACAGTACGATTGAAATAGGATTGAAGTGAGAGTCTTCTTCTTATATGCATTATTTGCAACTAAACCGGTCACGAGTGAAATATAGGCCTATATCTAATTAAACCATAACCCGTTTTTTGTCTAGTAGGCACCTATCGCTGTTAAAGTCTACACAGTTTGCTGACATTACCGGTTGTCAGAATAAAAATATTTGAACTGAAGAATTAATGCCAGTGTTCGCTCAATGAGGCTCTTTCTATTATTTTCAGAATGTAAAATAACCTGAATAAAGTGATTTTGACAAATCGGAAGATTCCACGGTCCTAGAAGTGGAGTCACATAAATAAGTTCTTGCGTTGAAGTCTAATATTATTTTTTGTATTTGATACTATTAATTTTTTCAGAAGCTGCATCTCAAGACGGGCGACAGCTCTATTCGGTAGAACTAGGTGACGTTTTCTTTGTTGTTAAATTCCTTACTTGCAACTGCAGTTTTCTAGCCGCCCTGCTCGATATAAAACCATATAAATTGTCACTTCTCAAGAAACACTTCTAATGATCATAGCTTAGTCTTTTACTCATTCAGTAGGCCTACTTAGTTTTTCCCATACCAGTCTACATCTGAGGTGACGCAGCTTCGTACTCATGTCTGTCAAAGAATGAATTATTGTAATTGAAATTGTTCATACCACACAAGAAACAAGTCTTATGCATGGGTGGAGACTTGGGCGGTGACTTGTGGGGACGAACGAGTGGCGCCGAAGGAAGGACGCGAGATTTTGGAGGACTGACAAAGGCTGAGTCTCCGACAAAATATTTCACTTTTTCCGACCAAAATTTCTGACGACCTTTTTTTGGTCATCCGGTCGAAATCTCCAGGAAATATTTACCCGTGTTCCCCGTCAAAACAATTGATGTACTTTTTAGTCATTTGTTCACCAGTGTATGCACTGTGTCTTCGTGAAGTGTTAATGCCCTAACACTCAACAATTGGGGGGACAAAGCATGGGCCGTCCCCCATCACATTCATTGAGGGACCGTTCCCCCCTAAGTCTCCACCCATGGTCTTATGGTAGGCAAACAATCATGAACGAGTAAGTACAGCGTAACTCCACTGGCTCCCTTACCCACAGCGCATTACGTACAGAATTTCCGTATTGGTCCGGCGCTGCTTTGAGGGTTTGGCTCCTTTATACTTGCAGGAGCTCTGTTGCTCGACCACGCATGTTCAACGCCGCTGCTCTCTCCGCTCAGCTGCACAAGCGGTACTTATCGTTCCACGCTCACGGACTGCAATCAGGCAGCGCCGTGCTTTCTCCGTGGCTGGCCCTGCGACCTGGAATGAGCTCCCTGTTATCCTTCGTCAAATACCTGTTAGCCTTTCTACTTCTACTTCATTTCTTTCTCTTCTCAAAACTGTCTTATTCGACCGGGGTTTGTATGCGCACTTGTTATAGCGCCTCTTCCAGCTCTCAACCGCTACTCAGAGGCGCTCCCGACTACAGCGCGGACACTGCATCGGAGTTTCACGCCGAAGCGCTGAGCAATTGTGAGTGAAGAACTTGCCCAAGGTCCTTACGCGGCCAGGTGGATTCGAACCTCGAACCTTCCGGCTTCAAGGCAACGACGCCACCACTACACCACCGCGCCCCACACAAACTGGGTTGGACTGGGAGCGCTCCTGAGTAGTAACCTTGAAGGAGCGCTATATCAAATTCTCTGTAAATAAAATAAATAAATAAAATAACAGGAACCAAGACTAGTTAATAGCTTACATTAACCCTGATTCATCTTGCATTTGCTGAATGTTTATTATTCTGGTGGATTTCAAACCCAATGTATACCCCACTTTTTTACCCCGACATGGGACAAACTCAGACTACCAGAGTCCTGAAATAGTCTGAGCCGGATATAATTTGCTTACGCATTGTAAATGTTTTATGGGTCAAAGCACCATGTCAAGTTGTAAACTTATAAATAAAATGCAAATACTAGACACTGTAATCATGGTGAATGATTCCAGATCGTTAATTTCTATGCATCGAACAAATAGATAGGTCTATAACCTAGTTTTGACTATTAAAATGCAATGTGCGTGATGCTTACATTTATTGAACAAGTGATAAATAAGAACATTTTAAAACTGTTTGTATTAGGCCTACTTTGAACTCAAAGGTCAGAGATATAAGTTTTAATTTGAATCATCTTCAAAAGAAAATATCGTTCAATATCGTTCCTCAGCTGCTGTGTTATTTCTTCAGTCAGTCTAACTCTGATTTTCTCTTTTCATAGCTCTGTAAAACCACACAGAAACTGTGTGGCGCTCTTGAACAAACTGATGATCTGCCCTCAGCCTTAAAGTGCCGCTTTGCTTGGAGCCTAAGATCAGGATGGTGAAGTTGATTAAAATGTAAAATTGCTTGTACTATGAAACAGATCATACGGCTTGTCCCGATCCTCCAGAAGCTCCAAATACTACGATTCAACTGCTTAACTGTCCAACTGGGCTGATAGCTGTATACATCTGCATTCCTGGCTATCGTTTTCTGTTTGGTGGAACAACCAGGTCGATAGCGTGTACTAATCGCACATGGATTACTGTGATTGGATGCACAGGTGAATTGTTTCGGTGTCATTAGCCTTCCTAAGTTCAAATTCGGCCAATATCTAATTACAAAGCACCGATGCCTGGTATGTTTAATGTTTTATGAGTTGCAATATTATCTGAAGTTTATCAGCAAAGGTAATTTAGTAGGGTGTACGGCTATATAATAATATTGGCGAAATATTTAACTGTCACTGAATTAATTTTATTAAGCGCTATTATGGCTAATGTTAAAGTATCGATCCAGGGCTTTTTAACGTGCAGTTGTACACAAATAGTGCAGTTCTAAATGGATATGTGCAGTTGTAGAAGCACTCCTGTACAGTTAAGACTAGCACAAGAGTTCACTGTCCTCCATTTGGAAGTAATTTACCATGGAGGATGGAAAAGGAAAGAAGAACTTGTGCAGTTCTATAAATCTTTTACAACAATCCTTTATCAATCGATGGTGCTGGAAATTTCAAAATCACAGCAATACACAGCATAATATAATTACAGGAAACGCCATGGGTAGCCTACCGTGGGGTACACCGCAGCCTAAATTTAGAAAAGTCATTAGGCTATTCAAAGTTAAAGTTCGTGGTTTCACTCAAAGCATCATTAGTAGGCCTATCATTAGTTCTTTAGTTCCAAGAAATTTATTCAAAAAGCCAATCCGTAGGCCTAGTCGTTAAAAAGAAGGTCCGAATTTTCCGGGAGGAGAAGCATGGGCGCCCGCAGAAATTTTTGCAGGAGGGGCAAAATGCGATAGTCAACGTTGAATTTGTTTTTAGCAGGATGACAAAAAATGCAAAGCGGGGAGTTAAGAACATGCATGGGTATTTTTCACAGAGGTTTCTCAATGTAAATCTCTGAGTTTCACTTATTAAAATTTCTAATATGAATTGCTTCTTTTTGCAAGGAAATTTTTCAAAAAATCGAAAACTATTAGTCAAACTAGGCTTTTTAATTCTCTAATGTCAAGAAAGTTTTTATAAACCCCAAAAGTAGTAGTGAGAAAAATAGGTTTCAATTTTCCAGGGGGGGCAAGTGCCCCTTGCCCCATGTGCGCGCGCCCATGTTACCATCGACAAAGCCTGCTGTCAATTTACCATGAATGAAAGCGTTATTCCAGAATTGTAATCAGTAAACAAAATGCATTATATTTCTGGTCCTTTGTTTAGAATTGCCTTGCGACATCCAGACAGCCGTCAGATACAAGAAAGAGATTCTTGACAACTGCGAAGTACAGAGCGAAGGGTGGTCAAAAGAAAACGTGATCTGTAATTCAGAAGACGGAAATGATCATTTGATGAACCATCGATCTAATTGCGCTGGAAAGTTACTCGTTTCAATTTTCATAATAATTTATTAATAACGATACTACTACTAGGCCTACTACTAATTATTATTATTTTTTTTTTGCTTTTTTATTGCCCCGAGGTATTTTATTATAATAACAATAGTTATTATTATTATTAACGATTTTAACGATAACAATTATAATAATAATAATCATGATGATAATAATAATAATAATGATTACAATAATGATAGTAATAATAATAGGCCTACTAATAGCTGTAGTGCTAATCGGGTTCTTTGATCATCTGAGTTGTTTGTAGGCCTATCCCTGTCTGTATGTGTTCGTATCTCTGTCAGTCTACACATGTTTAAGTGTGTATGTACGTATGCTCCTCTGTCTGTGTGTATATCTGCATGTATGTGTATATTTGCACGTTTGACTGTGTGCCAGTATATATGCACAGTACGTTTATGTCTACGTGTGCAACGTATTTGTTAATTTATTTCAAAGATTTGTACACAACCATTGGCTGTTTTGGCCAATAAAATCTTTTTACAGAAGTTATTAAAATAATTGCATGCAGTTTATCAATTTATTTTCTCGATTACAGATAATATTATGCATTTTTTTAAATTCCAATGTTTCAGATTAATTAGAAGCAAGGTATCCACATCCGTGCCCATTATTTTTTGTACATTTCACGTTTCTTTAATGCTTTTTCAGTGGCCACTCAGACTCTTTTCAGCGGTCATTAAGGCTCTTTTCAGTGATCATTAAGGCTCTTTTCAGCGGTCATTAAGGCTCTTTTCAGTGATCATTAAGGCTCTTTTCAGATGTCATTAAGGCTCTTTTCAGTGATCATTAAGGCTCTTTTTAGTGGCCAGTAGGGCTCTTTCAATGGTCATTAATTGTCTTTTGAGTGGTCATTAAGGCTCTCTTTAGTGGACATAATGGCTCTTTCCAAGTGCCATTAAGACTCTCTTTAGTGGACATAATGGCTCTTTTAAGTTGACATTTTGATGATCACTTATTCTCTAGAATAGACACAACATTCAGATCTCGTGTAATACTTTACCAGCCACCAGAAATTCCCTTAGCCATTTATGTTCTTTTCAGTGTATGCGGTGTATATTTTTTTTAGTGTTTTCTAAGAGAGTAAAGTAAAGTAAAGTAAAGTCCTATCCCGTTCCATGAGGAACATAGGGAGGCGCTCATCTCCTTTTCCATAGCCCTGAGCCAGCAATGGACGAATCCCAAGGTCCTGGACACGGGGCCAGTGCATCACAGGACTTGCTGTTTACTTCCCAGCTTACGCCGGTACCAAATTATACTGCTTGGTGACAGAGACAGGTGTCTTTATTCACAGACAATCGCTGTCGTCCCGTTCCTATGGTAGCAAATGCGTCAGTTATTGAATTCAACCGAACAGCAAGAGGTGCACTGATACGATGCTTCAATGGTCACCGGTTCCCAGACCAAACGGAACAGGTCTTCGTCACTTGTAAAGCAGACGGCAGCTGGAACACTGTTCCTTCTTGCAACGGTAACAACATGTTTCATCCATTAATCCTTCAAGTTGTCGTATAATGCATTAATCTGAAGCAATTATTCGTTGAAGATTTTCTAGGCGTTATTTTTCAACTACAGTGTGTAGGCCTATATTCGATTGATGCATCTTATGCGCCTATATAATTATTATAGCGCCCCTTTGTGAAACCTACACAGGGGCGCTCCCAGTTCAACAGAGTCCAAAAAATGAATTGTGGGATTCATAAAACAGGGTTTGACTGGTCAGAGGTATTATGATGCGCATATCAGTTAACAGAACAACAACAGATTAGGGCTTGCAAATCCCTCTAACAGGAACACCAGGTCCTATTAAATAGGTTGCTACTGCAACTTTAACAAATGGCAACACAGCTAACAGCATGAATAATCATTGACAAGGTTTTTAAACTACCACAAGTAGCCTAACAGATAAACAAAATATTCACAGTTGAAAAGCAACAAAACAAGAACTTAACTAATAAAAATAAGAGTATACATTGAGACTAGCTATCTTCTTAATCACCTCTCACGTAAGTGCACAGTCTTTCTTTAAATATTTGATACCTGGGCACCTGTTGAATATGCAGAGAAATTAATAAAATAATTTGTTTTTCTTACACCTTGCCCAATATTTGATCATATGTCTGTTATTCTCCAGCAATCTTTTGTCCAGAGCTGATTTTATCCCCGAATCTGAGTCTCAGCACAGAAGAGCTTTCATACAAGACTGTGGTAGTAGCAACCTGCGATGAAGGCTTTGCTTTTGTCAACTCGAACGTAGCGAGAAAAGTTCTGGAATGTATGCAGTCGAAGAGCTGGAATGACTCTTTATCAGAGTGCATCGGTAAGTGAAACAACAACAGATCAAGTGGTGGTACAATAAATTATAGGCTAGATTTTGAATAACTTGATTCTATTGCAACGTATTATAAATCATACTATTTTATTGTTTTAATCATTACGAGAATTTGTATAGCGTCTCCAAGGGACAACTCAGAGGTGCTCCAGCCCCAGCGCGACCAAATAAAACTGTCATAGGATGAGCGACTAATGACTTAGAAGGAGTTCTAGAAAGAGAACGAAACATCAATGGTAGGCCAATCAATGTCGAGGGGCCTTCCACCGAGAAGACACGGTTCTTCCTAGTGAAGGTGCGAGCAAAAGAGACATTGTATTGCATAGCATTATAGGCTACTTGAATTGTTATACACTGATATAAGATCCATCTTTTTTGTTTCACCGTGGTTGGACTGGGAGCGCTTCTGAGTGGATTTCTTAAAGAGGCGCTATATAAATTCTTGAAATGAATGAATGAATGAATGAATGAATCATACGATATTGTACTCAGTTAGTCACTGTTTCGAAAAAAATTTGAAGGCCTAAAAGACACCAGTTAGCAATTAGCTCTTTGCACTTCGTAGTTTCCTAAATCTGCAAGAATCGATTGAAATTCATCCATTTCTCATCTGAAGCTTTCTTTATCATAATAGTTTTCAAATCGAAATAGAAAACTAGTTTTTTTAATAACACCGCTTACCATAGATTAAAAAAATTGTCAGTGCCATGTGTTAATTGCCAGTCCACTGTCAGCTCAAAATCGAATTCACATGCTCAACGATGAGATATACATGTATAGGCCTATGGCCTAGCTTCTCAGACAATGTTATCCTCGTCAACGTCTATTTATTGTTTCCTCATCTCTATTTTTCAGCAATAACCTGCACCAGTCCGCCAAGCATTCTGGATGCGTCTCAGACAGGACTGGAGTCTCTGAACTCTGACGGTTTCTTTCCATACCAATCAGCTGTAAGCTACGCGTGTTTAGACGGACGAAAGTTCGAAGATGGCCGCGCAACTAAGACGATCACTTGCGTTATGACGAACACTTGGACTGAATCTTATTTCTCGTGCGACTGTAAGTGGTCTATTTATTATTCGATGTTTTCGTTATTAGCGCTAGAGAAACGTCCACTACTTTTAATAAGACGGTCTATTATACAGGCTATATAGACCGTCATAATAGGCCTGGTAAGTAATAAGTAAGCCTACGGCATACATTCTTTATTAGCGATAGAGAAACGTGCACTACTTTTGATAAGACATTTTATACAGGAAGCCACGGAGAGAAAACTTTGAATTAAAAAGACTAGGAATAATATTGGTGCACTGAGTGATGAAGGATGGTTTACAGAAAGTTTAAGAACAGGGCTGGACAATGTGGACAGCAGGACAAATTGGAAAATTGGAAGTACAAACGAAGAAAACGAAGAAAAATTGGCCTATAACGAACCAGTAGCAGTAATAGAAAGAATAGAAGGTATGCATTGGCACTAGACAATGATCCATAATATGAAATAGATCTAACGTCTAATAGTATAGTCTGAGAAGAAGTATTACGAGAGCCAAGATAGCAAATACATCCATTCAGATTTTTCAGTTCAATATATTCCAAGAGTCGTCCACTTGAGATATATTATCATTATAAATATTGTAATATTTGTAATTAAATAAGTTATTGCTTCAATCTAAACTGAATATGGATAGAGTCTTATAGCATGGATAGTCGTATTATTCCTGTTGAGTTTTTACCTTGCAGTCAGTCGCTTATGACATGGATAGAGTCCTATGACATGGATAGAGACCTACGACATGGATAGAGTCCTACGACATGGATAGAGACCTACGACATGGATAGAGTCTTATAGCATGGATAGAGTCTTATGACATGGATGGAGTCTTATAGCATGAATAGAGTCTTATTATTCCTGTTGCTCTTTTAACTTGCAGTCAGTCGCTGTGATCCAGTGCCAACGGTTGCGAATGCGAAGCCGAACAGTACATTGGCAACAGAAAACTCTACAATAAGTTACATCTGTGATGTTGGCTACGTCTTTCCAATCACATCTCCCAACACTATTCAGTGCAATAGCGAGCAGTGGATCGGGACTACTCAGGATTGCGAATGTTAGTTGCTGTGATTTATGCTATTCGATTTTAACTGCATATTATTGACCAATCTCATGTAGGCCCTACCTGCATGTGGTTGTTATTTCAGTTATTTGCATTTTATGATGTCGCCCTCATACTCCCTGGGTATATTCGCTCATTCAGCTCTGCCAAACAGGACTGCTCCTTCTCCCTTTCGCCCTTGCTTCTATAGTATACCGTGTTGTGCAGCATCGTCTTTATAGTATTTTTGTGCTCGTTTTCAGGACATTATTCTCGCATGCTGCGTATCTCTTAATATGTCATTTTGCCTACATGTACATGTTGGTCCTGTGCCGCACAATTTTAAGTTCCCAACTAAAAACGATTAGAAACTATATATATATATATATATATATATATATATATATATATATAAGCTAAAGTCTTTTATCGGAAAGAGCAGAAAAACATTTCTCATGCAAGCAATTATTATGGCAACAAGCAATCTTATTTTTCACATAACCTGTACCAGGCTGCGGTGCAACATCTAGAACAATCAATAAATAAAGATTCTACTATTTTCTGTTTAGTATTGAAATGTTCAGCCATTGACGCAAGTCATGCGACTCTAAATACCACAAAATGTGACTACAATACATTCGTTGACATCCGTTGTGACGAAGGGTTTTCGATCGGAGGAAATGTTTCCGTGGCTGCAAGATGCGATGAATCCGGAATCTGGACACAGGACAGCGTAACTTGCAAGGGTAAGCAACAGTTACTAAGCATAACGGTAAAGGCAATAAGTTAAGGTAGCATGCACGTAGCAAGGATTTTATTATGGGTGTTCTTCCACTCAGTCCTCATGACTTCACCTTACCGTCCAGAAATGATGAACATTTCGTACCCTGTGTCTTTTGTTTAGTAACTTTAGTTGAACAATCAATTTAGCTTGCTCATTGCTTTAAACTTTAATTCGTATACCGGTAACCTGCTTGCAGTCTCCCAGTCACTTGACGATTTTTTTGTACGGTGTAGCTGTTGATTGTCATCATCCACCATTGCTGATTGGATCCGAAATGACAATGCCATTGTCAACGACTTACGGTGACCACGTGACCTACCGATGTTTAGACGGTACATGGATTCGAAGAGATGTTTTCATCGTGAATGTCACATGCAATTCCAACGGTTCATGGGTTCCAGACATTAACGGATCAAATTGCACTGGTCAGTTGAACTTGGAAACTATTATATATTTTTATGCTAGAGTTAGACAATCTATCGGTTTATCATTCTAAATTACTCGCCCTATATGCAGCATTATCATTTTTCTGGCATGGATCCTTTTCACCAATCCGGCGTCCTTTTAGTCAAGAATTCGCTTAATAAATTCAGTCTGTATTTTGAGCAATAGTTGTTTTCTTATTAATTTAATTTCTGTTCAAAAACGATTATTTTTGTCATCACTCCAGCTCCTATTTCAGCAAGAATCTTTTCATAGACCTCACTTCTATTTAGGTAGCCTACATTTTTAAAGGGTGAGAGGTTAGTTAACTTACTTAGTGTGAAAGGTATGTCGTTCCCGAGCCAAGTGCTGGCTTAAATGTTCAAGTGTTTTATGCGACGTTACATGTAAAACGTATGCAACGTTACATGAGGAACAAATGCAACATTACATGAGAAACATATGCAACGTTACATGAGGACCGTATGCAGCGTTACATGAGGACCGTATGCAGCGTTACATGAGGACCGGACCGTATGCAACGTTACATGAGGAACATATGCAACGTTATATGATGAACGTATGCAACGTTACATAAGGAACATATGCAACGTTACATGAGGAACATATGCAACGTTATATGATGAACGTATGCAACGTTACATAAGGAACATGTGTAACGTTACACGAGCAACTTATGCAACGTTACATGTTAGCCTTATGCAGCGTTACATGTGAAACGTATGCAACGTTACATGTTAAACTTAGGCAACGTTGCATGTTAGCCTTATGCAGCGTTACATGTGAAACGTATGATACGTTACATGTTAAACTTAGGCAACGTTACATGTCAAACTTATGCAATGTTACATGTTAGCCTTATGCAGCGTTACATGTGAAACGTATGCAACGTTACATGTTAAACTTAAGCAACGTTACATGTTAGCCTTATGCAGCGTTACATGTGAAACGTATGCAACGTTACATGTTAAACTTAGGCAACGTTACATGTTAGCCTTATGCAGCGTTACATGTGAAACGTATGCAACGTTACAATGTCATGTTAAACTTAGGCAACGTTACATGTCAAACTTATGCAATGTTACATGTTAGCCTTATGCAGCGTTACATGTGAAACGTATGCAACGTTACATGTCAAACTTATGCAATGTTACATGTTAGCCTTATGCAGCGTTACATGTGAAACGTATGCAACGTTACATGTTAAACTTAGGCAACGTTACATGTTAGCCTTATGCAGCGTTACATGTGAAACGTATGCAACGTTACATGTTAAACTTAGGCAACGTTACTTGTCAAACTTATGCAATGTTACAAGCGGAACTCGTGTAATGTTACACATGGAACTTTTTCAACGTTCTGCAGAGATTACGTGCGTACCGCTGGTGCTGCGCATAGTGAACACAACTGAAATGACAGTTGGGGCTACGGTCAACGTTTCTTGTCCAGTTGGTCAGTATCTGCCCACCGGAGTGGACAAGGGAGTATTGTCTATGAGGACGATCTGTGGTGAAAGCGGGAATTGGACGCCTTCTGTTCCCCAGTGCACAGGTAGATTCATTCTCAGGTGTCCCATCCATTTACATTCAACTGAATAATAGCTTTGTTGAATGGTACAATGTATGGGTGAGGTAAAGGATTGGCCACCGACCTCATATGCCTCAAATGCCGCGGCTTTGAAAATTAAGTCGCTAACATTTCATCCCCATTGGCGAACCTCCGGGCTAGCTAGAAGGGATCTCATTATTTATTTATTTTTACATACATGTATGAATATGATAGCAGAGTTGCGGCGTCAGTTGCAAATTACGTTTTCAGCAGGACGTGTCAGAGTCACATGGGAGTTATTAAGCAGGTCGAAGAAATTAGATGTGAAGAAGATAATCCAAAATATTTTGTGGAGGTCATAATATTATGAGGCAGGTCAAGAGTAAAATAGTCAGGTCCAATGACCTGCCGCGACATAATTATCATGGCGTCTCGTTTGTTGTGAAAATTATATTTTCAGTAATTAGAAAATTTGCTATTCTATAAGTTAGAGATCGTATATAATAGCCTACGAGATATGTTTGTCTTTTACGTGTGAGATTATTATGGATGTCACTTGTATAGTACCAGATTTTTAAAAGCAACTTACTTAGTCATTTGTTTCTTCACAGATATTCAGCCGAATCACGGAGTGCAAGCGAAAATCATCCAGGAAGCCGCCGGTTCAAACATTATAGGAATTTTTGCATCCACGTTGATTGCTTTTGCTGTTGGGGTGTTTATCCTTCTAGATTGGAAGCGATTCCAGCGGGCCTTGGAAGTCCGTAAGAAACAATTGAAATGAATGGTTTTGCAAAAAAAGGAAAAAAGATGTAGCCACTTTCTTTTTTGTTTCCAAAAACAGCAAAATATCTCGCTGAACTTTAACAAACTGATGCTGGTCAGTCTTAGAGAAATAATAATATTCATAGTAAATATCCTTGCACTCCGCAAAAATGGAACTTTACTTATTGCGAATATCAGGTCCACGTGTAGGCCTATAATATATATATAGCACTGGTTACGAACGACAATTTTATAGCATAATCTGATTTAACGGCTGCGAATATGTTAGAAACTGTCGAAAGCAGCTCCGATTGTAACATTGTTATTATTAATTTTGTCAAACTAATTGCAGCACTTAAACTTTTCATTTTACAGCATTCTTCTATGTTAACCACTTTCAGTAAAAAAAACTTTTCAAATATGCACTTGCATCTAGATTTTTTTCTAAGGCGAACCCTCTCGCTTATAAATAGCACTTCTGATCATTTAGATCTGATCATGTTGCACTCTAAGATTGAACAATAAATCAATCATGTTACACCAAAATGTTCTTTCCTGTTCAATAGATCAAACATGCTGTATTGTATTGAATCTGACCATTTTATATACGGTGCGTTTCTCAGCAAGAGCCTTTCAGTGCATGCAATCTTGAGAGAAAAGGCAGGTTCGAGGCGAGAGAAAGATGAGGAATGGCTACTAGAGCGAACTGATCGTGAAAGTTAATTCCATATGGAAGGAAATGTGCATGCAACTGATCTGGATTGATCCATGGCAGTCCTGACGCGGAGAACAAAGAGGTCAAGCCGTTCAAATGACCTAAGAGGACGCAGCCAAGTGGCAGAAATGGGGCGAAATATATCACAAAGATACTTCGGAGCAATTGAGATTTGAAGACCGAAAAAGAAATTTGAATTGTGTATGGGCAGAGAGTGGAAGCCACTGAAGTTATTCTGCCATTAATGTAGGAGGCATCCAGGAAGACGGCCAATGAACCTAGCAGCAGCATTGAGTATAGAACCTTAGGGAGGCCAACACGAACAGAATTACAGTACCGTAGTCAATCCGAGAACAGACAAAAGCGTGACACACTGAACAGTTTAGGCAAAAGTCGAAGACGAAATAAATTTTGTTATTTACACTGCATTGCGCCAGCGTAGACAGCAGATTCTCGCAGTTACTTGAGCACAAATTTTCAGTTTGTCCAATTTTTGTGGGAATGCCGTTTCTATGGAAAACTTCCTCTGGAGGTGACTGGGTTCAACACTGGTTCCGACGGAACGCAGCGGAACGGCGTAATTAATTACTTCGATAAGTGATAAAGTTAAAATTAATGACTTCAATAAGTGATAAAGTTAAAAGACTTCGAAAAGTGGTCAAGTTAAATCACTTCAAAAAGTGGTCAAGTTAAATCACTTCAAAAGTCATAAAGTTAAATGATTTCTAAAAGTGATAAGTTAAAAAATGACCACGAAAGTGATAAAGTCATCGTCCACAGTAGCCTACAGCATTCTGTTGCAATTGGGTGCTACAATTTTACGAAAATATCCTTCACAATCAATAATATTATTGCTCATGTTTCTACATGTCCTTTCAGCAACATTCACTTTCAAAATATTCTCTTGTGACAGTATTTGCTTGGCACTTCATTCACAATCGACGACTATTTTGCCATTGCCCACATGTCGCCGCCTCAAGATTCTACGCATTATTAAAATTAGGAAACCCCTAAAGAGCCAGTGCATTAATATGCAATACATCATTAAATTTTGGTTGCAAGATTGTAGAAACTTCTTAGACTGGCGCACTTCTTCTAACTCTATCACAAAACTGTGTACAGTGTACAGTAGGCTACAGATTCCCATTCTCTTTGTTGAATTCATCATCATCATCATCATCATCATCATCATCATCATCATCATCATCATCATCATCATCATCATCATCAAACTTAAATCAATAAACGCCATTGTCTTTTACGGCACTTTAACTTCGACGAATTTTCCCAAGTTCAAGGTGGTTGTAGGATATCACAATTCATGACGGATCAGACTGCGTGACATGATCAGACTGCGTGACATGATCAGACTGCGTGACATGATCAGACTTCGTGACATGATCAGACTGCGTGACATGATCAGACTGCGTGACATGATCAGACTTCGTGACATGATCAGACTGCGTGACATGATCAGACTGCGTGACATGATCAGACTGCGTGACATGATCAGACTGCGTGACATGATCAGACTGCGTGACATGATCAGACTGCGTGACATGATCAGACTGCGTGACATGATCAGACTGCGTGACATGATCAGACTGCGTGACATGATCAGACTGCGTGACATGGTCAGACTGCGTGACATGATCAGACTGCGTGACATGTTCCCGCAGGTCAAAGCCGCCTTCCGCCATCTGCTCCCACAGACAAATTACCCGCAATAATATTGCCACGGTGTGGAAAGCAGACATCGTTAGGGTTGGTGCTTATTTTATTTCCGACGATATGCGTGATTTTAGAATATTGTGCGACACCGGTTTGATAAGCCCAGTTGATAGCGTGCGCTTTTTACCATGTCTGTTCACTAAAATGCGAGAGAACTAAACATAATAAAAATTATTACGCCAATCAAAGGATGTTTTTATCTCGTCTTTTATCCCTGTTATGTAACTGGGGTAAACAAAAAAGCTTAGTATGCAAATGTGAATGAGAGAAGGCACTTTCTAAGGACGCGGCAGATATTTTCTATGTGCTATCTTTCGACATGATCCGGGAGCAGTTCAACCGCAAAAGATTGACGGATCTCAAGATTCTGGTTCTGTCGAATACGATCACAACGATTAGTTCCATTATTAACAGAACAATCGCTACGGTTCCCAGGTAAGTTGCTCCACTCGCCTCTTCGACCACAGGCGGAAGGAAGGTCACTTGGTCTGTAAAATTATCAAAACAATATCAATCACCATTACGATCATTCTAATCGACGTCCACAAAAATTTCCACAAATTTTATCACGTTATCACCACTATCACCGTCATAAATGGAATTGTAATTATAATCGTGCGTTTATAATTACAATAGGCTAATGACCTGATTGTGATGATAAATCATAAAAAAAATTATTTTTTGCATCTAATACCAATAATTTTTACTAAATCCCGACCATTTTCACTCTGGCAAAAATATAGAAATAAGAATAATAATATTAACACGATAATAATAGTAGGCCTATTAAAAATAAAGTAAGTAAGCACAACACCTGTACAATCCGGAATCGGTGGCTCCCATTCACCGTCTTGGTTGCACTTCGTTGCTACGCTGATGCTGATGTTGTCGTTAAATGAACAACGGATGTCCATGGTTGTTCCTATCACGGTTTCCGTTGTATTAGTTGCAACATTCGTTGGTGGAGGACAACGCACACCTACACAACAGCAACAACACACGATAGAAGGAGCACCATGACAATTAACGCGGATATAGCATTACAAACATAGAAAAAGACATTGAGAGACATACATGTAAATGAAATATCTATATTAATAAAGAGAGGATTCTGTCTGTCTGTCTGTCTGTCTGTGTGTCTGTCTGTCTGTCTGTGTGTGTGTTTGACCGGAATGCATTTCAACAGTTTTTGACCTTTTCACTCCAAACCTTCACTACTCTATCCGTCTCGGCGTCGGACACCCAGTGGAGGGGTTGGCGATTCTTTACCACCATGGGGGCCAGGGTGGGGGGCGAAACCCCCCAATTTTTTTTCACTAAAACGCAGCTATTGATTTCAAACTTTGCACCTAGACAGAGGGCCATCGGAACCACCCAGTAGAGTTGTTGGCGAATCTCCCCCACCATGGAGGCCACGGTGGGGGCAAAAACCCTACATTTATTAAACACCTTTTTAAACGCTTGCATGGCCATTATATAAACACAGCTGATGTATATGATTTTCCAATCCGCTTTGCTGTAAAGTCCTACTATAATTATAGTCAATTTACGCGTAGGCCTACCGGTGGAGGTTGGAGTTAGTGGTGGTGTGTTGTGGGGTTGGCGAGGGGGTCGTGGGAGGGGTGTGGGAGGGAATTTTTCGGGGAGGTGGGAGGGATTTTTTTCCCGAAAAGCCAAATTTCACGGGTAGCGTACCGCTGGAGAGGTCGGAGTTTGGTGGGGTGTTGTCGGGTGGGTGAGTTTGGGGTGGGTGTGGGGGTGGGGTGGGAGGAAAATTTTTCCCGAAAACCAAAATTTCACCGATGGCGTACCATTGGAGGTCGGAGGGTTGTGGGGCTTTTGGGCGTGGATGAGGTGGGGGTTGGTGGGTTGGTGGAGGGTGTGGGTGGGGTGGAAACTGGCTTGGGCTCGGGGTTCGGGTGTAGAGTAGGGGTGAGGGTAGGGTGGGGTGGAGGTGGAGGGAATGGGATAGGGCGGGTGAACGGGGCGGGGTGGACGGGGTGGGTGGGGGTGTGGAGGTGGAGTAGGGGTGGAGATGGGTGTGGTGAGGGTGGGTGGTGGAGTTGGGGTCGAGGTGTGAAGCGGAGGCGGGTTGAGGGGCGGGGTGTGCGGGGTGGGGGGGGGTGGAGGTGGGGATGGAGGTGGGGGTGTGGTGAGGATGGGGTGGAGGTGGCGTGGAGGGGTGAAGCCGGGGCGGATGGAGGGGGTGTGTGTACGGAGTGGGGTGGGGGTTTGAGGTGGAGGTGGGGTGTGGTTGGGTAGTTGCCGGAGCGGGTCGAATCCTAAATTTCCCGGGCAACGCCGGGTACCCCAGCTAGTAAATACATAAACACAGGCAAAGGTGTAGACTAGGTCGGACAAGGCAAAGATCCCTTTTTCGAAATATTGCAGAGGTGCATACAAGGTGTATACAAAGCAAAGATAAAGCTGATCAACTCTATGGCAAAGGTGTAGACTAAGTCGGTCAAAGCAAAGACCGAGCTGATCTACTCCTTAGCGTTATGGCAAAGGTATAGAATAGGTCGGTCCTTGACAGGACATATTAGGCTACATGTATTAAAACATATAAGCATACATAACACATGAACGCATACTTACGGGTACATGTTGAAAGTGATTGTTTGTCTGGCGACCATTTTCCATTCGCTTCACAAAGGATTGAAACGGAGTAGACTCCACGTGAGAACCAAAATCCGTCGAGACATGAAAACGTGACCATTTGTCCGTAGACGAAGGACTGAGGACTAATCACGATCGTGTCCGGAATGTAGTCCGGTTGTCCACATGGACGTGCTGAAGCAATCAAAGGCGCAGCGTGCTCAAATCAATAATCAATCAGTAATCTATGAAAATCAATATCATCCATTGGCCTATTCCATTCGATAAAAAATGGATGAATCACGCGAAATGTGGAAATGCCATATTTCATTCCATTCGTCAATAAGCTGGTGCCTGCGCTTGACTTCAAGTAGCGCTTCAGAAATTTTGAGATTACGATTACTATTCCATACTCCGAGTATTCTAACAAATGTAACGCGTTTTAAATTAAAATCAGCTCATACACAGTGGTTCTATATAAATTTCTTGTTGAGGTAATGAATTCGTGTTGCTTCTTACGATTGCAGGAGACGATGTCAGATGACCAGAGTTGCGATTCGTTGCATCGAATGGTCAGCGAAGTAACGTTGTCTTCAATCTGGTATCCATCTATACACGTTATGTTGACCACGCTGCCATAGACGATAGCCGAGGAATTGGTCGTTGCGTGTTGAACGGACACGTTTGGACAATTCATCTCTAAATGGCACCAAACAAAGCAACTGGGGTAACAATAGGTACAAAAAAGTCGTTCAAGACACCTAAAGAACCTTTGGGGCAGAAGTTATTCAGTGATAGAGTTGAATAGACTTGTAGAATGGGTTGGATGATAGTATTCGACTCAGTGGACATTAGAACGGCTTTGAAAAGGAAGTTATAGGCGAAATTAGCTATTTAGGTTTCCAGGTGAATTTTCAGTGGTTCTAACACAGACTATACCTTTTTCTAAGCCGCTTAAAACCTTTGTTATGTTATTTAACGTCATGTTACTTTACGTTATGTTGTTTAGCTATTTTAGTCACGGTGGTATAATAATTGTCGTCGTCATCATCATCATCACCATCAACATCGTCATCATCAACAAAATCATCATTATCAACAGCAACAACAACAGAGTGCATGACTCACGTTGGCAGACAGGAACCGTTCCTTGCCAGTTGTTCCTATCACAAATGATCGGCGGAACAGAAGATGAAGGACCATCAAATGCGTATCCAACGTCACAGTTGTATTGGACAGCAATTCCATTGTACGCAAGTGTCGTATTGGGTCGGGCATTCTTCACGACTGGAACTCTGCTACACCGATCAACTGCAAGCAACATGAAGTCTCTACTTAACAGATTACCTGGACTTTTTAGAGTGCAGTTAATGTACATAAAATGTGCAGTTCTAAATGGATTTGTACAGATGTGCAGTTAATACTTGTCAAAGACGTAATTGTCCTTCGATTCGAATAAATTTATCATGAAGGTAGTGAACGGTAAGAATGGTTGTGCAGCTCAAAAAATTCCTTTTAAAAAGACCTGCAGATGATCTAATATTAGGTTAAAATGTAGCAGAACCTTTATGCAGCGCCACTGACAAAATTTCGCATCTTCTTACCATAAATGCGTGGGTTTTTTCAGATTAACTGTCCAATATTTGTGTAAACCAACTGGACCCCGTTGTGAGCTCATGCCTACTCAACGACTACTTTAATTGATCAATTGGTTACATTTATTTAATTACCTGCTAAACATTAAGGTAGGCCTACACCGTACAATAATTATTATTGCATATCTACTACTAGGGCACTAGGCCTATTGGCTAACCTCTATTTACTAATTCATTTGCTGAATACTTGTAACGTAACTTATTTATGTACTTACCACTTACTAAACAGAATAGATGCCAGGGCTTTTTTAACGTGCAGTTGTACACAAAAGTTCTAAATGGATTTGTGCAGTTGTACAATGTACAGCTAAAACTAGCTGAAAAGGTCAATGTCCTCCGATTGGAAGTAATTTACCATTATATGATGGGAAAGGGGAAAAGGAGTTGTGCAGTTCTACAAATTCCTCAAAAATATCCCTGATAGAAGCTTCGAAACAAGACGCTACCTATATGTCGTGGAATACTTACCATCGCACGATATATTAGTTGCGCTCCATAAGTTGATTCCTATACAGGAGATATCTTTCCCGGTATCTCCGTCATCAAATCGCATTCCATCAGGACAAGTGTACTTGATGACAGACATCGATGTGTAGGTGGTGACCGAACCTAGTTTTCCCTCGACAACGGCATTCCTCACGTTCGGTGGTCCATCGCATTCAATATCTAACAGCAGAACATAAAATTTCGTTTTATAAATCTCTCAAGTCTGCACTCAAGTCTGTACCCTACTACTCAAGTCTGTACTCTTTTGCCTTGCCTGGGCTGGCACGTGAGTAAATAATATTATTCTAACTATATAGGACTAATTGAGTGGCAATTCTAATTTAATAGAGTAGTTCTCACAAAATGCTCAATCTAATTCTAACTGCGAAATCAAAACTAATGCTAATTATAAATAGGCCTAATTAGTTAAAAGATAATAATTGTTAGGCCTGCTCATCATTGGTATGATGACAGGTCAATGTAGATCAGTAGAGACTACTAATAAGTCAAAATGTCATACCTTACCGTTGCTTAGAATGTGATATCTTGCATAAAAATCAATCAATCAGCTGTTTACTGACTCAACAAAAGAAATCTAAAGGAAAACTTACAAATGAACAGAAACAGAAAATAATACGTTCGATGTTAAAATTTCGGCAACAGGACAACTCTGACGGTTACGAAAATCTGCCAACGCCTACATGTAGCCGTCCCTTTCTTATTCATGTAGTTGCAGATGGCTAAACAATTTGTTATGATCAATATTATGCTTTGATTAACTAAACTAGCAAGATGACAGGTCAAACTGAGACCAGTAGAGGTGTCTATTTATAGATCACAATATATCATACCTTACCGTTGCTTAGAGTGCGATATCTTACCTTACAATAAACAACTTCTGATGTAATCTTATTATCTGTTGCATTTAACATACGCAAGCAGGAGACAACGCTGTCGTTCCACTTGTCTGTGTCCATACACTCCAATGTCCTCGTCTGTGTGTTGTCGGCGAAGATGTTGCCATCGTTGCACGACAGTTGGACAACAGTTTTGTAGACAACGGAATCACTGCTGACCTTCGTATTCGACGAAAGCCTCAGCGTCGGACAAACGCGAACTAGATGATGCAGACGCAAAAGTATCTTGAATGGCTGTGCAGTGTGCATATAATACTTGAAGAGATTCTTTGGTTAGTTAGTTCTAACTTTCATTCATTCATTCATTCATTCATTCACTCGTCTATTTCTTTATCCTTTCGTTCGTTCATTTGCTCGTTCCTTTGTTCAATTTTTTATTCTTTCCATTCGCTCACTCAATTATTCTATTGTTCTCTCAATATTCTTTCAATAAACATTTTTTTATTTTTCCATTCTTCCTCTTCTGATAATTCTCTCATTTGTCTGATTCATTACTCGCCCATGCATCCTACGCGATCATTCCATAATTAATTAATTAATTAGCCTAATTAAATAAATTTATACGGTATAACTTCAAGACTTTAAAACAGAAGCGCGTTGAGTTCCAGCTTTGCTATATAATGTTCAGATTTTTAAGCCATGATCAAAGCGAGTTTGTCATATTATTTGTTTTAGGGAAAAGATAGGCTAATCTGCCCTTGGAAATAAACTGGAATAGATTCTAATGTTCATTACTCAATTATTATTATTATTATTAGTCAATTAGCAACCTTGAGATATCTAGATCAAGTGCATTACCTTCACATGGTGCTATGTACTCCCAAGATCCATCGACCTTACATGTAACAGAAAAGCTGGATCTACCATCGCGAAACTTGTGACCTCGAATACACGAGAAATGCGCAGTCTTTGTCGCCTGGTCCAGACTCACTAATGTCGCGTTCGTTACCCAGGGAGCGGGAATACAGCGGTCAGCTGTGTAAATAGTTCCAACACAAAGATTTTCAAATTAGTTTGTGTTATATCATAATATCCATCTAAACCATGTCACGTCAGTTTGTGTTAAGTCATGGCAACCAAAATCATACCCAATTACTAAATGCTAAATCACCAAATATTAGTTAGAGATCATATCAAGCGCAGAAATTTATTAAGTTAGTGTTAGCCCATATCAAATCAAAGGAAAAATTAACCAAGTAAAACAGCGTCAATCATATCAACCAAACTTCACAAAATCAGTTATTGTTAAATCACCTCTCAAAATTAATAGGCGTTAAACCATAATATACAGGGTGGCACAATAAAAAAATGTCCCACCGGATAAAATGCAATATCTTGGCAACCGATTGAAATGTTTCTGCGCAAATTTCCAAATTTGCAGGGGAATGAATTTCCAACAATCCCTGAAAGTTTCACTTGAAACTTTTTATGTTTGCAAAAGTTACAGCTGTTTAAACTTTCAATTCCGTTTTTTCAAATATCCGCGGAAAAATGAACGTCATTTGTAGATTTCCATGCCAAATAATATCAATTTCATTACGACCTCAGAATTCTGTTTTACAGTTTATCTTAGAGTATGATGGGACTGTTCAATTCCTGCTTTATTACGACCTCGAATACTCTTTGTAAAGTTCAGTATGGGCTTGTATATCGAGTCCTGCGGCGACTGACCCCACATTAGCAGCAAGACTTCCTTCAGCTACCCAATGTTCTCCAACTTGGGATGAAATATGTTGCAGCGTTCCAGCAGAGCTCTCCAGACGTGATAATCAAGATGGTTAAGGTCTGGCGAGTTTGTTGGTCATTCATCTTTGCCAATAAATTCACTGCAGTTGAAGGCAATATGGTAGCGCATCATAATCAACCTCGCCGTGCGAGCAAGCAGGCGCACCGTCCTGCTGGACAATAACCAAATGTTAGAACATGCCTTCGGTGTTCAATGAGTCTGGGTAACAGAGTTCAACGATAAGTTTGACATTTAGCTTATTGAATGGGATGAAGTGCAGTCTTTTCTTGCAGCCATAACACACGCCAGCAGATTTGACGCCGAAACCATGATGTGCTTTGCAAACTTGATGCCTTCGACTACCAAGCGAACTTCGTGAATATCGCGCTTTTTCCATCAGACCAAACGACCACTTCCTGCCTCTCTTCCGACACATGACCTTTGTTACATAAACACGTTTGCAGATAGCCTTCATTGTGCTCAGGCTCCACTTTTCATTGGGGGTTTTGCCATGATCGCACGATGTCCCAGTCTCTGCTCACGCAACGTTTGAACTCCCATTTTTTCTTCCGCAGAAACTTTGTCCATGACGTTCAGTATGGGATTCACAAATTGAGACCTTAATATATAAAATATCATCAAATACTAATAGCTTGCTTCATAAACAGCTTCTTTATAGCTTGTAGTGAGGTCATATGACATCATCATCACTTTGTTTGCTGTAATTTGAAAAAAAATGTTAAAGAAATCGCATGCATTGGAACGTGATTCTGCGGAAATTTGAAAAAATGAAAAACTATTTTTGCACAGCTGTAACTTCTGAAGTAATACAGATTCATTATTGAGATTTTCAGGGATTGTTGAAAATTCTTTCCTCTATAAATTCTGCTCTTTTCATAGAATAATCTCGATTGCCTGCGGAGAAATTGCATTTTTCCTGGTGGGACATTTTTTATTGAGCCACCCTGTATATTATATTATCAACTAAAAGTCAGTAGATCTATTTATTACAGATTGCTGAGTTACCGGCACAGGTCGATTTTCTATCCGTGAGGAGTCCATGTCCATTGACGTGTACACATTTGTCCCGCTCCATGGACATTCCGCTCTCAAAACGAAAGTCTCCTCTCTGATCGCAGGACCATGTCACTGTTTGTGACTCGTAAATTGGACCTTCTGGTTCTCGATTTGCAGACGAGTCGTCGATTGGACATTCGATCTCTGATCGGGGTTTAAACAGAAACAGCATTCGTATATAAATAAACAAAAGTGACAAAAAGTGCGGTAAATAAACTGCTACAATAAATAATTAAATAATTAATCTATAAGGCCAGTGGCGGCGACAGCTGCGCAATTTCAGAAGGTGGCATCAGGGTCATGGGAGTTAATCAGCAGCAGGTTGAAGAAATTAAATGAAAGGAAGATATTAAAAATTTCAAAGAATTGTTGGCAGGTCATAAAGCAGGTCAAGAGTCAGTGGCGTAGTCAAGGGAGGGTTGGGGGGGGGATAAAAACCCCATTGGATTAGGGAAAAACTTTTAAAGGTTATTTGTCCATTTATATAAGAAAAAACAGGCATCCGGCCATGACCCCCTCCCATCAGAAATTCCCAGCTACGCCACTGTCAAGAGTAAAATAGGCACCTGCTGCGGCCTATGGTGGCACCGCCACTGTGTGGAACAAACAAACAAATGAGGTAATCACTAAACCTTCAGAGTAGACCTACCGCTGTTCGGAAAGATTCTGGATCAAGAGAACGACGACTCACCAGTGCAGGGTGGAAGTTGAATGTGCCAAGTGTTATCTGTAATACAGACGCTCGATCTGGCAGTTTCTCCAGATGGAAAGGTGAAACCTGTCTTGCATCTGTAGATGGCTATCGTCCCCAGTTCATCGTGGTTCAGATGGACGAAGGCGTTTGGGACAGGAGGCGCCTGAAGACAATGGGCGTTTCCTGACAAATAGTTTCAGCCAGAATAGTGGTTTATAAAAAAATAATTATCTCTGTTTGAAGACCATAATTATCTTATCGTTGAAAGGTCGATGCAGGCAAGACAATTATAAAATAAGTTAGGCCAAGGTAGAATACTCAGGCATGCGTGCAAATATCTTAAAGGATCTTGCATGGTCAATATTATTTCCTGGTGATTTGGCAAGTTGATTGCGCTTGTTGAATGAGATTGAATGAAGAGGAGCTCACCTATTCCGATTCGTCTGTCTGACATTGACGACTGAGTTCCTGTAATCGACCAAGAGAACAACTCGAACCCGATTGCAGCAGAATTCTCTGGCAAAAATGAAGTTTAAATCAATCGTATAATAATAATAATAATTATAAGATGGGAGATTTAGCAAAGATTGATGACCAACAATGAAGTATTGTTTGTTTGTATGTTTGTATGTGCACTTGTCATAGCGCCCCTTCACTCTCTCTCTCTACTCAGAGGCGCTCCCAAATGCAGAGCGAACACTGCATCGGAGTTTCACGCCGAAGCGCTGAGCAATTGTGAGTGAAGAACTTGCCCAAGGTTCTTACGCAGCGAGGTGGATTCGTACTTTGAACCCTCCGGTTCCAAGGCAACGACGCCACCATTACACCACCGCGCCCCACAAAGTAAAACCAATCTCAAGACTTTTCCAGTTGACCGACATAAGAGGAATACGAGTACACAGGTAATTCTAAAATCATCAGACAGTCCGAAGGTGCCATCAAGCAAAGATTCTTCAGTATACTATAGCAGTGTAGTAAAGGACTGGGACAAGTTGAATGACGAGGTAGTTTATATGCGCTATAATTTTATTTCGTGTGGTGAGTGTTTTGACGCATTTTAAATGCCTTGTGATAACGAATCGAGTAGCTTGTTGAAATTCACGATACAAACTTGCATACAATGCATACATGATTGCATAAAAAACACATCCAATTAATTAATTTCGAACATTTTTTAGCGCCCGCCAAAGAGTCTAGGCCTACTCAGAGGCGCACAACTAAGCATAAACGTGCAATATAGGTCTATGGATACAGAACATGCACATACATGCATGAACTACACAGGCTACATACATATGATGCATGTATGCAAACGCGTGTACACAGCCTACATAGGCATAAGCTTACGTCAGTAATAGGCTACATGACATATACAATAATGCATGCATACCGTCGTTAGAAGAATTCATAGCAGATACCAATGAAATCATATTTCCCTCCATGACGACTGAGGTCGAATAGATATCCACAGTTTCAGTCACATCATCCGATTTTACCATCGTTGGAACAGTTCCACTTGCAGCACCTAATACCGAAGCGGATGTATCACCACCAATCCCGGATATTGCTCCTGGAGATTGAGCTGTAGATGCGTCTCTCATTGCTGGAAAGACAATAGCTCCGTTTGTTCCAGCTCTCAAGGTCAAAGCTTTGCTAAATAATCCATTGACTGACTCCTTCGCAACAGTAACGATATCCGAAACTAAACCCACGCTCAATAATGTAGTGTCAGATGGTGCGGTGCTTTCGACGGTTAAGCCAGTTGCAGTTGAATAAGTTTTGTTGGTCGATGATGAAGCAGTTCCGACGTATGTGATGGCTTCGGTGGCTGCTGTGCCGTTAAAGGTCGTCTCGGTTATTGAATCTAAGGTTTAGAAAATCCAAAGCCTTTCGTTAGGAACACGACAATCTAATAATCATGAGGGTTTTATTGAATAATCATTCTCGTTTTGTAGCAATAGGTAGAATGAAAGAAGAAAGGAAAGGAATGAGACAGAGGCTGAAAGAGACAGGGACAGAGGAAGACAGAGGCAGAAAGAGATAGGCAGAGTGAGACAAAAGCCGAAAGAAATAGGAAGAGTGAGACAGAGGCAGATCGAGACAGAGGAAGAGTGAGACAGAGGCAGATCGAGACAGAGGCAGAGTGAGACAGACGCAGAGCGAGAGAGTAGGGCTGTTAGAAACTATAGAGGACCAAACCTGTGCCTGTTTTCATGTAATCCTCAGGATATTATTGCCACTGTACTATGGAAAAGGTGCATTAATTATTATTTTTTTTTTTTTAGCGCCCGAGGTATAAATGATCCCTCAGGCTTTAAAATCAATAATAAAAACATTGTTGTTCTGGAGTTAACGTTCATCCTCGTCGGTCAATTGTGCAAAAGTATTATTATTATCATCACCATCATCCATGTTCATCATTATTAAATACAGGATTTTATGTAGCCTACCTGATGAATCAACGTTTCCATAAACCTGGATTTCTTGAAACGCAACGTATGTGTAGTCACCGACCGACTGTACAACAACGAATTGCATTGGTGGCGCTGTATCAGGGCACGTGACGTTTTCCGGATACGAGAGAAGTCTACCAAGCTGGAGAGAACAGACGATGTAGTTCAACGGCGATGGTTCAATTATCCATGGAGAAATGTTTGATATGGCAGCTGTGAGATTCTCCACTGTTTGCCCTGTAATGCGGAACAAACCAATTCGCAGATTCTTATATGCATGCAAGGGGCAGTATAGGCCTATAAGAATCTCTTACAAGTTTTATGGACGACAGTGAAGAGGCTTAATATCCAAAGGAACATTAACGACAGAACTGTCGTGTTTTCAAACGTTCTATGTCCACCGCCCTGCAGACAGGTCCCACGACAACTGGTCTACAGACAATTCGTCTAACGACAAGTGGTCTCCAGACAATTCGTCTACGACAACTGGTCTACGACAACTGGTCTACGACAACTCGTCTACGACAACTCGTCTACAAACTACTCCAGCTTCTATTTCACCTATATAAAACCTTCATTCAGCTTCCATTTCAAATATAATGATACATTCATCCAGCTTCTATTTCGTATCTATGTAGGTAAAATAGAAACGGGATTGACGAAAAAATCGCTTCAGAAATAGAAGCTGGATCAAGGTATTTATAGATCTGAAATAGGAGCTGGATTGCCGAGAAACGCTAAAGAAATGGAGGCTGGATGAAGGAATTTATAGCTCTGAAATAGAAGTTGGATTTATGAAAAGAGCGATAAAGAAATGGAAGCTAGATGAAGGTTTATATAGGTTAAATAGAAGCTGGATTATGATAAAAGGTTTGAGAAATGGAAGCTGGATGAAGGTATCTTTATATTTGAAATGGAAGCTGGATGATGGTTTTATACGAGTCAAATAGAAGCTGGAGTAGTTTGTAGACGAGTTGTCGTAGACGAGTTGTCGTAGACCAATTGTCGTAGACCAGTTGTCGTAGACGAATTGTCTGGAGACCACTTGTCGTTAGACGAGTTGTCTGTAGACCAGTTGTCGTGACACCCTGCAGACCAACGTCTGGTTGTCAATCTTCTTTATAATCTGCACTCAATGCTGCTGCAAAAGGCTAATAAACACGTGGCGTTGTTCATTGACATTTCACTGTTTTGACGCTCACGTAATACGGATGGTACTCTAATAATAATTTTTTTGTTTATTCAACCCG